>NIJG01000112.1:4498333-4543844 GCA_002201625.1 Euglossa dilemma
TTAGTAATTTATTTAATTTATTAATTTATTATTCACTTTTAGTAATTTATTTAATTTATTAATTTATTATTCACTTTTAGTAATTTATTTAATTTATTAATTTATTATTCACTTTTAGTAATTTAATTAATTTGTTTATTTCTTCTATTTCATCTATCACATCTATTTTTTCCATTTCATCTATTTCATCCAATTCATCCAATTCATCCAATTCATACGATTCATCCATTTCGCCCATTTCACCCACTTCACCCATTTCGCCCATTTCGCCCATTTCGCCCATTTCACCCATTTCACCCACTTCACCCATTTCGCCCATTTCACCCATTTCACCCACTTCACCCATTTCACCCACTTCACTCACTTCACCCATTTCACCCACTACACCCATTTCACCCACTACACCCATTTCACCCGTTTCACCCACTTCACCCACTTCACCCATTTCGCCCATTTCACCCATTTCACCCATTTCACCAACTTCACCCACTTCACCCACTTCACCCCCTTCACCCACTTCACCCATTTCACCCACTTCACCCAGTACACCCATTTCACCCGTTTCATCCACTTCACCCACTTCACCCATTTCACCCATTTCATTTATTTTTAATACTTCATTTAATTATTTCATTTATTTTATATTTTTAATTATCTATTTAATACTGAAATAAATATACGTTTTGTTTATTTAATTTCAATGGTGTTACTAATTTACTTACTTACTAAATATTATTATCGCGATTAAATTATTACCGTACTTCTACTAAATCGTATACGTCCGACGTATACCGGTCGAAACAAGTTCGTACGTGTCCGCGATATCGCGAGTGTGTTTTGAAAGTGTTACAAAAAAGGAAGACGGAATTATGACCAATGTTGACATCTCGGCATTGAAGAGGCGACAAAGGAAGGACGCTAACGTCAGGAGGAAGGCGACGGTCAAACCAGAGCTGCTTCGACACGGAAGTCAACGATCGGTAAGTCGCATGTTTACGATTCCTCTGGTCACCCAACGTGTCGTAGGACGAATCGTCCGAACCGACATGGGTGACTAGTTGTATTTAACTTTCGGAATACTGAAGCTTCGCGTTTTAGGTCACTTCCGACCTACACGAATATTCCACTAATATATATTTAGGCTTGCCTGATCGTTTCACCGATATTAACTAACGCAAAATGACGGTTGCTCGAGATCGAGGTTCTTATCGATATTATACTTATGCAATAACAAACACCCGACTCATATAGAGACATGTACTTATTAGGAACATATAGGAACAAATAATAATCACACGAATAATAAAGTTATGTCTCTTATACATTTATGCATTATTATCTCGTGAAAGTTTGCATATATTGTGCAAATTAAGCAAAAGACATTTCGTCACTAAATAGTGCTAAACAAAAAGTAATATTACATATTGAATAATAAAATACATTGGTAACATACGAAAACAATAATAAAAAGAGTTTGGAAAAAAGCATTTCTTCTATTTGCTGCATTCGTCTTTCCTCCTCGCACTGTGAAACAGATTTTCTTTGTCTTTGTTCACTTTGGCTATCATGTGATAGCAATATGACGTTCATGGTTAGTGCGATCGTCACTTTTCAGCTAACGCAAGTTGCTCTCACTGCTATGTGTGTTCTTATATTCGAGTTGTTCTCAACACGGGTCGAATATGACTCCGGCACAGTATGCGGAGGGTTAATTATTTTCGTAGCGAGCACAGCAATTACGAATTCTTCTCCTAAATAGAAATTTCAAAATTTTTAGTTGTTCATTTCCTTCGCTGTCATAGTCACTTCACGTGATTTTTACGAAATATAGGAAAACATTCTCCTCCATGTTTTGTACTATATTTCACTTATGTTTCTAGGCACGGGTCTCGATCGCGTAGCCACCTCCTCGTGGTGAGACCTGGTAATTGGCATCGTTTGTCCACGTGTTTCAGTATTTTCCTGAATAAACTTTGTCTCTTGAATAATTTTTGGATTTTTCGATAATTTAATCTTTGACAAACGATGCCAAGCTAAGAGCTACGCAGTATTCGCAATCCAGTTTAGACTCTAAAAGGCTATTTTTGGGTGCCTTGGAGACTAGGCTGGGGTTGCGGGTACATTGGACATCCTTGGACATCTTTGGACATCGTGGGATGCGTGCGTTTTATGCTTCATTCTCACCTGAATAATTCATTATTTATTAATAATTAGTTATTATCCCTTTTTCCTAGTTCGTTCTATTCTCATCGCATTTATTTATCATTAGTTTGTACACAAAAAACTATTTAAAACATTTCTTGAAAGAAATTTATTAGGTTTTTTCGTTTTTCCAATTTAGGAGACCTAATTGTATTTGCTTACAGCCAACTTCACACTTAAGTCGCATAAAAAAAAAGAACAAACGAAATGAATATCAATAATTTCTATTAATAAAGTTGGTAAGGAAAACCTCAGAAACGACTTACATATATGTATTCCAAATGTATAAAATAAAAAATAAGGTATATATAAGCTGAAAAATGTTTTGCCGCATTTCGGCGCATCGGTCCCTCTGTGTGACGGATTATAGCGCGTGGAATCGCGGTCCCCTCGAATTCCTATTATTCGATGGTTATATAAAGCCCTGTAAAACTTGCTCGCGTTTCGTCGCGTTTCTTCGCTTCGCCGAAAATTGCTCGTTGGCGAAACAGCGCGCGAAACTGTAGGAAACATATTTATTTACCGCGCTGCTGCGAGCGCTTGGAGTAAAAGAGGAGAGCGAAACGGAAAGGAATACCGGGAAAGGAAGACGTTGCAAGATCCACGGTGCATTAAACCCTCGATGATACGTGATTCCAGTGGGACGCGTGTTTCGTGTTCCGTTCTGGATATCCGTCGACCCTCGAACCGATCGAATAAACGTTGATAAAAAGTCGGCTGCTTCCGCGAGCTGGCACGGTGGAACCTGTTAAAAGGTATCCCGATAAGATATTCATAACGAAACCTCTCGTACATCCCCTTCGGGTTAGATCCCAGTCTCGATCCACTTTCTACCCGTGGCCGGCATTTATATTTAATGCGTTGCTCTTTAAAGAAGGGATTAAGGGAAATGGCTTGCTACCCATCCTTGGCAAATCCACCGGCCGGGTCACCGGGCCCGCGGAAATTTTATAAAATACCAGCAATATCGCGTTATGTTCTCGTCTTCGGTGTACCATTTGTCGTGCCTCGCGTGCGAAATTACTACGGGCAAACACGAGCAGGCGAAACTTTTAATTTATCCGCACTGTAAAATGCAAACGCACCTCGCGTACTTGGAAAATACACATCGCGCTACAAGCATCCCGCGTCGCAGTTCCTTCGATGATTTCACTAGAAAAAAATTCCACATTTCGTCGTTGCATCCCGATGCGCTTTTAATCCCGACCCGCTCCGTTTTCCTCTAGCTCTCCTCTTCTTCACGATTAACGATTACGTTTCGATTAAACATGCAGGGGCCCGCAAAACGATGATCGGAAGAGGAGGAATACAGGTGGAAACATCGGAGAAGCTTGCCGGTTTCCATTGGCTGGCTTCCACGCGCGTTTTCTCGCCGCGGGATCGATTTATCGGGAAGAAGAAGCTCGTTCCGACGTGAAAAGAACTCGATCCGGCTCCGCGTTCTTTGCGCGAGCATAACGGAGCGACGCGGTCCCGGGACGCGACGCCATGGCCGTGGCGGCGTCGCGGCGAAATGAACAGCCGCGATACGGCTTCGCTGGCAATTATCGAACGATATCGATTCATATTCCAAGCTAATCGACTCTAACTCCCGGTAGGACCGTGTCGTGCACTCCGACCACCCGACGTCGCTAATACTTTATGAAATTGATAATCATCCGTCTACTATTTCCGTCGATCCCCGGCTCGCTTTGCCGCTTCAAACCCCGTACACCTGGGTCGGCAAGCGAACGCTTCTGATTAATCAAACGGGGGAACATTGAAATTCCGACTCTGATACCCGCCTCTGAAATGTGTGACTTTCGTGCAGCTGCGCGACACACGCGCGCGGCGTGCACGTATAAGCGCGCGCGCGCGAGCGCGTTGCAGCCGTATGCTAACTAAGTAATACACACCGATATACACGAGCCGTAATATAAACCGGGTTTAATGCTTCGCGGTTGGCGCGAAGTTTCACGAGGTTAAGTTATTCACATTCTGTAAACCCTCGGGATCGAGGGAACGAGGGGCTGGGCTAGGCGAGGGTGGCGCGCCAGAGGCTGCTGAGAATTACCAGAACAAGAAGAACTTACCGTTTTCCGCATCGACGAATCTATACCAGGAACCATGCCAAAAAGTAATTACAACTCGCATACGCGCGTACACGTCCAGCGCGGCGAAGAACGCGAGGATCTATTTCGTCTAAGGAGTAAAACAGCTGGTTCGTCACTCGGTTCTACGTTACGATCTTCTCTGCCCTAAGATCCTTTCGTTCGCAAATTCCTCGAAGAGTCATGGAAGCTCCCCCGTTTCCTGTTTATAAGGGTGGGCTACCTTAAATCGAGGTAGTTTAGGTCCGCTACACCTGCCAGGTATCGAACAGGCGAACTTGGATTGACGTTGACCTCGTTATTAACGATTGTTCGGAGGATCGATAATCCAGGAAAGTTCGCCGAGAGAAACGTTCACGGTTAAGTGTCCGCCATAAGCTAGAGACATTTATCCGCCGCTTCTCGTTCTTCTCATTTTCTATTAAGCGAACGCTATCGGCATCTCTCTCGCTCTCTCTCGCCTTCTCCCGGGGATCGAAGTCTCGAGCGGGCTGCGCGTTTTCAATATTCGATGACGAAATAATTTTGGATTCGCGACGGGGCTAGATAAATCAGGAGGAATTCGATTTTCACGGAGGAGATCGTAATTCGTCTGTGAGTTCAATCTTCGATCGGGCGGTACATCACACCCCCGGCCAGCCGCGCGCATCAATTATTCGCGGTGGAACACGCGATTACGGGGATACGTGAGTTCGAAAGAGAGAATGTCAGTATAAATGCGATGACCCGCTCCGAGTCTTGCCCCCCATAAAACTTGCATCCACCACCGGGAGAGCCTCTCATGAATGTTCCATTCCGACAAGACGCCGTCTGGTGAAATCCACCAAGTGGTGCGCTCTGCAAATTCTTTTCTTCCTTTAGCCGTGCGGAAACAGCCGCGTATCTAAAAACTTGCCCCGATGGCCACGTTCTCGTTGCTTTCACCCGACGTACACCCGCCAAACTCTCGATTAAGCCTTTAGCGCGACGATTCTCTCGACTGTTCGACGACGGAACGCGACTGGCCGCGATTTAGCCACGCGACGAACGCGGTTACCTCGTCTGCGAATGGCAACCACGGATCTACAGAGTTTAATTCGTTTCTCCGGAGTAAAGCATCGGTTAAAATAAAATTAGCGGAAATTCTTTTCGAAATTTATTTACCACTCGTTGATTATTTCACCTAAACATCCCGACGCGACTCTGGGGAGTTTATACAGAAGAGGGGATGACCGATCAAAAGCGGAACAAGAGATCGAGCGAGTGCAATGACATTTTAACTATGCCAACAGTCGCCGGAGTCTGTGGCGGCCATCAAATATGTCACAAGCTGGAAATTCTCTTTGATGACCCTTGTACGTATTAGGCTGCTGTTAACCGATTGCTTGGCTGGATACACCAGGGAACGGGCGGTGTCGCGACGCGCGGTCGTCCTGTGCACACGTATCGGAAACCGGAGCCGGTGTGCGTTCCATGATACTCTTCCAGGAGCTCATGAACTTCGCATAAACTGACCGCTAACTACTCCGCGAGTAGTTTGAATTACCCAGGTACAATGCCTAGATGCGTCCACCGGAGCAGCGACGTTCCGACGCGAACCAGCGTCGCGGAAATTGATACCACCGTTGCGTTAACTGCCGTTAATTGAACGAAACGCTATTCGACGAGCCTAGAGCAGAACGAGCTGTATAGTTTGGCGACGATAGCTTCTTTCCCGAAAAATGTAACGGACGCAAAATTGTAACCGGGGGGGAAAAATGTAGCGGGGCGCAAAAGTGGAATAATCGATTCGGTTTTCTTAACGGTCGCGGAGGATCGGGCAATTATCGAGCCGCAAATTAATCGGCGGAGTTAAAGCAAGCGGAATTGGAGAGGACGGAACGGCCGCGGAAGTGCGGCGTGGATAACCGTGAGCCCAGTCGATTAATTAGTATGGTATCGCGAGGCGAGTGGCACGCTTAATTTCGCGCGCGCGACCCACGCCGGCGTGCCGGTGAGAATCGCCAGGCCCCTGCGTGAATCAATTACCGATTATCCGTTTAGCAGACTCCGATAAACCCCGAGCAAGGTTTCAAGGAAGGTGAAACGTCCCTAATGGAAAAAGCTTCCGATAGGTCGGAAGCTTTTTTCCTCGGCTGATAAGTAGTCCCGGGGCTGTACAAACGGATGGGCAAAAGGAGGGAACCAGAAAAGGAGGAGGAGAAAGCGGCCGGAGGGCCTGTCCGAGATACTTTCGTCGCGTCGCAGAATCTCGGGGGCAAAGTGGCCGACTCGACGTATGAAATACAGGTGTAATAATTGTCCGTTGTCGGAGATTGGTTTAGACGTTACATCGTCGGCACGATAGAGGGCCAGCTGTTTCCTATTGTGCAGCTAATTACATCAGGGATCCGGGGACCGGGTATAGCTGTACCGAAATTAACTAATCTACCGATGAAAGAACCCACGCCACTAAACGCTCCACTGCATAAACTCGCATCGTTGTAGCAGCTTGGCCTTTTGATACCCCATATCCCCGTGGTGCATTCGCGGAGAATGCAGTCGGCTGCATCGATGGAAATTTGATTGTAGCAAGGTCGGATTCGCGGCGTCTATTGTTACCCAAAGAGAGGAATTTCGAATACCCGGATGAGACAATTCGTTCGAAACCGACCGCCGATATCGGACGGGACGATTATTCTCGAAGCTGGTTCCCGCTTTTCTTCGAATTTCCTCCACACGTTCGGCACGATCTCTTGTCATCCACGAGGAATCTAATAGATCCGCGATCTCGTCAGGGTGGTTTCGAATTTCTTAGAGAACAGTTTGGTTAGCGAGAATCGCGTTAAACGAGCGAAGAAGCAGCGACCCCCGAATTTTCACGGCGCAACGGCAACCATTGTACTCGGCGCCCTTCCATTCTGCCTCAGCTTTTTCCTCCCTCCTTGTCCCTCGGCTTCCTTTTTTTATAAATTACGTCCACTTTTCCACGATGGGCGAAAAAGAGGAAAAAGGGCCGCGAGGAAAGGAAAAAACGAGCGGAGCGAAGCGGAGACAGCGCGAGGGTGGGCGAGGAAAAAGAAAGAAAGACTAAATTGCGCGCATTAATGTCGCCCCCGCGATTCTCCAGTCAAGAGTCCCTCTAATGAAATTCACGAGCGTTTTGAAACGGGAAGCTTTATTAAACCAGGATTAAATAGCTGGAATTATTCAAAAGCTCAATTATCAGCTTATTGTCGGTCTAGCTGGCACTACTGGCTAAAAGCGTGAGAAGGGCGCAGATGGTGCGCAACCGACCCTCTCTCTTACCCTCCTTTCGCCGGCCTTCCGTTTGCAGGCTAGAAATAAAGGATTTTTAGTAGCCGGACTACAAACTAGAGATATATCAGCTCCTGGGATACGCTTTACAGGACTCTGCTTTACAGAGAACTCGGCTTTAATCCACTCCAGCTGGCCGGCCTTATTTTCGCCGAACGCTTTTCCAAGCGCGAGGGTCAAGCATCGAATCGTCTTTCAAAAATAGCCTCCTCTTCCGTTTCCCGCGATACACCTAATTTACCCTCGAGAATTTACCGTCAAATTCCCCGTGAAATTATCCTCGAGAATGCGCCCCGTACACGCGACGAGTCCTTTCCTTCCAGGAACGTATCAGCTCTGGAGAAATCGTCGGCGAAAACCACGGGGCTAGTTTGTAAGCTGGACAGGTTATCGGGTTTTTAATAAAATTCTCGAGCTGGCAAACGAGTCCGGGACAGGACTGCGAATGCCGGCGGGGCGAGTAGTAAAAGTGAGTTTACGGCTGAGACCTGAGACGCAATAATGACGCTAAACCGCTAAACTCGCGAAGGCCAAGAAGCGATAAATGCTTGATTACCAGCCAGATTTCAGTCGTTCCGGCAATAACAACGTCCCACGGCGCCCTCGGTCCGGGTTCCGCGTCTATAAGCGGTTAACGAGTAATTAGATTGTAAAGCGCACGTTCGACCCTCGCTTTGGATTAGCTCTCGGCTCCGTGTGGCGTGGAAATAATTATAAAGCGACACGGCGAATCGAGAAGCGACCGAACTATGGGGAACTTTGGCCGGTTCGATGAGTCAAAGGTGCGTGTAAGCGAATTCATCCGTTTCGCGCAGTTGTAACGCTCGCGAAAGCTCGTATTCGCGTATTATTCGCAGGTCGATCGGGTAGAAGCGCACAGAAGCGAACGGAACGCGCGAGGGGTGGTGTATGATCTTTTACGCGATTCCGAGTGCGGTCAGACCGGTGTGTTCTTGTATGCAGTTCCGCGGCAACCGGTCCTACGAATTGGCTGACTTTCGCTCGAATGCCGAGCTCGCGAATAACTACGGAACATCGATATTGAAGTGCAAATTCCGTAAAGCAAGGTTGAACGGAGCCATGCACATTTAACTTTGCACCTGCGACGATCGTATAACGCAGCCAACCCCCCGTGTTTACAATGCACGTGTCGCACGGGCCGAGCCACAGCCACAAAGGCATTGTGACGCGCGCGATAACCGTAATAATCGAAGTGTTCCCGATCTACCGTTGCGGCTGAGCGAACTCGCGTGTCGCCTCGTGTGGCCCGAATTCCGAAAAATTTACCGATCACGCGAGCTCTCCCTGCAATTTTTCCCAATCGGCTGGATCCTCGACGGGCCAAAGAGTAACGAAACGAAACGAAGGGAAAGGAAAGAGGACGTCGCGAGTGCCGGGAAGTATGCGGGTATTCGAGATCGAGGTGGAGAACCGCGTTTGACGTACGATTTTAGGCCAAGTCCAGTTATATCGGGGTCTAATAATACACCGCGATATTTGTTCCAGTTGGCGAGAAACGCGTCGATAAATCGTGACACGGAATAAAAATAATCTGGAACGGGCATAAAGAGCATCGATGGCAGGGCGGAGCTCGCGGCGTGTTATTTTTGTTACGTCGGTTTTCGATTGTCGAAGCGACAGGTTCGCGGACCGATATACCGCGTCTGCACTCGCTGAATCTTATCTGGAAATATGATAGACAGCTGGGTATTTCATGAATAAAACACGCAAATATACGAACGATCTGACAAGCCGAGGTAACCGTACCGTGCAGGCCGAAGTGTGCGGCGAGTTTACGTGCGCGAAATCGGGAGAAATCCTCGACGTCGGTGGTCTTAGAGAGTGCCCGAGAACGTCAGGAGGGAAAAACGGCGTAAGAGGATCGGGGTGGCGTCGGGACGGCGCCGAAATGTTTAGATAATTAATCGAAACTAGCACGGGGATCGCTGGGAGGCCGGCAGTAAACAGGGGGAATGGCATTAAACGCGAAGCAGTATTAATAAAGTCGAGCAGGTCTGCAGGTCCCGTTGCTACTTCCCTCGATACGTATCGGTTCGTTACGCGGTTAATTTTACTAATTAATAAAGCCACTGTCACTCGGTCATTAAATTTAATTAATCGTGGTTACGTCGCGTTGTGTCCCGGGCCGACGACAGGACAAACGGAAAATTGTTTGATAAACGCACTCTTCTGGGCGACGCATCGCAGCGCCGCGGCGGCCGCTTTTAATTAATTAATTTATGCCCCCACCGGTTGACACGTTTAAAACGGTCCGTTTTACACGGCCGCCCTTACGGCGAGGCGCGCGTGTAATTCCGCTTTTCATTAACTGCGATTTTAATCCGGCATCGCGCCAGCGATCCGCCATCATTCTCCGGGGCGACGCGACGTCACTGGGACAACGCGAATTCGTCATCATCCGTTACGGTAATAAAATGTTCACCTTCCATTAAGGGCAAGCGCGCCGGCGCATTAATTAATCGCTAATTAATCAACCGAGCGACGCAGCGAAATCCCTGATCCTTAATGCACAGTTATCCGACCATAAACACCGGCAAGGTGAGCGTTACATCCCTCTAACCAGCAGCCACCGTTTTCCACGACAAAGTTTCGCGCCACAACCTCTCCTCTCCTCTCTCTCCCGCTCTGGTCCTGCTGTGCCTCTCCTCTATCTCTTGTTCAACCATCGATGGCTGAGGTAACGCGGAACGGCGGCTGCGATAGAGCAGGAGAGGAAGAAGAGGAAGAAGAGGAAGAGAAGGCGCGGCTCGGTGTGCAGCCCGAAACTAGAAAGCGGCTTTAGAATTTAATGCGTGAGAGGTTTCGGGTGCAAAGGTATTCGAACGTATCCCGCCGGGTTTTATCGCTGCTCTCACACAGTTTCCCCTGGTCGTTTACGGGAAAGACGGAAAGGAGATAGAAGGGGAAAGAAAGGCAGCCGGATAAAGCTGGAGGAGAGAAAGTGGCAGAGAGAGAAGGAGGGCACGGAATAAGTATGCGGAGGACCAAAAGCCCGGGGTTTCCGCGACGGCGGGCTGGTATGAATATTTAAACGGATGTAAATTGCGAATTAACTATTGATAAAAACAAACCAGAGGGTCCGCGTTAAGCCTTCCTCGTAAATCACCGGGTGGTACCAACTGCGGGGGTGGGGTCCGAGGTGGTGGGTCGGAAATACGCGAGACAAGCGTTTGAAGGCCGTCGACAACGGACATCGAGACACTCATAGCCTCGTTTTTTTCGTCCGTCACTCGCGAAACGCGATGACGGGGGTGCGAAGGACCCCCGACACTTCCGAACCGTGGATCACGCGAAAATTTCCACCCTGGTCGCGATACCTTGTCCCCCGGTCTCGTAAGAACGCGTTAATCGAACCGCGCTACCCGTCGTTTAGAAATTTCGTTGCGTTCCTCGATGATAAAATTCCCGGGGAGAACTTTCCAGTGGCCTTCCGGTCCCTCGTCGACTGATATTTCGACGCGTGCCGCAGGAAAAGCGGTCATCGGAGAAAAATTTGGACAAACTGTCGAACATTCCGCGAGACTTTGGAAACTGCTGGAACCGGTTCCGCGGAGAGTGCGCCGCGAATTCTTCCGATAAAGACTTTCGAGTCATGGCCGAGACATCGTTCAGAAATAAAACGTCCCGCAGGAGTAATAGCGCCAGTAGAGATGTCGGGTCGCGCACCTACGAGTCATCGTCGCCGAGAGTTACTCTCGACGGTTGCTCCGAGTTCCGGGAACACGCGAGTTGCCGGAATAAAAACGCGGAGAAAAATGGCCGGGAAAGGCAGGGTAGTCAAAGGGATAGAGGGGAAAGGCAGAAGGTTCGGCCGGATATTCTCGCACGCGTCTTAACGAAATTAAAACGCGGTGATACGCGGAGAGTAAAACGAAACACGGTAGAGGAAAGCTGTCGAGATCGGATCTGCTGTCTGGTATAAAAAGAGACGAGGACGAGTCCGGGAAACAGGGGGAGGAGGGAAATAGAAGCGGGAAGAAAGGAAAGGGAATACGGGAGGAAAAGTAAGAGGAGCGGAGAAATGGGAGAGAAAAGGGATAAAGGGAGGTGGATAGGCAGGTATGCAGGTGGAAAGACGCTAGTGGTCCGCAGACGGCGAGTGTGTAGGATGGCGTGGGAGGAGGGAGGGACGGGGTAGAAGATTATAGGCACGTATTGGCGCATCGGCCCCCTGGGCTCACCCACCTACCTATAGCCGGCGTGGGGGTATAAATGTAATCCAGAAGCCAGACGTGACGTACATAGCTGCCTAGAACGCTCGCCTTTCGTTCGTCCCTTCTTGCGTGCTCTCGTCTCCAAACTCTTACCGTGGATACACCGGTATCGCGAACCGCGCATGCACAATGCGCCGACACGTTGCTCCGCCGGCTCCGTCCATGCACGATGGATTTCGGTTAGGTTTAGGAGCACCGTGGCGAAACGCAGCTTGTTGGAATTTCTCCGGGAAATCCGGAGCGAACGTCGGGTTAGCGGGAGACAGCGGCGAAGGCAGCGGTAAAGGCAGTGGTAAAGGTAGTGGTAAAGGTAGTGGCAGAGGCAGTGGCAGAGGCAGTGGCGAGAGCCCTTAATTCCGGATGGAACCGAAAGCGGAGAGATTAAAGGCGTTGCCCGAAGGAAGAAGCGTGTGGTGGGCGAACGATCAGAAGTAACGCTGGTATGGCAGAACCGGTCGATTGAGAATCGCGAACACGTAGGCGCTTAACGAGGGTGCTCGTGCGGAGAGAGCGAAAGGAGCGACCGAAATGTACGCCGACGATATGACGCTCGGAGATATTTCGATTCGCGAACGAACATCATCGTCACCCCCTTTTATTGTGTCGCTTATATACGACCTACATCCGCGTCTTCGGCTCTCGTCGGTACCCGTGGCACGACGGAACAAAAGTAGTCCGATATTATAGGCGAGAAACCCGCGAACCCTCTGCTCTTGGCGGAAAACAGGAAATCACCGGCGGCGATCGGCGTCGATCCGCGTCGTCGACCCCTATCCCACCTATCGTTTCCGCGATCGCACCCCGAAGATCCGGCCGCGGTTACCTGGAAATTCCGATTAATAGGGCGATCGATGTTTATCGCGCGACACGTACGTGTTGTTGCTTACGCGGCGTGCCGCGCGTATCAGCCGCCTAGTCGAGCCTGTAAAAGCAACGGGTTATGGAGTAATAACTCGGCGTTGTGTGCCGCGTCGCGACACCAGGCCAAGGCAAACACCAGGTTCACGGGTCGCCTGCGCTTCCGCAAACTACCCGCTGCTACCCTTCGTCTCGTCCGATCTCGCCGCCGTCTTCCTCTCTCTCTCTATATCTCTCTCTCTCTCTCTCTCACCCCGTCGCGTCGTCCAAAGCGCATCCGCGCGGATGTTTAATGGAAAAAACGCGAACGGCGGGGAATAATTTTTCGGATTTTTCAGTTTTTAAACGCGCGGAAAGTTTCGTCGTTCGACGAGACCGAGGATTTAAATGGGATTCAACTTTTATTCAAACTTCGAGCCCGTATTTTGAGTAGGATGAAATATACGGCGCGAGGTAGGCGTTACGCGGTGCGCAAATGGGTGCAGAGCGGAGCGGACTTACGTCATATCCGCAAAAGTGAGCCGTAAGATCTTGCCAAATACGCGTCGCTTTCTCCCACCGTCTCTCCGGTTGAAACGTAGAGACGTGGAATATCGCGGCGCGAGAAAGCGCCGATATCTAGCCTCGCGTACGGGAAAATATGTCAATCCGGATACAACGTGTATCCGGAAGCCCCGATAATGATCGCGCACGGCCGATGCGCCGCTGTAGTTTGAATTTTAAATCTGTCCGCGTTCCAACCGAGTTCCATCGAAATTTTTAACGGCTGAAAATTTATGAACTCGCGAGCGCGCGCGAGCGTGGATATCGGGGCCGAGATCGGCCACCGATACGGAGCGGCGAGCGACGAAGGACGCCGACATCGGCCGATGCCGCGCCGCTCCGCGTCCTATCCGATTTACAGCGCGGCGACATTATCATAGCGATCGTTTATTAACGCGTGGAGGCGCCTCTAACAACGGCGCCGCGGCCAGCGCGACGAGAACGAAGTAGGCGCGATATCGAATTTACAACAGGCGGATTCGCTGAATCGCGAAGAAATTCGGTCACCGATAATTGAAGGGCGCGTCGCAGCACGAGATATTGCACGCTCGACGATATTTCATCGATAGACCCCCATCGATTGTGCACGTGCACGTCGCAATATTGTACCGTCAACGTTTAGCCCGATGTAGCATGAGTCGGTCGTAACCATTTTTATCCGGGCAAATACTCGCCGGTCGGACGCCGGAGCTGTCCGTTCCTGCACAGCGTACGTCCGATCGATGAAAGTCTCCGGAGGATTTTCCCGTTACTTTCCACCAGGGGCCATACCCAGGAAATAGAGTAGCCTAATCGGTGGGCCGCTTTCCCGGCGAATTTTCTCGCTAGAGAACGGTCAGAGGAGAGCTGGATATTGCCTTCCAACCGTTCCTTATTTTCCGTCTTACCCCTCTCTCTTCACAGTTTCCGGCAAAATATGTAACCGAAGCACCCTCCGAATCTCACCTGCTAGACTAATCTATCGCCATCTCTCCCCGAGCTTATCCTCTTCTCTCTAACCGAACGAGCCTCTTTTCCAGACCCAGCCGGTGTTTCGCGCGAGCCGGAGAATCCAACCGGTTAGTCCGGCGTCTCTAATCAGCTCTCATCCCTTCATCCGAGAGCAGCCACCCTCGGATGGCGCAGATTTACGCCGATAACTCGACACTCGGTGTACGATTTCAGCCGCGGGGCAAAGCTGCGACGGGGCAGGCCGGCGCGGAGGAGGGGAGAGGGTAATACGTTGCAATATTAAGTAGAATTCCCGGGGGTGGCAGAGCCGGAAAAGAGAGTCGGGAAGCAACGGCGGAAAAGAGGGGGCCCGGCGGAGGCGGCCCCGCGAAGGGAAAGGTGGAAAAGCAACGTGTATGCCAGGCATGTGCGACCCGCGCGACTTATATCTGTTACGGGGGAGTATCTCTCAGCGTGAATCGTAGACATAACACCTTCGAAGAACGTACGGTTATAAATATATAACTGACAGTGCACTTTTGGCGAGGTGAGTCGCCGGTAACGAGATCGGGAACGTGATATCGAGTTACCTTCCATTCCGAATCAGATCCTTTGTTTCCGGCGTGGCCGGTCGCAAACGGGGGGATATATCGACCGACGAAACATTAGGGACGTTGGTTAAATTTTAAACCCGGCAGAGGGCCGACGTTACTCGCCTTTGTGCGCCTCGCAACCGATCTAATCCCGGCCCTCGACGTCTGCCGAGCAATGCCGAGCAATGCCGCGTCGCACGTATTGCGGTGACATAAACAACCGGTTAACACGCCGAGTATTTCTACTGCATAATGTATCGCCGGAGGTGTTGTGATTAGGTGCCAGTCGCGTCATCCCGCTAGATGTATAGACGAGCAGATATACGAAGATACAGTGCGGGTACAGACGCGGACAGGGTGAGAACATGGGCTGGCAGCGTGTATGCCAGACATGTGCGACCCCGTGCGACTTATATCTGTTACACGCGCGCATACCCACACCCAACTTCGGTACACACCTACGATTCACCTGGCTGTTCGATTGCGTCGCCAACACCGCACGTAACAAATACGGGTTTACCCTATCTTTAATAAATTCGCCACGCTTGCCGCGGCTACACACCTCTGCCAGCCGCCTTTCTTCTCTCTTTACCCGCTTTATATCCCATGGCATAATGCCCCATCGCTAAGGAGCCGTTTAATTGAACGTAACGCGAGTGTATCTTCCGCTATTGTCCGCCGTGTAAACTCTAAACGGAGGATTTTATCTGGCCGCGTTAAAGGCGAGCCGTAGGAATCGCCGTAAATCGCTCCATTCACCGGCACCGTCTCGAAAAATTCTTAGCCTCGGGATCAGCGCGGTGTTGTAGCATAATCCCCACGGAGAACCGCGAAAGTCTCTTTTTTCCAAACCGCGTCCTTTCCGCCGCTTCGCCGCCCCCATTCAGGCGGATCCGGCTACGCCTCGCGCGCTTGAATTATTTCCGATCGCCGTGGAATTATCCGCAAAAAGGCCGGTCCCTTATCGCGCGTGTAATAATGTATCGCGAACGGAGGAATTCGAATATCGCGAGTACACGCTCTGGGGGATAAACGATTCGCGAAAGCGAAGGATCGAATACGGAATGATCGGTGTTAGATGTTTAATGGCAAATCGCGGGAAAACTAATCGCGGAAAGACTAATCGCAAAAAGGCGAATCGCGGAAAGACGAATCGCGGAAAGAGTAAACGCGCGATCAATCGGCGATTGTTTGATCGCAGGGTTAATTTTGTCGGATCAGGGCGAGAAAGGGAAAAGACGAGTTTTTATCGAGTCGGGATCGGAGCCGTGTGTTTTGTCGCGTGCGAGGCGATAATTCGATCGCGACGAAGCGTGGGAAATAGCGGGAAGCAGCTCGAGCGAGTTCAGTTTGCCGGGGTACAGACAAATTAGCGGATCGTCGAGTTATTCGAGGTATGTGCGTGTACTACGCGTGTATGTGCCTAAAGTAGCGAAGCCCGGGAAATTACGACGTTATCGTTCGTTACGCGCGCGATGTACTTGCTAATGAAACGCGATAATGCGAACAAGTGGCGAATGGAATTATCGGCGCAGTGATCCGAACGATTAAAATTAACCGAACCCTGTTTACACGGTCGATTGCGAGAAGATCGTGTGGCCTTCGAGATGAAGCTCGACGATCCGTCGAATCTGGCCGAGGATCGAGCGAAAAATTTTTGCGCGACGCGATCCAAAGCGGGCGTGGAAAATTGATGGTTCCGGGAAAGGTGGCGAGGGGACGATAAAATTTATTTCGTCGCGGTCCGCGTGATAAACGATACGTATTAAGACGAGATTCCATTAACGGCTCGGGATCATCCGTTCGGATTAATGTCCGCGGCGTCTCTCGCGGCCGTTCGGCGAATGGCGGCTAAGCCGCGAAGCGGTCGAATCGGGGAGAAAAGGGCGCAGAGAGCCGCGCTGGCGCGGCGAAACATTAGCAGGACAGTTAACGCAGTCTAATTAACGGGAGCTAATTATGTGCCAGCAGCCAGTAAGATGGCCGCGTGTTCGAAGCCGCGAACGAAAAGGGCGCACAATGCCCGCTCGCGGCTGACGTTACGCGAAATGCAATTAACATGCCCGCCGCTGTGAAAACATATGTAAATAAACAATCGAGCAGCGGGAAATAAACGAAGGAAAAACATAACCGTGCGAGGCGGAGGCAGCGAAACGAATAAACTAGAAAGGCAAATTAACGATGACAGAGAGAAAACGAGTGTGCTTGATTTAATCGTCCCGGCGAATGATGTCTGCGGATTTGCGTCGTTTGGCCTGACCCGTCGCGCGGGATCAGTATTCAAAGGAGAAACCGGCAGAGCGTGCATTTTTTTCCGAATTCTTCGAGTAGCGAATCAACATAATTGATGAACAGAGCGTTCTCTCTCGCAACGAGGCACAGCGGGAGCGCGAACGCCGAAAGCGGAGAGAATCTTTGCATAGCCCAATTAACACCTGCCGGGCTGGAAACTCCGCTTAATCTGACAACGCTACCTAAGGCGCTTGTTTTCGACGGAAGGCATAATGCATACGTATCGATGCCGAAAGATGTAGGAGCGACGTGGCTTCCGGAAGTCGTGATGCGGCGTTCCAAGAGGAACAGGAAGCGAATAATATCGAGATAAGAGGAGCCGTATACGGCAATGTTTCCGACCTAATTTCCCAGAAGTATCCGCGCGCCGTCGTAAACGGAAGCTTATACGAACACGTGGAAAGAAGTTTTACGCCCGAATCATTTCCTGCTCGCGTGAGAAACGGTTTGGAAAGCAGCGCGGTGTTCCGGCCTGACGTCCGCGGCGAGGAAACCGGAGGAAACGGGAGGAAACCGGAGGAAACCGGAAGGATTCGGATTCGTTTCGGTAAGACCGGTTTCCCCGATCCGGTCGATCGGCTGATAATCGAGTTAATTATCAGCGGCGATTCAAAGGGAGATGGCGCGATTATCCGGGGCGAAATAACGAAAACGCTTTTCGAACTCGTCACACACGGGGTGAACGGCACGTAGGGGTTCCATTGATCCTATATAATTTCGTAATAATCCCCTCGTGTACATTTCAAGCCGTGGAGAGGAAACCCTATGGAAATCACGTATCCGCTGATCCCCGACTAAGTTTATCTTAAATGAGTCCACCGGATAGTTATCGCGCGCGACGCGACCACACGGATCAATTGCTGCCAGGGCAAATGGAAAACTCGTTCGGCAGCAGTTTGCTTAACGCGAATACGAGATATCTGCGATGGAACGTTGCCGGGCACGGCGAAAGAAATCACGTTTTCCCAGGCTGTTCCCGCCGCGAGAATATCGAAGCAACCGATCAGATTCACTGGGAAATAATTCGCGGCTCGGTTGAAACCGAGGTAATTTCTCCGCGGATCTCGTTAAACTTCCGGTTCATCGATAGTCTTCGCGTTCGACGTCCAAAGGGAGACGAAAGGTTTGATCTGACGCCGCTTAACGTAACGATTAGACAGCGAATAAAGCGCCGAGAAAGAAGGACGAAACTCGATTGCGATTCTACAGGGAAGGTAAACGCGGATCGACGGAGATCGCGGGCTGGGATTTCGTTAAGCCAGATATTACGTCGTCGTAATTCTAAATCGCGTCGGGGGTAACCGTGTTAATTTGCATTTCACGAACGAAGGCTAACGACGCGTTACAGGCTCGATGAAAACTCGTTATCCGGCATATGATCGGAAACGGTCTCAAGAACGATGGTCGGCAGGATTTTTCATGGAAAACCGGTTGCTTTATCGCGACCGTATCGTTGCCGTTCAATTATGGAATTAACAACGTAAACGGTCGGCCCTTTCGGTCAGTTGCGTAATAAATGCTCGCCGTTACAACGATAACGGGTCGAATGAATGCAACGGATACCGGTATTTATGCGATCCAGATATCAGTGGAACAATAACGACCGCCACGGTATCGTACGCAAACGCGTACGCGTAATTATTTTGGAATTAATGGGAATGCACGCTCATTGCTGAAATACCGTTGCCGGGATCGGTAGGGAAAAAAAGGAGGAGCAGGGGGAGAAAAAAAGAAAAGAGAGAGAGAGAGAGAGAGAGAGAGAGAGATAGAGAAAGGAGAGAAGAAGAAGAGATTTGTTCGCTTTTCTATCGAGGACACTCCGTTAATTGCCGCGCAAATTAAAAGAAGAAAAATCGATTCGGAAACATGAGTTCAACCGATCCGTGTAACGTCGACGCGAATGATACGTCCTACCCTCTCGTCCTTCTTTCTTTTTCATCGATGAGCGTTGTAATTGAATGGCACGAACGTACGTACACACTTGTTCGATGGATTCAATGGGTCCTCCCTGGCGAACAAAAAGGATGTTCGTTAGAGAAGCAACTCCGTGGTTAACTATAACGATTCTCGCGTATAAACAAGGAACAAATGCCCCGAGATAATAGGCGCCTCTTGGAGCTTCTTCGGGGAGAAAAAATAAAGCGCGCGCCGTCTTGCGGGGACGATAAATAAAATTTGTCGCGACCGAAGGGAAGAAAGGAGGTGTAACGTCTCGAAAGCGGATTTCGAAGCCGTACCTACGTTTCTTCCTTTACCACGGTAATGAGTGGCCATTTCCTCCTTTTTCTCCTTTCCCTTTTGTTTTCTCCGTCGCGGCATATATCAAGCGAATAATACACAACGGCGCGATAAAAAGAAGCGGAAAAAAGAGATAGCGTCCTTGGCGGGATATTTGTGTGAGAACGAAAGGGTGGCTCGGCTTAAGGAATGTCTACGCTGGTGGCAACAAGGGGCTGAAGAACCTCGACAAATATCATAAAATGTAAATGTCGCGGATTCGCCATGATCCCGAGGAGAACTTCTCAATTTTCCAATACGCCGAAGCCCTTTTATCCAGCTTACGCGGGTTCACGGTTCGATTAGTTCCACACAGGGGTTGGAAACTCCTACCATCGGCTCCCGGTCCTTCAAACAGTTTCCAAGACCTGTTATTTCGTGTAATTGTCGTGAATAATCGAAAGTACCGATGATATCGACTTCCGTTAAGGACCGAGTAGCACTACAAATATCGATTTTTTTAACGATTTTATTTAGCCTCTGCATCGATTGGTATTTCCACTTTATGTGATACATTTACATTCGTTTTTGTAACCTTTGCAATACTGTAATATACCGTAAGTTAGACTAGTGGTAATTCACTTGGTCGCGCAAGTAGTATGCTCAATGTATACACGGCCGTTAACTCGAAACCGACAACGATCGGTCAAATGACCGATGAGAGAAGAAACGGGGGAAGAATCTTGAAAACGATTGATTATCATAGCGATAACATTGAATGGAAAATTTTTAATCGAAATCGAGAGTTTAAAAATGATCATTTGAGCCGTGGTAGGATTAGCGTTAAGGTCAGAATTTCCGTGTGTCAACCAGACATAGTTTTTCAAAAATTTCTTTTCGGGAAAGTGGTGTACAAGTGGTGTACAAGTGGCAAGTATTACGCGCTAAATTTAAGATATTTGCAATTCATTTGACGGCTTAAGAGTTCCCTTTAATTCTTAAAGAAGTAGAATTAAAGATAACTATGATATTAAAATGCAAATTCAGATAGATTTAGCTAGTTAAAAGTTCGGCTCGGCTCTACTGCTGCTCCTCGAGACATAAACATCGATGCGATACGGCAAGCAGGAGTTGAAAACTGTTATAGTATCGATTCCAGTTTGTCGAAACAGTTTCAAAGAACTGTTATTTTCTACGCAGTTATAGAGAACCGGAATTTTTCAGGATAACGATTTTTCCCGCGATTCCAGTAGCTTTTGAAATACCGGCTTCATTTCGGTTCGGCCGATACAGAAACAATATCTCGAAAGTTATTGAAATCGTAATCGAGACCAATATAGGCAAGGAACTACTGGTTACCGAGTACATTTTTATTTTTATTTTTTATTTCCAAATGGTCAGAGTGTAGACCTGTGTCAGAACTTTTCGAAAATGTGCGGGTTTTCGAGTGATTGAGGATCGATGCGATGATCGATCCTCACGGCCATCCGAGTGTATGCATTAATGTTGTACAAACAAAGTAGTGCAAAAGGTGCATTACAGTATAATACTCCTCGATAAATGAATAGATACTTATATTTTGTTTGTACTAAATGGTCCAATAAATTATAACTTTTTCTCTAATATCCATTAGGTAAAAATAAAAGTTAACGGGATCGATGAAGTCCGGAAATTTTCGTCGATCTTTGGCCGATCGGGGGCTATATAAAGGGTGACGCGCCATTGATCGAGTCATTTATCGGTTCGACTTGGAAAGTGTAACGTCTAAATTTTTTGGTGAGAGGAGCGGTGGGGGGTCAAAGCGAGATTTGGGTTAGCTACCCCCCACCGGCACCTCGCTTTTTTAAATAATTTATTACTAATTTTTTTCAGGTTTTAATTTTTTTTTTCTTTTCAGGTATTAATTATTTTTTTGTTTTCAGTTTTTATTTTTTTATTTTCAAATTTGGATTAGATTTAAGTTTTAGGTTTTCATTTTGGGTCTCGATGCGTAGCCACCTCCACGTGGTGAGACCTGGTAATTGGCATAGTTTTCCAAAGTGTCATTTTTGGAAAACCATACCAAGCAAAGAGCTACGATCCAAATTTAAGATATATGCTATTTATCAGAAATTTTCTAACTTCCTTTGAAACTTTGGCAATTCTTCCAAATTTTATAGCAAAATTGAATTTTTACTTTTCGACGAACTTCGCGACAAAGTAAAATGTACAAGAATTACCCAAGTGGGTAATCAGATTGGTTAATTATCAGGACGCGTTACGATAAAATCCAGACACTGATTGAATGACGGTTTTCCACGGAAAATCCGAAGCCAAGCTCGCGTTGCGTGGCATTGAAACTGCAGAAGGAGGTCCTCGGTTGAAGCGTTTCCCTGGTCGGTCCAGGTCTGCGGTCGTCCCTAAATAGCCAGGAAAATCGTTAACGAAAAATCGATGGCTCGGGGTTGGTCTGGCGATTAAATTTGCAAAACGCATTCTCATAGCGGCGGAGGCCACCCCGGCGACGTGAAATATTAATCTTGCGTAAACCGGCGAAATTACTTTTCCATTTATTGGCATCGACGCATAACGGCTATAAATATTTCCAGGACGCTTTGTACCTTCTTCTCTTAGCTAGAGACCTCGCACGCGAGAGGGTAACGTATACGGTTTCGTATCTGCTATCTCGCGTACAAAGAAAGGCTAACTCGCAACGATCGAAGCGATACGCGAGTAGAGCCAAGATGTATTCCGTTCGAGTTCCCGTACACGTGTTCCGGTAAAACTAAGCAGACGCAGTTACGACTAAGTTCACAGGCGCTTTGGGTTAGGCAGAAGTTTAAACAGGGTTTATTCCCCATAGAGGATGCAGAGAAAATTCCGAGTCGGCGAGGCACGATCGATTTCGAGCTGGGATCGAAGATCTCACGCCGGGAACACCGCCCTAATGGACGAATAACGAACGGGAATATTATCGCGATGCTTCTTTCGAGCTTCCCCCGTCGTAACGGCGACGGTGTGCCGTCATTATGCCGGTCGTCCCCGGCTGCAAGTACGTAAATACACGCAACAGAGTGAAAACCATGCACTCGAGCTGTGACGGCTGGATTTAGCCGGTGTCGCCGGGGTATGGCTCGCTTCTTGAAACCCTCCTCTCTCTCGGATACGGCTGTTATCGACAGACCGTGCGCGGTGCGCGAAGAAAAAATATTTTCCCCGGCATCTCGTTCACGCGGCAACCCCTATCCTCGCCGTTGCACCCGCCGTGAAACGGTACACATTTACGCGGCGACACATCAAACGCAGATCCTTCCTAGCCTGCCGCGCACCGCGCCGAGTGTACTCCTGAATCTGATTTGTTGTCGCATTCCGCGGACCCGTCCCTTCGCCCCCTTTCACCCCCCATTCACCCTCGTTTCACCGAAGCAAACCGACGGTCGTTAAACCCCGGTGTATCGTTTCCGCGCGGAAAAAGACCGCCCGTTAATGCGTAATTTATGTCGATTCCTTCGGCCTCCGCGAATCGGCGCCGCGATTGCGGAAACTCGTCCGAACATCGCGACGCGCCGCGTCTCCTTCTTTCCGAGACGCGGCGAACAGAGGGAGGGGAAAAATCGGGGGACAGGGACGGTGTAAACGAGACGGAGAAAAAGAGATACGGATTTCTTGCCTGTTCGGGATAGGAGAAGGAAGGGAGAAGGAGAAGGACGGTTTCCATCGCATCGGTCGGGATTCTTGGAAAGTTTAAAAGCCTCGTTAGAAATGGTCCGGTGCATCGTACGGAAAGTTAGCGCGCGAGTCGGAGGAAAATACTGTTCGTTTCAATTACCGGGGATCGTTGTAATTGTTTCGTGCGAGGAGATAGGGATGTGCCCGACGCGATGCGAGCAACGTATGGCCTACATTTTGAATCATTACGCGCAGCCGAGCAGCCCCGGCGAAACTACCGCTATTCGTTTTCATTAAACCCGACCCGATATGATCGCCTCGCGGGAATCGCTCGCTTGGTTGCCCGCGAATATCCAGCGAATTAAGTTGTTATATTGTCAAGTGGCCGGGAGCAGCCGGTGTCGTCGCGCGGCCATTCCGCTCGAAAATTTAGCTAAATTACGAACTTTGCCCGACCGAGGGGGCCAACGCCGGAGAATCGCCAGGCGAAACGGTGGACAGGTATGCAGGTGTAATACGCTTTTCCTCCGGCAGCGCTGAAAAACTGCCGAACTTCCGGTAGAACGCGATGTTCCCTCTAACACGCTCCGAGAATTGGAGAATGTAAACTTTTAGCCGAGCAATTAGAATCATGATCTAATTAGCAGCGCAAAATTCGCAGCAGGATCGCGGAATCGCGTTGCTTTTAGACAGAGACCGAAAGGAAATAGCGGATTATTCGAAATCGATGTGCATATAATCGCACGATAATTCATAGATTTTCTCGCATTTTTCCAATTTTATTAATCATTGCCAACGAATTTTCTCGATAAACGCATTTTCGAAATAACGGAGCGCAACGACATAATCGCGATAGTTTATGGAACTTGTCTTCGTGAGGTTTAACCTGTCTCTAGGGCCCTTTCCCAAAAACGTCTTCGACTATGCAAATTTGCGTCGTCCTCTGTTAAATCTTTTTCCACGGGGTAAAGTGCCTCGAGGAAATTCCGAGGTGTCGATAACGGAGTTAATAATAACAGTATCCCCGGACGAGATTTCGGGTTTCTTTCGGTTCACGGTTGAAGCGCGGTGTCGCGGGTGAACTTAAACTCGGATTGAAAGTTGGAGCGCGATGGTCGGCGCTGTACGGAAAGAAGGTCAAAGAGAAGAGAGAGGCTGATCGGCGATATCAGAGGTATCGGGGCAAAGAGAGGAGCGAGGAGGCCTTGGTTCCGGTATATTTTTAAATGTATTTTTCATGCGATCAATTTTGGCCCCCGGTCGAAATTTGTAATTCCTTTGAGCCCGCGCCGCTTGGTAGTCGTGGACGGAAGAAGCTCCCGGGAACATTATCATTTATATGAAATCCTTTGCGCGTCCTTATGCATAGTCATTATTCAGCCGCTTTTTCCTGGCCGGAGAGACGGTAACAAGGCCAGTTCAATACAAGCTTCCGTGTGGACGAAGGTGACAATCTTAATTAAGGAGATCCTCCCTCCTGCCGTTCGCCCCGGCTTCCTTTTTCCCTCTTCAACTTCATTCAGCGGTGACTCTGCCGGATTTCATTTACGCTCCACTTCGCGAACCGCTCGTTGAAGTATGGCTGTTACGGGGCGCAAGAATTTAATGAAAATTCTCGCGTAATCGGAGACGAGATCGCCTCGATCAATGAGCCAGACATCAGCTCTGGCCTACAACTTTCCTCGATGACCCCCTTTTTTTCTTTTTTTTTCCGACGGCCCAGCGCCAGCGGAGAGGTCGAAAAACGCGTCTGGCATGGGATTATCTCGAACCTCGCTTCGGCTTTCGAACCTGTGCAGTTTCCGCGCGAAAGTTCAATATCCGCTACGAGCTCGCACAGCGGCTGTTACGCTGACCGCGCGAGTAATAAGCGGCGAACGAGAGTACGTAGTTCACGGACACGAAAATTCGGGCACGCTTTGCCCATACTCGAAAATCACTGGGTCGCTACGCGAAACCGCAATGCTACCTTGCAATCCTCGCGATTAGCGCAAAGCGCCGAATTCTCGATTATTTTCTAATACCAGGACCGAGGCAATGCGGTTCGGATAACTTCTATATCGTTTTAACTAAAAGCGAACTACGATTTTATTGGAAATTATGGGAAGTTATTGGAAATTGATCTAAACGTTCGAATAATCGGCCTTTGATGGGCTTCCGTTGACAGGAACCGAGTCGACCGTCGATAATTCGATTCAGAGATGCACTCGTGACCTTCGCACGAAGGGATTTTCGCGACCTTGATGGAAAATGGCATCGTAGTGACATTGATTCGATAGGAACCTCGAACGACTCCTGTGTGAGGTTGGCCCGGAAATTCCGCTGGCCCGTCCGATTCAAATGACATCCCGCCACTACAGTATCGCGTTTCTTGGCGATCTGCCATGCCGATGACTATCGCTGGGATGACGCACGAAGGACGCGTACCTTCGTCGGCTCGATATCCAAATTCGTTTCGGCGTTATTCGGAAAATACCTCTGGCGATATTTAGATACGCTGCGGAACTGTCACCGCGCGACTTGCGGCGGTCGAATTACTCGCATCCGCGCCGAGGGATTCGGAGAGCGGTCGATCGCGGGAAAAATCCAGGCAGATTGTTCGCTGGAAGCATTTGTCTATGCGGTTCGAAGCGAAATGGTATCGTCTTGCTATCTCCGTTGCCACGATTCCGACTGGTTCGGAAATAATCGAGTCCAGTTGAAATCAATCGGCAGTACTCGCGCAGGAGAAATCTTCGATAGAACTCGCGGGGAATCGGAGTGCAGCTAGGTCGGAAGGAAGACAGAGGCAGGGAGAGAGAAAGAGAGAAAGAGAGAGAGAGAATTATTCAAATTCTCTGTAGAAGGGTCCTCCGGGGATATCGCGTGCCACTTTGAAACCGGCGGTTTCTTTAAGGCTTCCAGCTCTTGTCTCGCTAGGGTCCTTGCGAACGGCAGTCCTCAAAGGGGCGGCCACGTCGAAAATAAGAAATTGGAGGAAATATAGAGCGGGTAGAGGAGGTAGACGGAGGAACGGCCTTGGTGATCGATGCGCTTTCCGGCCGATATCCCTGCCCGGATACATATCGACCCTTTAACTTTCGCGAAAACTTGTAAGCTTACTGCGCGATTATAGAGCAAACATCGACAAGTTTAATAACTGCATCCACGGATATTTTTATCGCCCGGCTACTTGGCAGAGGCGAATCTTGTTATCCGGACAGGGTGTAAACGGAGGGAAGGATCGTTCGGGAGAATAAAATTCTGTCTTCGTTTTTAATAACGTTTAATCCCGTAAAGAATAAATTTATCTTTCGCGGGAGAGAAAAAGGTAAAACGTCCGAAATAAAATCACCCTCTCTATTAACCTGCGAGCGAGCGAGCGACGCTCTGGAATAAGCTTCTCCGGTCCTTTTATAACGCGCTGTAAAATAAACTCGCTCTTATCCCTGGCGAACTGGATTCTCGAATAAAGTGGCCGTTAACCATGTTAGGAGGAGCAACTTTCTTCTCTCCGTTTGATGCCGCTCGGTTTTCGAAAGCGAGAGCTCGGCTACTACACGCTATCGATTCGCGTTGTTTCGAGCCAGCTGCAAACTCCCGGTTTTCTCGATCAGGCCGCTTCCGCCGTGATCAATGAACCGTGTCAGGAACAACCCGGAGGAACAGACGCGAGAGCTTTTAATGGCTGCCGGGTTTCTTTCGCGGATACCGGCAAAGATCCCGCGATCCTCGAGGACAGAGCTGAAAGATTAAAGTCGCGCGGCGTTTTACATCAGCCGATACGCTTACTCGCGCGGCACGAGCTTAAGCGCGAGAACGACGACGCTCCCTCTCTCTCTGAAAGGGTCGACGCTGTCACGGACGCTTTCGCGAGGACGTTTCACGGCCGCTTTTCTTTCCCACTCGTTACCTTGTTCCCTGCTGTTTGCGAACGCGCGCGCATAATCGCGAGAGAGCGTAAACTCGCTCGGCTTGAACTGGACAGTCCTCGAGACGACTCGGGTCCACGGCGACCACTTCACCACGGAAGCTCGCAAAGTCTAGGGTCGTTTCGCAGATTTGTCGACCTCTCGAGCAACCGTTAAGCCCGAGGCCCAAACTCACCCTCTCGATATCTGACGAGTCTTTGGCAGACCTCAGCGTCCAAGCTCCTCGTATAGGGGTAGTCGAGGGTGTAAAAGGACACCGTAAGCTCGCAATCCAGGATTTTCTAGGATTCTTGGACCGCGGTCAAGCTTGGTACTTGTCAATCTGTTTTGAGAACGCGACATAACACGGATTTGTATTCTTGTTCCACACGGTTTCGATATAACGCTAGACGAATTAACATCCTGATAATTTACTTCCAAAATTTCCATGAGATCTCTTAGATTCGCGTGGTTCCTTCCCTCGAGGAAGTATTCTCGAGAGATCGGTAAGGAAGTAACCTCGCGATGAAACTCGGCACGGAGAACACCTACTCGCGAGCCAATTTCGATACTTTACACTTTTAGTCGGCCCTCGATTGCCTAGTCAATTTGCATAGTCTATCGACAGTAATCGCAGCGAGTGCGCGCGGCGTAAATTTGTGGAATTCAATGAGGTACAGTTTGTACGCTATTCCCCGGGATATACCCATCATAATGCACGGGAATCCAATAACTTTCGGTGGCTTTTAAGCACGCTAATCCGATTTCTCTTTCGAATTTACACGATACGCCGGTTGCGCCGCGTTACGTAACAACCAGCCAAATATTTGCATAGAGTTTTTCTCATGGGGCCGCGGGCATGTAATTCGCGGGCGTGGAAATATGCGGAACGCCGCGGTCGAGCTTAACGCGCGAAAGCTCGAAAATATTCCCGGTTCCTCGCGATGTTCGAAGCTTAACCGATATTGTTTCGCAGAGATATTTAACCGAGGCCCCGAGACGGCCGCGGGCCCGTAAATTCTCCCGGTTTTAATCAAACCGTTTCCGCATTCCGACGAAAATTTCCACGCGACACCGTATCTTCCGAATCATCGAACGAGTACGCCGCGTTGCGGACAATTTTCTAATGGCCGCTGTCTCGATTACACCGGATTGCACTTCTTGTTAATTAGACTTAACCCGGCTACACCTATCGTTTTGCAAACTCTATTCGTATCCGCGGCATCGGGGTCCCGTTATGCGCGTACACGTTGCGACGATGAAGTGCCCCCGCGGAGATTTTAATTAATTATTTTGAAATCCGTTAGCGCGCAGTCGCGCGATGGTTTTCGGTCTAAAGTGGGCAGCCGGTAATGAAAACACCGTCCTTTGGTTTCTCTTCTTTTATTCGTACAGTCCTAGATAAATTTATCACAATAAGGGAATTATGAAAAATGTACAATAACGCGGACAGAAAACACATTCCCATGGAAAACCGAAAGGAAGGACCAGCCGTCGGTAACAATTTTTCGCTGGACTTTTCTCTCTCTCTCTCTCTCTCTCTCACTCTCTATCGCTCTCATGTTTTTTTTGTTCTTTTTTTCTGTTTTTTTTTTGTTCTTTTTTCTTTTCGTTTTATACACTTTAATTGACACAACGTCCCAGTTGATGCGACGAAATGAACGATCCGCCGATTTGTTTTTTTTTTTTCTTTTTTCTTTACACGTTTAAAACACAATCTCTATACTTACATATTAAATTGTAGCAACATTTAGAGTAACACTACGCAGCGAGTTAATGATGCACATTAAAAGCGATTTCAGGTGCTCTTTCTCTCTCTTTTCTCCGACTCGTCGTGGCGTTACAGGTGTATCTTCCTCTCCGGGGATTCTCTCTGACGGATCTACGGTCGGCGGGGTTCCTCTTTCTTACGCTCTCCCGCGGTAAGCTCCTCTCAATCGTGCAACGATCTTCCGGCAAGGATAGACTCGTCTAACTCGTTCGACGCTCCTTCTCGCGCAAAGCGTGAAAAAAGAAACGACGTTTTTACCGCTACCCCGGCACGGGGCTCGCGATTTTTCTCCGGCCAATTCTCCAGCGTTCGCACAGGCGAAAATTCGCAACGATCTCGCCACCGCTCCTCCGCCATTTTCTCTCCTCCGTAGAATCCTTGCCAGCAACCTTTCCCGACCAATCGATTATAACGCGTAATAAAATACTTTCTCACGGCCGATGCTCCAACCCGGTTTCGAGATTCGGAGAGCAATCGTTGGAATTTATTCGCGAACTGCGAACGAGATGGAAGATTCTCGGTGGAAGAAGTAAAGGAAGAAGAGGAGGGGGATAAGGTCTCGGGGGCTGTACGTCTCTCCGTTTCGTTTTCATCTCTCCGACGATGTTCTTTATAATTATTTACGCCGTTAGTTAATCTAAGCAGGTTACACCTTCGTTTATGTATATTTATTTACAGGAACACAGTAAACGTTGCCGGCCACAAAATCGACCCTATTCGCCGGTTTAAGTTCAAAGTTCTACTAATCTCTCTCTCTCTCTCCCTCTCTGTCGTTTCGGCCGTCTGCCGTCCCGGTTCAACAGTAATAATCAACAACGATAACCGCGTCGGTGGAAAGGATCGGTTTTGTGGCGAGCAGTCGGCGGAATTACCTATGAGATACGAGACTTATCACGACATAATTAATTATCGTTAATCTCCTTACGGCTAGACCTCTCTCTTGGGGCTTCGTTCGGCACGGTAGAGAGTTCGATAGTCTATCGGCTGTGATCGCCTAGTCCGTACCTAGAGCATACGCGATGATTTTTTTTTCAACCAGACACTCGTCGTGGTCACGCGGGTTCACGAACCCCGGGCCAACTTGCAGCGAGCTCTGTACGGTAGATCTCGTGGGTTTCTCGCCGTTTCGTTTTACGTCATTTCAACCGCTTGCCAGTTTCTTCGCTATAATCGAGGTTGGCAAATAAAGAAAGCACATCGACTCGTCTAGCTCGCTCGGCCATAATTATTACGCTCGACGGTGATCTAGGGGTCGCGACATCTCTCTGTGCCGACTACGACTCTCTCGAACTTCCAAAGGAACTAGAAAGGAACTGAGAAAGGAATCGAACGCCTCTAACCGTTGCTCGTTTCGTTCTCTCGCAGTCCCTCTAATCGTGCAGGTGAACGGGAAGAGAACAACTCGGATAGTCTCGGGGCCTCGAGTGATCTACGTAAGTGGATGAACGGGAAGCGGCGTCGCGACACGATCGGTAGCGGATAGAAACGATTGGAAGAAGAGGCGGCAAGTTTCGCGAGAGACGTATTCGCGAATTCTCGGTTGTCCGATTACAGGGTCACGGCGAGCAGCGGGGCCCATTCATTACTCGAACAGCCGACTAACGCGGCCGGATATCCGGCGTTCTATCACGTTCCAGCTAGCCCACTCTTGCCGAACTTTCGGTATCGACTCGGGCTATCCACTGGGTTGTCCTTCGCAGGTTAGCCTGTTATTCCAGGAAACGAGCGCGATTCCCGAGACTCGTCGTGCCTCTATTTACGTATGTATGTATGTATAACACGTGTATGCGTACGTGAGTCGCGTCTTTGGCACTTCTTGTATGATCGATTTATTTACAGAGATTCTCGCGTCGGGCTCGTATCGAGCACGCTTCCACGCCGATACGAACTGTCCACGCGAAATCACGCTCTTCCCGTGTATTTATAATGTTTATACAATGAGTCTGGAACTGAAATTTATACACTGAGCTATTTACAATTCCCTTACAGCTTAGGTAGGTACTCGCGGGACGAGCGGAGCGACGCGACGCTTTCCGCGTCTTCTCTCCGCGTCTTCTCTCCGCCTTTCCCTCGGTCGCGTCGCTCGCTCCGCTGGTCCTCGAGGCGTCCTCCTCACGGGGGACTTCCGGTCGACTAGTATAACGTAATTTATAAACCTTCGTTCGTCTCCCGTTGAGCACCGAAAGTGTTACTTACCTCGAGTCGCGGTTCTTACGTAAAACATTCGATATAATATAACGATACATTAAAGTATAAGCGGTAGTACTTTCAACTTGTTTCACAATTTGCCTATCGATGGATCTCGGTGGAACCGCGTCGCGCGATCCGAGTGTCGACCTTTGCCATCGAACAGAGAGACCAAGTTTCTCCGGGAACGTTTAAACTTTCGAGGAAAGAGATTCGAAACGGAAGCGAACGCGACAATTCCTTTGAAAATCACCATGGCTGAAGTTTGTTATCGCTTCGCGATGGCATGCAACTTCGTCCTCCGATGTATCCCGAAAATCCTCTCCATCCTTATGGCTGCTCTTCAAAGTCATTTTTCATTACGTCGCGGAGCTGGCAAAAAGCGGGGAAGGAAAAATGGCAGGGAGAAAGAAAGAGAGAAAGGAGGTGAGAGGCCGAGACTCGATAAAACGGCTGGTATTCCCTTAAACTTTACGAGGAAACGCGAACGACGTTATGGGATTTCGAGGCCTTAACGATCGAACGATTGCCTCGCTATTCCGTGTCTCAGCCTGTTCGCCGAACGGAAGTTGGGTCGCGGCCTAGGGAAACACCGGAAACTCGAAACATTCCCGCGGAAGTCGGTCGATGTGAATCCGAAAGCTGTTGGAAAGCTCCGCGGGATCAGCGCGTCTGATACGGCCGTGAAATAAATTCGCCAAGTTCGCGGAAAAGTTGCTCGGTGTCGATGAAGTTCCGCCCGTAAGTCCCGATCTTCCTGCCGCGTTACTCTTAAATCGACAGGAAGACAAAGCGGCGACCTTTCGTCTTTAAATCAAACTTTCCGATTAGGCCACCCGGCCGTCTCCGTCCAACTTAAATATCCACATACATCTCCTAGCATTTCTATTATCGCGATACACCGGACATTGATAAACGTCCGCAACGCGCATTCCGGCCAGGCCACCGGATTTTTCCTTGCACGGTAAACAGAGAGATAGCGCACCGCGTCTCCGAGTACTCCCTATCCTCCCCGTCCTCCTTTTCCTCTGTTTTATCAGCGAATTTTCCCCAACGACGAAACAGCACGAGCGAGAAGGATAAGAAAATTGATCGAAATCGACGTATAGTTGGTTAGCACGTTCGCCGACCGTATTTCCCCAGACTTTCATCCACCCGTGCCAACGAGTTTCAGGTCAAACGCGAAATTATCCAAAATCAACCGGTTATAATAAATATCCAGACACAACCTGCTGTCTCGCCGTCGCGTCGAATAGAAATAACTCGAACCTGCATACGTGTATATTCGCGGAGAATGTAGAAAAGAAATTTCCGCCGAGAGTATCGTTCGAGAACGAACGATAGGAGAAATCGGGTCGTAACAAAAACGCAAAAACCGGTAACGGGGAGCAGCGTCCGATTAACGAGCATCTGCCGATTTAATTCTTAGCCAGCCGCGATATTTAACACGAACGACGGAGTGCATCGCGCAGGCGTGTCGAGGGGGGAAGATTTATCGCGTTATTCCCGGATAGCGGGGGGCGCGGGGTGGATGGCTAGTTTTGTCGTAGCAATCTGGCAATTATGAGGCGCAAGGGTTGCCGTAAAAGTGTCGGCCCGTGGGCCGGCGACCTCGGTGCATCGTAACTCAGGACAATAGGTGTCCCTCCGTGGGCTGGTAGAGGTGGTAAATCGGAGGTCGGACAATGTTTGGCGAGGTACGTGGTGCGGCTGCCGCGATAACCGGCAATACTTTTACGGCCGTCACCCTATTATGAATGGGCCGTGTTAAACGAGGCGGGAAAAGCTCGCAAGTACATCGCAAAGTGATGATACAGACTGTGTATAACAGGATCTCTCCACCCACACCGCTGCGACCTCTCTTTCTCTCCGCCGCTTTCACCCTTGCACCCTCCTTTTCCATCCCTCTCTCTCTCTCTCTCTCTCTAGCGCTCTCTCCCTCCTTTCCACTTAGAACGCCAACTATCTCGTGGTTCCCTCTGCGTGCCGGCGCTCCTGACGGGACCGCAGTGATTCTCGCTGCAACGAGCACACTTTTATGACGCCCGATGCAGTTGCACCCCGCGTACAGAGGCTCGATAAGGATCGACCAAGCCGGTGGTGAGTTTCCAAGCGTGCTTCTGATTTAAATAACCCTGCCACCCTCCTCTCTCTCTTTCTCTCTCGCGCGCGCTTTCTTATTTTTCCCCTCTGCGGAGGCGCAGCCACGCGACGAAGGCAGACTCGCGTGGAAATTCTCCGAGAGAAACTCGCGGCGATAGGAATTCGACGCGAAGCTCCATCGACGAATATCTCTCGGGCCTACGCCTCGTTTCTCTCCTTTCTCTCCTTTCTCCCGGTTTATCTGACGCGCGATCGCAGCCAGCCAAGATATTCCGCCGCGGTTTTCCATCCGCTCGCAGCTTCAATCTCCGATGTCCCGTTTTTTCCCCGCCGGTAAATACGGAATAACGAAATACGAACAGTGGCCCGGTTTTGTCTCCGTATATACGGGGTTAGTTTTATCGGTTCCGCCGGCAGCCGGGTGATTAAAACTCCGGATGGATTTTAAAGATAATTCCCGGCCAAGGTTTTTTCCTGTTAATCCGGCCGGCGTTGCCCCGGCTACGAAATTTCCAGCCAACGCGGTTCCCCCGTTTCCCCGGCGAAAATAAACGTCGCGTTACGGGAACCACGGAGTCGAACGAATTTCCCAGCCCCGTTCGTTCCAATTTCGGCCGATCGATCGCCTCCGAGCCACCGTTCCTCGCGATTCCTCCCGATTCCTCGCGGTTTCTCGCGGTTTCTCGCGAGTCTCGCGCGAAGAAGCAAAGCTCGCGAAAAAAGGAAAGAAAAGGCGAACCGAGGGATGTTTTGTTCGACGGCTAGGAAAGAAATCAAAGGAAGGAGCAACAGATTGGACGCGTTTCGCGGACAGTAGTTTCGCGGCGGTAAATTCTGGCAGGAACGGGACGTGTTAAACCGAACGAGAAAAGCTCGCGGACCGTAACACAGATTATGTATAACAGGATCCGATTCCGACCGTCCCGCACCATCATTCCGTCTCTAATCTCCGATTTCATATTATATATACGGACGGCTTGTCGGTTTCCGGTCTGTTACGCTCCTCAGAAGTATTATTATGCTGATTCGTACACAAGCACGAAAATCGCCAGCATGCGAAACACGTTTACGCCGGCCAGGCAATTTAAATCGATCCTTTTGTTTCCCGTCCCGCTTTTCGAGCCCGGTAATTTTCGCGAAATTCTCCTCTCTTGTTTCCGCGGAAACAGGAGCAAAACGATCAGATTGAACGAATTTTTGTAGTAATAAAAAAAAGAAAAAAAAAAAAAAGATAAAAGGGGAAAGGTTTACGGTTTCAGTAGTCCCGGCCGAGTCATAGTCAGCCAAGCGAAAAGGACATTCGGTATCGGGTTGACNTTTTCTTCCGTTTTTTCCACCGATATTTTCGATCGCGGATGCACGCGAGCCCCTGGCCATTTTCCCCGGTCGTGTAACCGAGAAAGAGCCCGCGTAGAACACCACCCACTCGTAAAAGTTTCCGCGATCTTGGAGAATACGCGAGAGGGAAGGAAATCACCGCGCGATACCTCGCGGTCGAGATAAACACTCGGGAAGTTTCCGTTGCGTGCGGATCTAGCGGAGAGGTAATAAATTCCCGGAGGAGCGTAAACCTTCGATTATCGTCTGCCACGTTCGCTTTTCCGAATTTTCCCTCCTGTTCCGCGCGTGCCTCGTTCCTCTTCCCCGTCGCGTTCGTTCTCGCCGTCCCCTTTTCACGCCGGTTAATTCGAAACCCGTTTTGTCCGAATGGTAATGAACACGCGGTTATTTTACGCGCTCGTTCCGCCGTGGAAAAATCCGAAATGATCGTGGTTATTCCGCGGAATATCGTTGACCGTTTAAAAGGAAGGAAAGATCGTGAATGCGTTTTAAATCGTATCGGTGCGGACGTGCGCGTTTCGAAAGCGAATGAAATTTCCGCGGCCCTGCTATCGCGTTAATAATACATTTTTGTTTCGTATGAAAGCGGTAATACGTAAACGTTATACGCGTGAAATCGCGCCTTAACGCTCGTGAAATTCTCCCAGCCGAATTGCGGCCGAATTTCGCGCCGGGCGCGAAAAGCAACCTGCGAGCAGAATTCCGATAACTTCCATCGAGCTTGATCCGCGTGGAAAGAGCGGGGGACCGATTTCGCGTTGAAAAATAGGAGAAAGAGGAGAATCGGAAAGTGTCTGATGAAATAAAAGCAACGCGAATCCGCGTGGAATCGCAACGGGTAAATTATCAGCGGAAGGGAGGAATTTTGTTCGGCCGTCTGACCATTCTCCGTCTGTACTACTCGACTGGGCCGAAATACGAAGGATCGAGCGGACCGAAAATCCAATAAGTCGAGCACGATCCGCGTGGAAAGGATGGTCGAGCAATTTCGTATGAAAACGCTGGGGAAAAAGCATAGAATCGGAAAGTTTCTCGTAATACAAAGGTAATTCGAATTGCATCGAACCGCGCGCGCAAGGGAAAAAAATTCCGCGACCCTTAGGGAAGGAAATCGCGGCGCGAAATAAAATCGCGAAAGGCTAAGTTTTAATCCAGCTCGGAGGACACGAACAGAGGACACGAACAGAGGACACGAACAGAGGACACGTTGAATACCGTATCAACCTGTTCCCTATTTTCCCTGCAATTCAGCGTAGCGAAAAGCAGGATCCACACAGGCGGCCATTAGTCTCGGGGCCGTTGTTGTTCGCGCTGTCGCAATTTTCTGCTTATTAATCGGGCCGTATGTCACGGTAAACGCGCGTGATCCACGCTTTCGGACACATTGGTATAAACTCGTCTCCAGAAGCACGCGCGAACGCGATTCTCGTTTATTCGCATCGCGGAGCGCACGTCCCAATGGCTTCGGGTGCTTTCGGCCGGTTTCAAACAGTTTCGCGAGGTTACCGGGTCCAACAGCCGCTATTGTCTTCCGTGTCACGGTAAATGAGACGAAACCCAAACTAGGAGTCGCGATAATTGGCAGTTGACAACACGGTGAACAGACAGGAATAAAAAATACGACACGCGAATAGAGAGACTTGACTATGAGGCGGTATTTAGGTTAACTTTAAGTTCTTTTGTTTCAACCATTTTTTGGAAATTCCAACGACGTAATTAAATAACAACGAACACTGATAATTCTTCTTTTTCGATTCACCGTAACGTTTGATAATTTATTACGAAAAATGAACGTGTAAAGCTTAATATGGTTATCGTCAACTCAACGCTAAACGAAGGAAGTATAATGGAAGAATGATAACGTCGAAGGGAGAATTTTTAATCGAAAGATTAGACACGGTCGTTTAGACTACGGTAGGCTTAGCGTTGACCATTTCTCCTAGAATATCACGCGAGACACGCGGTAAGGAAAACAAACACGAGCGCGACAGTTTAGAGGCGTGGCTGGTTGAGGGCTCGACGTAAACATCGTCGGGCTCGAACAGGCTCGCGGTCAATTTTCGCCGATGTTTTCCTGTCTCAGTTACGTGTTATCCTTCGACGCGTCCAGACGCGTCCGCTCGACGTGTGACCGACCTTGTGCTGTTGACTATGGCACGCGGCATCGGGACAAGGGCTAATTTGCATAACCTCGTTTCTTTACAACCACCAGCACTGCGATTCGCATTAGCGATTGTTGGCCCGAAGCACCGGATAAATTAAGCCAGAAGTGCTCTGCAATCACAGGATTAAAGAGGTAAGACTATTTCGCTGTTGCATCTATTTCTCCTGTCTGTCTCGCTTTTTCTCCAAAGTCTCGTTCGTTTTCTTTGTCACGCGATGCGATAAGACAAGGCTAATAGAAATTTCATTTCTGCTAATAAGGAAAACGGATTCAATCTACTTTTGTTATCGCGTTAAAAAGGGTGGATTGGTAAGCGTCGGTGGAGATTCGATCTTACGCTTTTCTCGACGGACTTTAAGCGTGTAAAGCAAAGAAAGGAAGAAAGGGTTTGAAAGAAAGGATTACTCGGTAAGGCGGTTTCTTCGTTATCGATCTCTGCGATTGCCGTTTAATTCGGGGCGCGATTCCGGAGGGCGATCGTCGCGGCGTTTAATATCCACGGGGGAACAGGAGCGATCGGCGTATTAATTTCGCGTAACGGCCGTGAAATAGAATAACGGCCGGTGGAGCTGTGAATAAAATTCATGTCGCGCGTGCAGCAGGCGATACACGGCTTCTATCCGCGTACGCATCTAAATAGGGAGGCGTGTATTCTATCGGCACGTGCACGAGCCGCGTGCACAGGCCGCGGACATAGCCGTGGCGTGTAACGACGTCACCGAGCAGTATCTCTGTTACGCCTGGCTTCCCGTGGACTGTGGCCGCTCACGCATCGCTTAACATAATCCCCCGTCCGACCAGGTCTACATAGATTACGAAATGATACCTCTGAAACGCGTACAATTATATCGGTGCGAGATATTTCGACCGTGCGCGCTGTTTCGTGGTTCGAATCCGAATACCCGCCGTTTCATCCGCCTCTGTTCCGCTTCTGTTCCGCTTCTGTCCCGGTTCTGCCCCGGTTCTGCCCCGGAATCTCTGCGACGCGGATAAACGTCGAAAAGCTGTCGGCCTAATTCGTTACTCCGTCCATTGTGCTCGCGATCTGCCTACTCACCGCCGCGATAACTCCGGCGATAACTCCGGCGATAACTCCGGCGAGATGGTCGGAGGGATGGAATTAACGGGGAAATTCGCGACGGCGGAAGGTCGATATTTCGGCAGATATTTTGCAACACTTGGCGGCGAGCATGTAAATGGAGATATCTCGGTTAAACGGTTGGAAGTGGCGGTAATTACGGGAGGACAGTAGGGAGAATTATAACGTACCCCGTTCGACTGGTTCGTGGTCCGAATTCGAACGAGTTTATCGCCGGACCGGCGGCGGAGCAGCGGCGCGACGCCAGGTGGCGCCACGTTCACGACGCCCGGCCCTCCGAGATAAATCGAAAATGGCGGTCTAATTCGCGACTTCGTTTAAATGCTAATCCCCGAAACAGAGATCGGCCGGCTGAGCGTTTCTCGATGCCCGAGGAATCTCTTCCTTTATCGCCTGGCACCGGCTTCACCCGCGCGCTTTATCTCTCGTTCTCGTACATTAAACAAGACATCGGCTTCTCTCCTTCCTCTCTCTCCCTCGGTCGCCTCGTCCCCGGCCTTTTTTCGCCTCGGTGTTTTCCAGGAATCTTTATTCGCCGATCCGGCGTTCGCCGTGGATACCGCCGCGCAGCCGGCGGAGTATCACCGATAAAAGGGAACTTTTCAATTTCCAGGCTAGCCAACTTTCCAGTTGCCAGACTTTCCGACCGAATGATACTTTATCGAAGCCCTTTTCGCGCGATCGAAACTTTTCATACCGGCTTCCCTGAGCCGCTTGCGTGACCGACCAACGGAGTTATCCGGACCAGACAGCGGCGCACACGTACACGTAAACAGACAAATGGTTTCCAACGATTCGCGCGGCCGGAATTATGCGTGGACCAGCGGCGGCAACGCTAATTCCCATCGCCGGCCCCCGTTGTCTTCTCGCTTTCCCGTTTTCGTTACAACCATCGGTCCCGCGCGTTTTCAACCCAGCGAGACAGAGACTCGCGTTCTCTTTTTAACGACGTCGTACGATTTCCGGAAACCAACAAACGACAACGGAAACGAATAGGTCGATACGCGGACCGCGCGACGAGAGGAAAAAAGGAATTCCGTATCCGCGAGATAAAACGGTGGTAATTTTCATGACGGAGCAACGGTGTTTAATTATCGAGCCCGATGGAATTGAATTACAAGTAAAACACGGCCGGTTATTAATATTTGCGTTTCGTTCCCGACCGGATCGCGGAGCGTTAGTTCGAATTTGAATACGCGGCTATTTCCGGCGGGCCGCGCCGAATCGATGCTTTTCGATTAACCAACGGCTCCGGCCGACAGACACACACCGGCTGACGATTCGTTGGTTCGTTCGTCAGCCCAGCCGAGAATTGGATTCTCCGTGTCGTTTGATGTCTTTGTGTCTTCTTTCGGTAATTAATTCGACCGGTGAGCGTATTTTAATTCAGCCCGCCTCTCGCAGACGATATCGCGGGACGCAATTACGCGTCACGTGCCGATTACGCGATCGGTAATGGAAAGTTTCTTAATTACAGGGAGCACCATGATTAATACGTTCGCCTGGAAATCATAGTAATTTCGGTCTTTGAGAGGGCGTCGGGTGTTGCCGCGGCGCACGGGGACGCGTGGCCGGGCCGGGCCTCTATGGAATGTTTCATCCGGCCAGTCAATGCCACCTTTATCGCGTTAAAATTAGAAGCGGAGCACGTTTCGTTTCAATTTCCTCTTTGCGTATCGTTCGCGAGAGGGGTATAGATTTTTAACGTATTTTGATCAATCATACGCGCCAGCGAGACCGGTGTTCGCCGTGACGTATAACGCGATTCGAAACGTTGAACACCGTTACCTACCACCGTCCAGTAGCGACGAGAATTTTCCGACGATCGGTCCGCGAAAGAAATTAATTTCCACCGATGATTCGCATTAATATTTGCGCGATATTAATATCGGACAAGCGGTCTCGCGACACGGCAAGGAGACACGGAGCCGAAGGGAGAGGGCGGGGAAAAAAGGAGGAGAAGAAAGGAAATAAAGGGGGGGATAGGCGAAAGTTGAAACGAGTCTGGTGGAAAATCAGCGAGTGGCCGGCGGCTCGTGAAATTTTTTGAGAAACGAGAACGAAGTTTCCGCTGTCGAGCAACGATCCAACGAACCGTTTCGATAATTGGATTCTACGGTGGCGACCGTTTTTAAAATATCACGAAAGCCATCGTTACGTCCTTCTGCCAGCCTTCGTGATTTCGCGAGGACGCGACCGCCATTTTTCACGTGCCGGAGCATTAATCAAATTGCCCCTTCTCTCCCTCGAGGGTTGTCTACTCGAATGCTACTTCCTGGCCGCGCTTGAAAAGTCTCCGACCTCGAGATTCCATTCGAAGCCGACATCCCTACGCAAACTACGCACGTATCTCGCCTCTTCGGGGACGTTCCTCTCTGTTTCGGTTCGCGCCCTCCATCTTTTCTTCGCTTTCCTCCGCCTAACCCCGCCGTATCGTTTCCCGGATAATGCCAGAGATTTATCGTACCCACCTTTTTCCTCCATTTTCCCCTCTGCTTTTCCCTCCGCTTTTCCCTCCGCTTTCCCTCCCGTTGAAAAAGCTGAATTAAAACTCGTCGGAACTGATCGACGTCGACGCGAGGCGACGCAACGCGTTTCCTCCTCGCGCGCCGGCCCCGGGACAGAGAACGCTCTCGTTCCTCGAGGAGGATCCGGAGTTGGGTCTGTTTTGTTCCCCGGCACCGAGTATGTACTCTCATAGGACAGATTTATCATGTCGAGCGTCGGAGAGAAAGGCGCCGGAGCAACGGCGAGTTTGATTGTTTTCGGAATTTATCGCGCTACGTGTTAACCGGAGTATGTGTCTTTCGATGAAAAGACCGAGAGGCGCTCGCGAAGAGCTACAGCTATTTGCCCTGTTCCTCCTTAGTCGACCTTTTACCCTTCGCCTATTTCGCTCCGTTTATCATCCCCCTTCTCCATCTGCCATTTTATTCGACACTTTCTCGCTGCTTTCCAGCTTTCGTATTCTTTCGCGGGCAGATCACGGGAGAAAGAGTCGTCGTAGTTTATTCCTTTTGTTTGTCGCGAACGCGGGATCGAAGGTTGCATGCCGTTTAACCGCGAAACGATACACGAGACGGGATATCCTGCGGCGGAAATTAAGAACCGAAAGACGCGGACGCGTGGCATGAATTGCCTGCTAATTACGTTGATTAGCCGCAGGATCGCGGCGCAGTGTCATACGGTAATAGTGCTTCTGGTACGGTGCACTCTCTGTTCATACGTCATTACTTCCGACAAATAATTTACCAAGATAATTCACCCGACAATAAATATCCGATGCTAATTAAACCCGTAATCCAGCGGCGGCCGATACATAATTCAATTATCCTAATTAATATTCGATTGCGATTAACAATCCAATTAAAGGTACACAACCGGTTGACAAATAATTTCGTCTGTTTCCGCTAATGCATCCCGCCAATCGTCAATCTAATAACGAACATTAGCCGTGACCATAACCGGCCCGTTCCTTTGACCGCGACATAAGCGGTCAGCGTCTGTGTCTTCGCCGCTCTGGGCCCCGTTTGCCCGCGGAGAAACGAAACACGGTGGTCGAACACGGCCACCGTGTATCGCCGATCGAAATTCTCTTCCTCGATGAACGCGAAACGCTACGTGTCACCTTAGTCTGGTCAATCGATCAGGCTCGATACGCCGAGAGAGGGTTCGTCCAAGGGTGTATCGGGGGTTGGAAAGTGGCTGGAGATGCAAAGGTAGACACACGGGTCGCGACGCAACGTCCTGGTCGAACACGGGCCACGCTTCTCGCGGTCCATCTCCTAATTCACCGTCTGGGGCATGTACGGGGGCATATAGGGCCCCGTGAGGATATACTGCACTGCCACCACCATCAGCTGCGGCGCGCTCCATCTTATGATGTACGCGCTTCCTGAAACAGAAATGCATTTTCCTCGTTACTCGCAGCCGCCTGGTGCACTCACAGCCGGCTGAGTGCCCTCCTCTATTCGGGGATAAAAAGACGCCGAGTGGATGTGTCTGTTGGCGTGTCTCTTACGCGTTGCGGTTATGCATCGCGAGCGAGACGCAGGTAAACACACGGCCGCGGGAATTTCATTTCGAACACCGAGAGGACACACGGATTCGCTGGTTTTTACCCTTCGGTATCCAAGTGGCAAGAATTCCGCTGGAATGTCCGCGGCGTATAATTTCGTACGCGCGCGTTTCCCTTCTCCCGCCGGTTATAGCGAAACGAAATGAAACGAAACGAAACGAAACGAAACTGGGTCAGGGAATTATAATTTACCGGTTGCGCGAATCGCGGATCCCGTAGATTACGGCTTGTCCGTGGCTTACGCTCGAATCCGGCCCGGTTAATCACACATCGCGGGTCGCGTGGTAACGTTTCTATTTTCCAAAGCTTATTAACGCGATAATTAGGTGTCAGAATGGAATTCTATTCGGGCCGGTTAAAATCGTGCGCCACGGCGCACGCGGATCGCGACTGAATTAGCATCCGTGACCGGAAAGTATCCCAGGCATTTGCCGGTCGCAGTCGTCGCGGGACCACCATCCCTCCACTTCCGGCGTTTTGTCCAACGGCGAAGAAAACGCCCCGACATTTATACCCGGCAAATTTCCCCCAAGCCCGGCTATGCTCCAGCCAAGCTTCAGCCATCCGCGCGAGTTTCACGGCTCGCTTAGAATTTAAATTAACATTTAAGGTGGCACATTTCCGAAATACTCGCGTCATACGCGTCCAAGACGCGCATCGGCGAGAGCTCGCGCGAGCCGAGCGAGGGGAAAGCGAACAGTTCCCAGCAGTGGAAGCAACTTTTCCCTCTAAAGTCCCACGGGTCTTTCCCTCGCGCTATCTCTGATCTAAGCTCGCTCGAGCAACGGGCCAAGATCTCGTTGGTTTTCCAATAAATACACCCCGGCTCGATGTATCGAGGAGAACGTACTCCTTCCATCGCGGATGCTCCACCTAAATTCTGTTGCGTCGAACATGTCGATCTTAAATAAAATTCTACCGCGCTTCCGCTCGCGTTTCGACTGATCGATACGGGCCGAGCTCGCGAGCCGAGCGTAGCCGGGATCCGCATTGCCGGAAGACCATCGAAAAAATTGCCACTTGCTCCGAATCCAGACGATCCCGTCCAAGGGCCCCGAAATCCAACGGGAACCTTCTCGTTTCTCGCGTCATTTTCGCGAATTACCTCGTCAGACGAACAGCTAGCGTCTGGAATTTCGGTTCACTCGCGCGCAACGTCTGGTTAGACGGTTTTTTTCGCATGGATCGCGAGGTTCGAACTGACCCTCGGATAAACGGGGACTATATCCGAGCTCGATATCGCGGAAAAAAACGTGGGACGAGCCAGCGGAGGGACGAATTAAGTGCCAGCAACTCGTGAAACGTAATTTATCGCGTCTCGACTATTTATCTCGGGCTCGCTGGAATGGAGCAAATAGAGTTATAAATAATCCGGAGATTCGGCGGATCGAACGGGCCCGCGGAGAGAGGGACGGGGAAAATATATCGGGTAAATAACGTGGAATCGTCGGATTCATCGGAACGCTTGCGGAACCGCGATGCCGGGGCTCCTTGATCGCGGGCGAAATTACAAATCGAGTCGCGTATCGGTTATCGGCTGATGAAAAATTTCAAATTGGACGCCGATCGGACCGACAGCGCGCGGGGCGGCGCTCTTTCGCGCAAAAAGCCCTTGGTAAGATTTTTATTCTCGTGCCGGCGTTGATTTATCGCCGATCTGCATCGCGTTTCCCGCGCGGCGGCTGGCCTCCGTGTATTTTGCCGCGTCGCGACGCGAATCTGACTGAAAGTTTCGCGTCTGGAAATATATCGGTGGTTAGGTGGTCGAGCGGGTTGGATCGGTGAAAAAGCGGGGAACGGAGACAGCGCGGCGGAGGCGGACGCGCGTGGAAAGGAACACACGCGAGAAGGGAACAAAGAAACGGGACAAATAGACGAAACGAAAAGCACAAAGAGGCGAAATGAGAAAAGCATCGAGTTCGGCCGGGGAAATAAAAGGGAGGAGCAGGGGCGGTGGAAGGGACAAGGGTGAAACGCTGCCGGAGAAACGGATAGAGAGAGGGGTAGAAGGAACCGGGTAAACAGGGATATGCGGAGGAGAGGAGAGGAGAGAGAGAGAGAGAGAGGGGGAGAGAAAGGAGGTGGGAAGAGGAGTCCAGGCTGCGTTCTTATCGCGGACGCGGAGCGACGTAACGGATTACTCGCTATCGCGACCAATATGTCAGCCGGTAAGAAGGACGAGGAGTCAAGCATTATATCGCGAAATAAAATGGCCCGTGGCGGGTGGCCATGGTTTGGCTACGTTTTGAAATATCGTCGACCACTGGACTGTAACGCAGATATAGGTATTATTATTGACACTTTCCTCCTGACAGAATTATGTATTTTTCATGGCGTATGTCGGACAGCGTCGCTCGCGAATGCAAAGTAACAAGCTTGCCGACGACCAGCCAAGTCTACCACCACCACGACGACGACGAAGGCGACGTAAACTCGATGCACCGCGCTGAGATAGAGAGACGACGTTGCCCGGCAGGTTCTCGCTAAATCGGAAAACGCCACCGTGAATTTTAATGTCGAGCCTCGATATCGACAGCCCCCGGTGCCAACAACGTCTCCTTTTCCCGATCGAACCACCGGATCGATCTTGTTTATTACCCCGATTGCTTTCCGATCTCTGTCAACTCTCGCCTCGCGCTCCACTTCTTCGGACATTCGGTTTATTTTATTAATCCGAACGGTTACGGTACTCCGGGTGGACGATGACCACGGTCATTCCAGCGGAAAAGAAATTGCCGCGTTAATCGGTTCCCGCTTTCTATCCAGAGCTCTATCGATTTCCAAGTAAATATTTCCTTTGCCATTCCTTTTGTTTCCACCGACGCGATGCGATAGTTATACTTTCTATTCGCCTCGAATAATATCCGTTTCGATTCCTCCGGTTCGGCGTGACGTCGGTGCTCCAGAGGAGATGTTTGAAATCCTCTTATTCGAGTAGCAACTTTGTTCTCCTTTCCAGCTTCGAGAGGACTCGGTCCACTTTCTCCGTCGAGCGTTAACCTTTGCGAAATTCCGCGGCGCAAAGCGACGCCTTCGGCGACCGGATGATCGATACACGGTTTTTGCGTCGAGGTAATCGAGCCCATCCAAAAGAGATTTCGATATTTTTCCTTCGTTGATACGCACGGACGTACCGATATTGATATTTCATACGCGTTATCCTTTATTCGCTTTCACCGCGACGATCGCGGCAAGCCGGAGCCGGGGATTTTATTCGCGGAAAAAAGCAAATTGGCCGCGCGATGGCTGATGCGATTTCGCGACGCTTTCCCGAAGCCGTTCCCAGTTACGTCGCGAAGAATCTCGGTTAATCCAGGCGCATGCCGGTGAATTTTAATGTAACGTCTACGATATCGACAGGTGTCGACGCTGGCGTAGCGGCGAGATTTTTCGATGACGCCCAGCGTCCGTACAGATTTATTTATCATCCTCTCAGATCCGTCTCCGCTTCCTCCAACTCGTTCAAATCCGCCAGTCGAAATTTGCCAATGCTAAACCGATCCGAATCCAGGTTAATGTCTGCTCTTCCAACGATACGCCACTCTCCTTCCACCTCTCTCTCTCTTTTCTCCTTCTTTCCTGCGACCATTGCCGTTGTTAAACGTCGCTAGACACGTCGCGTTATCTTTCTCCGCGATATCTCGCATCGAAACGAACGAGGAAAACTTAGGAATTTCATTCTCTCCGACCCTCGTGAAAGCACGGTTTGCTCGGCTCGCTGGAAATCCATCGCGAAGACGAAGCTCGTTCGTCGTTGGAGACGTCAAAAAGGAACGGGTAGAGGAGGGCGAGAAAAAAGTGGATTAGCCGAGTCATCGATTCCCGCAACGTCCGCTCCTATCTCGCGTCCGGTTTTTGCGATCCATTAAAACCACGCTCGAACTTCCTTATCGCTAATTTAATCAACGATAGCGGAAACTCGGGTCTCGCGCGGCGTAATGCCGGTGGCAAACATTTTTATCAGCCCGACACCGATTCGCTTTTTCGCCCCCCC
>NIJG01000112.1:4560110-4610082 GCA_002201625.1 Euglossa dilemma
GGCTGTCGTTTAGCGCGTACCGACGCCGAAACCGATCCCGAGCTCCTCCGCCTCGAGTATCGATTGCCTCGCGATATCGTAGAAGGGAACTCGCGGAGAGATAAATTCGTCGGCGTAATCGTTGTTATTACCCCGGACTTTGCGATATCGACGTCGAGTCTCGGTTCTAACGAGCCTACTGATCTGGACGTTTATTCACACGCGGATTACATCGCGAGCGAATCGCGTCTGACAGATCCGAGGACTAATCGCTGCCGCGTCTGACCACGCGCTGCATCTACTACTGCGGAAAACAAGAAGCTATACGTCGCAGTCCTCCTTCTCGCTGAATATCTATCGAATTTTATCGCGGCTTTTAAGATACCGGTATCGGGGTATTCTATTTCCCCCGCGCAACGTACGCAATTGCAGCGAGTCGTAAGGAACCCGGGGAAATCGCACGTGTTGCCCCGTAACGACCGCCAGTGCACGGGACTTATTCCGCTATTTTATTAGATTAGACGGTCATGGTCGCGCAGCGGAGGTGGGTAACAGCCGAAGGAAAGGCATTAAGGTGGAACGAGTCCGCCATTTCGGCGCACCGTAAAGGAACACGCCGGGAAGGAATCGCGGCGCCCTTAACGCGACGCGTTCCATCGATCGAACGATCCTCCTTCGCTCTCGCGATGTGTTTCTCGAACGACTCGTATCGCTCGGACGGATTTGTCGACGTTGCTCCAAAAACGAAGCCCGGGGATCGGGGAGGAGGGGAGAGGAAAAGGTCCTTGGACGTCGGTAACTCGAAGGTAGGATCTCGAAGGAGAGTTTTATTGGTCGGCGGAATTTTCATGCCGGCGTCGTACGCTTCAGTCGATCCCTCCGTTACGCTCGATTCCGCCGGAGGAATATCTCCGAGTTTACACCCCTTTATCGAACTTTGTCCTCCTCGTGTCGGACTTTCGCACGTTCCACCGACGTCAGATACGTCCGGCAATCCCGCTCGCATTCGGCCGCGTACGTGCTCGCCGACGCTCGCTCGAGCTTCCGCGCCGCGGCGCGCCGCGCGCGTCATCTACGTCGCGACGCGGTCACGCCGGCGCGTAAAATTCCGGACGCATTTTCCCTCGCGTGCGGTAGTCTAAACGGCGTACAATTGGTCACGTTCGGTCGCGGTGACTGGCTGCCTCGGCGCAGTAGAACGGGACCGTGCAAGTCAGACCGTGGTTTACATAATGGTCGGCAACTGTTTGCCTTGGCTTTAATGACACTTGGAAGGCCGCTCGGTACGTAGACTCGGTTCCCTAAAAATCTCGCGATCGATCGCGGTGTTCTAACGAGCGAATAAATCGTCGGCGGTACGCCGGAAATAAATCTTCCGCTTTCGGATCCCCGTTTACGAGAGACGACGAGGAGCGAAGCGAGGCGGAAGCAAAGGGCGCGGAAAGTTGCCGGCTAATCGAGAGATTTCCTCGCAAGCCCGGGGTTGATTTTTCCCTCGAATCAGCTAAAATATCGCGTCGTTAACGGTCGTTAATGAATGAAAATGAATGGGCAACGGGCCGGACGATGCTTCACCGGTGACACGGATCGCCACGCGATAACACCCTCGAGGATACTTTATGGACGGTGTGCACCGGGCTATTTGTATCGCGACAACGAAACGGTAAATGCTTCAACGAGCCGAGCCGCTTACTTTTTCCCAATACGCTGCCGCGCGTGAAATATTCCCTTCGTCGCGTATAAATTGGAAAACGGATTTTCCAAGGGGCTTGGCTGGCCGGCTGGCTCCTCGGGCCCCGAGTCGTTAATGATTTCGACGGTGGCCGCGCGACTCCGGCGATGGGATTAAACGAGATTACGCCGGGCGTTTCCACGCGTTAATGATGCATCCAGGCGTCGTCTAACGTCGAACAAAGGCCTCGCGGTTTTTCCAAACTCGCGCGCCCGTTCGTTTCGGGGATGAATTTCGGGAACGCGGTAAGACGGTAGTCGCGGGAAGGATCGCTCGATTCACCAGCCATCCGGATAAATATTGTACCCCGACGTTGCTCATTAAGCGCTAATCGTCTTATTAAAGGTTTCATTCGGTCGGTCCACGGTTCCGGTTCGAGTTTAATGGCGCCGCCACGGAATGGCTTTCCGGGCCATTTCAGTAAAGCTCGTTATCTCGTTAACGATCCGAGTGGCCATTCATCTATTCCGCGCTTCATCAAAACGCTCTGATCGCGAGCTGCCGGTTTACGTAAAGTAGCCTATGCGCGTTATAGACACGTTCCTTCCAACACGGCTCCCTCTTTTACGTCGGATCAATAATTCATGGACACCATCGTGGAAATCAGACGGGGTCGCGATTCCGACTCCGGCAAAGCGATATTATTTTCCCGACCGGCCTTTCGCCGGCGGATCGATCCAACCGGAAGTCCACGGGGTTGCACGCGGAGGAGAATAGGGTGGTTCTTTCTCCGAACCCGCGATGGGACTATTCGTCGTTGCGAATCTATCGACCTCTCCTCTTGGTCCCCTTGTACCGCGAGAGAGCCGTGACGCGATTCCGTTTCGGCGAAGAAAAGAGGGAAGAAAACGCGCGGAAAGGCCGGCCCGAGGCGGTTTTCCGCTCCACGCGCCTCCTAACGCTCGAAATCCTTGGAAACACGCGAGGCATTATGCGGGGTTGGCCTTAAATTCGAAACGCGACGACGAGTTTACGGCGGGCTGCCTGGAACCAAGACGCCTCGGCTCGTCTTACGTAAACGGTTATCGCGCGTGAAACCGGGGCAGTGGAATTTAAGTGAATAACGCGGATATGGGTCACGGGACTAGAATATCTTGACCGTGAATCCCGCTTCTCGAGCGTTCTACGTTCTAAGCAAGCCGTCGCGCGCTAAATCAGCCTCTCGGTTAAATAAAATTCAAGCTTGCCAGCTGTGCGAGGCCACGGGACAAGGCTAGTGGATTTACTTTTGTACTTTCTACGCTCTAAACACACGATCACCATAAACAGAGGATATCGCTAGAATACTCGGGGCGCACAGCGCGGAGGCAGACGCGGAGGCAGACGCGGAAGCACCGATAAGCTTGCGCGTTACTCCCGACCAACGGTCTTCTCAGTTCTCTCTCGCCAATCGTTTCGCACCGATTCCGAGGGAACTTTGCATATTTTTAAAGCCCGGACACGCGTGTTTTCTCTAAGCGGGCTGGAGTTTAGACCTGCCAGAGAAACACGCGTCTCGCGGAAGCAACCGCGAAGCCTCGACACCTGTCCTCTTGCTCCGATCGTTTCAATGGGGTTCAGCGTGCGTGCACGCGGGATGCATGGTGGTGCAGAGAGTGCGGCGTGACGCGCGTTGCAGTGCGAGGTGTCGAAGAAAATGGCGAAAGTCGAGGGGGGCGGCGCGGAGAGACGCGAGAAACGCGAGAAACGAAAGAAAGAGCGGGAGAGGGAGGGCCAGATGAGAGAATGCAAGCCTCACCTGTGCTCTGGCCACTACGTAGCTTCTGCTCTGGCCTCTCCACCCTCTCCTCGCTCGGGGGAGGCGGCCTCTCTGTCCTTTTCGTATAGTACGGGTTGTACGAGGATGGCCACACGGTGGTCGGCCTTTTTGCTGGTGACGGCGTGCTCGGTCGTCCTGAAAATAGATTAGGACCTTTCTCATCTAACCCAGCCAACTCTCTTCCTCTCCCTCTCCTCCTCCTCTCCGTTGCTTTCCTCTTTACCAACACCTTTCCGTTTCTATTTACCTACATTCCCTCTCTCTCCCTCTCTCTCTCTCTTTCTCATTATATTTTTTCCTTTCCTTAACTTAACCTTAGCGTCGTTTTTCTCTATCCTTTAATCCTGGCCGATGCATCCGGTCGCACGCCGCACGGGGTCCCGTGACCAAATTCCCCTGTTTTCTTAATCGAATCTCGATCGCAGCTGAGCGAGATCGTTAATCTAACCGACGGAAGGAGTAAGGAAACTGTCGCCTCGGGTTTTTTTTCCCGTCGGACCGATTAAAAGCCCGGCGTTGTTGGACCGGTATCGACTGGCGAGGCGGCTCCGCCGTACACGCATTCCTCGGATACGAGAGCGCGAGGAAAGTTTAGGCAAATGCCGGGTAAGATATTTTATCCTGATCCGAGAGAACTTGGAACACCGGCGGAACTTTCTAAAAACGTGCTCGGAGAGCCATCGACGGCACTCGACGGCACGAGAGACTGGAAGTTGGAGAACTGCGAAACCACCGAGCGGAGCCCTATTATCCGGCAAAGTCGCTCGGTAATCCGGCCGCGATTAGTTGGAGCCTCGCGATGCTCGTTTTTCCCGCGCGAGACGATGCCCTGTTCCGAGCGGCGATCAGCGTTTCCTCGGCTCTCGCCGTGCTAACGGAAACGAGAGTTTGAAAAGGCGCGTTAGGCGAGCGGAGGGCGAAACGCAAGCGGAAAGTCTCGGCGAGCGTTCTTCACGCGCGCGGTCGGAGTGGTCGCGTTGAAAAGGACCGGACGCGGCCGCGCCGACGCGGCGGGTTGATGAATTCGGCTGGCTTCTTTGAAAACCAGCCAAGTTCAACTTGTTGCGTTCGATGGCGGCGGACGTTCCATCGAACCGCGCGCCGCGGCGCCGGCACCGGCCGTCAGGAAAGAAGAGTCACGAGAAGAGATTTCGAGGGTGCAACGGAGATCTAATCGGTGGAGTCGAGTCGCGTCGCGGCGCGCGGTTGGTTTCCGGATGGTCGAGGAGGAGGAATAGGTCGGAGGATCGGCGAATAAGTGGCCCATGATCCGATCGGAGATGTATTATTAGGTGGCAGGGCCGTGGAAGCAGTCGGTGGGTCGCATTCGGTAGGTATTTCACGGATCGAACACGGTCAGAGAGATCCACTGGAGCTTGCTCGAGGATTCGGAAGTTCGCTCACGCGAGATACGTCCCCTCGAACAGCGCTCGAAATCGGAATTTCTTTAAGGACGCCAGCACGCCACCGTTTCGAAACTTCGCCGACATTCCAGCGTCGAGACGCTGCCGTGCTTTTTTTTCCCCCCTCCGCCGTTTCCCTCCGCCGGAAGAATCGAGCCCTCTCTTAATTCTCCAACTTGCCTGGAAGCTCTGGCCGGAGTTGGCCAAGTGGCACGCGAAACCGTCGATTCGAGGACGGGTTAGGCGAGTGTGCCGGTTAGCCGAGTTTGCGTAATAAGTAACGGGCGCCGATAAAGCACACCGCCGCGAGCGATAGAGCAGGGAACGCGGTTTCGGTCATTTCCCAGGTGGGACGAAATTTTCTCCGATTGGCCAAGACGCGAGTAGCGGTTTTTATTCCACTAGCAGTTTCCGCCGGTCTAACCAACCCAGCCGCGTGTATACGTAGCGAAAACAAAACGGAATACCCAAACTGAAGTCTAAGGTCTACAACCGCCGGAGGCAGCCCCGGGGCAATCTTTGCGCAGAGAAGATTGAAACTTTGCTTGGATGGTAATTTTGCGTGGCGCGCATCAACCAAGGGTGCAATTCGGATTCATGTCCGACACGGGACTCTGTACCGTTCTACGTACCGTTACCCTTTATATACACAGTTATGGCCTGGTAAGATGGTTCGCCACTTATTTCTTCCCCGCCCACCGTCTCCGCCGCCGCTATGATCGCGCGGAATATTCCCGGCCGTCCCAGGCGTACCGTATAATTATACGACGCGTTTGTCAAGTTTCGTTTGTCGTTCGGGGGATATTTATTCGCCGGTAAAACGATCCGCGTGGCCCCCTTCCCCTTCCTCTGCCCCCGCTCGCGTTCCTCCGGATAAAATTTACGCTCGCCGAGTTTTCGCAAGAACGCCGAACGCCGATTACGGGAAGAACGGGAGGAATTTCGGGAAAATTTCGCCCGGCTCGTTAACAATTTCCCAAAAGCATGCGAGATTAAACGCCCGGTTCGGGGGACAAGAAATAATTAATTCGAGGGCAGAGGGAGAGAAAGTTGGAGGCTGCGAATAAGAAGTAGCTTCGTCCAAAAATAAACAGGTGAGCGGGCTAGTAGCAGGGCGAATTTCGCGAGCGGCATCCACTCAATTAATTCCCTTCTCGGATCCCTGCCCGGAATAACCCCTAACTCAGCCCCGTCTCCTCCTACGTTCCTCTGAAATATTCCGTGTTCCCGAACGTTCTCCGGCACCGCGTTCCCCCTCGTCGTCCCCCCAACATCCCTCTGCTTTCCCTCCGACATCCCTCCGCGTCTCAGCCGCGTTTCTCGCAGGCGTTCGCGAGAACTTCGCAGACCCTCTTTCTTTCGTTTCTGCCTGGCAAACAAGCCACCCTTTAAACAGCGCACCGTAGCTACACCGGGACGATGACAGCGGCGAAGACGGCGGCAACGAGCACGAGGACGACGAGGACGAGGAGGAGGACGATGGCGCGGGGGTTATAGCGGGGTGGCGCTAAAAAGTTTTCGAATAAAAGTTTAAATACGCCCGGACGAACTTTGTTTCGTAGCCTTTGCACCCACTGCTTCTTCTTCCCCATCGTCGTCCTGGTCCTCCGACCCTGTCCTCCCTGCTTTCTCCTAACAATATGGCCGAGCTACCATCTTTGCCGAGTTAAGAACACGCCGGCTCTTGTGTATCCTCGCGCCACCGTACAAAGACCGCCTCTGTATAGGGTGTTTCCTTTCCTACCGGGGGCCGAGCAATCGCGACCAACCTCGTATTTCATCCGGTTTCGTCCGCCACACCTTTGTGCCTCTCTCCACCCTATTCTCTTCCCTCATTCTCCGCGGCCGCCCCGTTTTCTTATTTCCTTTCCTGCTCCCTCGCTCGCCCCGCCTCACCCCGCGCAACTTTCTCGAATAACTTGCTGAAAATTTAAGGGCTCCGTGGCACCTTCTCGCGAGCGCATCCACCGTGAAACGGGGGGCGTAATCGTGGATTCCTCCGGTTTATCCGGAGGGAACCGGCCTATCCGCCTGCTCCGGAGCGGTTGTTAAACGGAAAAGTTGGACCACGATGGGAAATAGTCGGGCGATGGTTTCTTTCGTTGGCTGGCAGGAGATTGGGCCTTCTCGAGATGGTCCCGGGGTGTTTGTGCGGCGTCGCGCGGTTATTAAACGATCGTCGCGGTCGGGACGAGCGATCGCGGGATAAACCGAGGAATTAATTCCGTTTCCCGGCTCGGCGGAAGAAAGATCAAGCGGGGATCTTGCCCGGCAGCGAGATCGCGAACGGCCAGGGAGATTGCTCGGAAGTAATTCGATTGGAAGCGAGAAGCGATTCGAACGGAGCCTGATCTCCCGTGCGTATACGAGCCTTTGAACCGATTGAAACGCGAATCAAACGAATCGACGTGTTCGGGGAGTTAACGGTGATTGTTCCCCGTCCGTTCTCTGTCTCCGATAATAGCTTAACCGGCTCTGTAAACGACGAAATTTTTGCATGAGAGAGGTCTACGGAGTAATCTACGTGACGGAGAGGGGAGCGGAGTAAAAAGGAGGGAAAAGGGAAGCGTGCCTCGTTGCGAGTTGGCCAATTTCTCTGGTATACGAGCGTAGCCACGGTTTTACGTTTTCTTGTTCGGCGAACAGCGTCCCGGGGGGAGCGGCGCGGCGCGGTTTTTGGCCGAAAGATCGATCTCTCTCTCTCTCTCTCTCTCACTCTGCGAGAGAGGCGGAGAATCGATGGCTCGATAAACCATCTTCGCGAGTAGCAGGCAGGTCGACGCGTCGTAGCCCAGAGGCTAATACCAGAAATAATTCCGGCCTCCTTGCTCGACGATAATTAATTACGGCTGCTAGGATCGATGGATGTCCCGAGAGGCAACTAGTGTGTCGAGGCATTATTAAATATCGTATATTCTCCTGGGCCTAATCCCAACCCTTCGGCGAGGAGCAGCCATCCGAGCGCGGGGCCGAGAGGGGGTAGAACGAGGGGAGAGAGAGCGGGGAAAGAGCGAGACGGAGAATTTCGAGCGATCGTAAAGTTCTCTTTTCGAAAGGAAGATTTACAGACGTGTTTAACGAGTTATAATCTGGTATAAGTAATGGGCTCGCGCGGTGCAGATTTCTCGGCTAGTTTGACTTTACGACCGTGATATTTGTAATAAGAATTTATCGAGTCGCGTCGCGAAACGAATCTTTTTAAATTCCCCTCCTCTTCCCGCTCCGCTCCTCCGTGCTCGCTCCTCCGCGTTGCGTCAGGCTACGATTACGCTAATGCTAAATGCTCGTCTACACAGGGTGGGACGTTTCTATGTCTATGTTACCGTTCAATATTACACTTGTACAACACTCACAATCAGTCTAGACTAGGGGATGTACTCTAAAGTAAACGTGACTAAAGGACGATACAACTCTGCTTGTACACACCTACGTATATATATATATATATATGTTCACAGTAACACTACACGCGCGAAACGAAACAAACAGCGAATCCATTCTCTCTCTGCTGTATCTCGATCGTTTCCTCGCGATTCTTCCGCGACTGGTCGCGTATATCCGCGAGACCTCCTGTCGCCGGGACCCCGATAATTGAATTTTAAATGCGACTAATTGGGTCACCGGTTCAGTCGACGATACAACGCACGCGGTAGAAAATTAAAACCTCGCGATGGACTGGCGAACGATCGGATAAGCGAGACGTCGAGCCGATCGGAAGAGTCGCGGATCGTTTGGACGAGCGAGGACGCGAGAATTGGCGATAGTCGGTGGATGATTCGTTATTTCGATCGGATTCGAAAGAAACGGTGGCGCCGTGGTGCGTTGAATGGCGGAAAGCCAGATGTCACGGGGTTGTCGAATCGATACGTCAAGCCCGAAGCTCTCGCTTCCGGTTCGAGCCTTATCTGGCCAGATAAGGAGCAAGGCGGTCCCATTGGAAACTGTTGGCTGGCGCTTAACGTCCCGTCGGTGAGTTATTGCCCGGCGCGGTCGGGTCATTAATAATTCGCTAATATTAAGATTGATTTCGAGCCGGGGAAGGCGACGAACACGAAGCGCCGCCCGATTTCGCGAAACTTTCCCGTGCACCGCAGTCAATCATCCGCTCCCGTATATTACGATAAAACCGGGCGACAGTTGCGCGACGCCTGACTCGCGACGCGCCGGAAACGCCCGCTCGAGAGGATCGTTACGTCGTTACGTTTCGTTTCCCTTTTCCCGGTCACCGGCGATCCTAATGAACGGACCAGGCGCAGCGCGCGTTCGGAAAATTGCGCGCTATTAAATTTTCGTTAATCACCGATACCCGATAGACGCGTCTCCTTTCTACCGTTCTCGCGTTCCCCGGTACGTTTTCGGTGCGATCGTTTTCCGGCAGATCGGCGCGTGCTTCGATCGCGTTCCCGTTCGGTTCGACGGAGAAAATTCGAAAACTCGCCGAAGGACGCGGGGAGGGAAAATTGGTAGTAGCCGGTGAGAGACGGCGCCCTTGGTTGGTCGCAGCCCGTACGATCTAACAATAATCCATGGTTTCCCGGGCAAGTAAGGCTGCGAGTAAAATCGCGAAGCTTAATGGCGGTAATACCGTCGTGGCCGAGCCTTGTATGGCCTTAATAATGCAGCATATTGAGATTGGTTTCGCTGCGAGAACACCGGGCCAGAGCCACAGGGACCTGACCTAGGCATCCGCCCAAGTTATTCGCGCCGCTTTAATAATACACGCGCCAATGTGCACACACCGCACTGGCTCGCCTAATGCAAAGATTACATTCGAGAGCCGGAGTCGCTGCTTTCCTCCAGGATCGCGTTTCTGCGTAATTTGCTCCTTCGTCGTCGCTGGCTCCCTTCAGCGACAGTCCCTTTTTTCGCGACTCGAACGCGACGCTCGCCTTTCGTTTCGAAATTTCTCCGAACGTAGCGCGAAAGATCGAGCTCGGTGGTGGTGGTTGGCAAGGAAAAATCGTCTCTCGGCCGTTCGGGATAACAGAGATCGACGAATCGGAAAGAGATTTAACCGGGACGCGAAACGGATGTCGTTAGCGTATCGAGGATGTCGGTGGTCGATGGCGGGGAAACGTATCGCCTAGAAGAAGACGGGACAGCGTTGCTGTGCCGTATCCCGACCAACCGTGAAGCAATCGATACGGACGCGGTGCTCTCGTCTAAATTGTTTGGACTAGCAAAGCAAACCCCTTGATCTCCGGCGAAATTCTATGGCCGAGCCGTGCCGTGCCGGGAACTTGAAATATTTTCCAACTTTGCCCGTTCCGAGTCCAACGACTCGGCCCCCTCTTCCGTTCGCGGTCGCGGTTTCCGCGAACGCGCGAGGGGAGAGACTTTGCTAGCAGATTCGGAAATAAGACGCGGCCGTAACGAGTTGGACGAAGAGGGAAGCGTCGGAGAGGACCTACTACGTGATATCGATTTCGGGGCTCGAAGTGCAATACGTTCAATCAGGCTCTCACCTTCGTTGTTGGCGCTGCTCCTGATCTCTGTCGCCTTCGGTGCAGCGGACGGCTTCGGCATCTCTGAAAGAAAAACAGGTCCACCGTCAATCGATCGGACGTTTCGAACGATTCCCGAGGGAATCGAGTTTCGAGGAAACATCCCCAGCGAATCTGTCGCGACTCGGAGCGATAGGTTCGCCCCGTTAGGGTGCTCGATCGCTTGGCGAAAGCGAGACGAAAAGGGAGTGCCTAAGTATCCGATATTCGGTCGAGATACTCGCTTTTTCGTCTCGACGAAACGACGAGCACGTCTGTTCCGTCTCACCCTCCCCGCGCGAGATCTCCGACTCGCTCTGGGATTCCAGGCCCAATTATCGATAACCGATGCGAAGTTATGAAAATAAAGAGAGATAACGATCGCGTGGATGCTCGCGTTCCCGGTTCTTACCGTACAGCCTGATCGAGCCCTCGGTCTCGCCCAGCGAGTTCTTGCTGATGCAACGATAATTGCCAAAGTTATCGGGCTGCAAGTTCCTTATGGTCAGGCTCATGTAAGACCTGTAGCTGTTCCGCAGGGTGGTCGTGGTGTACTTCTCGTTGGACAGTATCATCTCGTCGCCGAGGAACCAGTAGTTCATCGCCCGTGGGTAAGCCTCTGTCTGGCAGTCGATCGTTACGTTCGTGCCAGCTGGCGCGCCCACCAGCTGATTCGGCACGAAGATCAACGGCGAGACTTTAAACATGAAACGGAGTAATCGGTTATGCCATTGAACGCACCGTGAAACCTCGTTCAAGGTGAACGAGTAATCGGTCGCGGTCACGCCTAAATCCGATCGGTCGCCAAATTCTCAGGGTAGAGTCGACTGGCGCGTGATTTGCTCTCGATTCGAGAATTCGAGAACGGTGGATCGGTTGGTCCGTTACTATGTCTGCGAGATTCGAGGAAGAACGTGTCTGGAATCGGTGGACTAGATCGAAAGTTGGATCGACTGGATAGACCGTGACACCGGGAGACGACGGGGGACGCCGAGAGATGAGGGGCGCGGGAACAATAAGACGCCGTTGTTTAAACGCGATCGTATTATCTTTCCGTTTTCACCCTCTTCTTCCCCTGGCAAATGGAGTTGCTTCGGAACAATTTGCCGAGTCGCGAGTCCCGCCTCGCGTCGACTAGCGAACGGAGCTACAGGTGAAAAACTTTCCTCCTCCAGACCAAGTTTCTCCTCTTCCTCTCTCCGAGCTGATCAAACGTAACTACCGCGCGGTTTAATTCGACCGAAATAAACAGGAATCTCCGGGAGAATCTTCGTCGCGACTGTTGCCGGGTTAGCACTGGATTAGAAGACCCCCATGAATTTTTTCAGCCCGTAGATGGGCTACACGGGCTATCGATTTAAAATTGCGGGGTCGCGACCGTTGGAACGAGTGGTCGGTAACAATCTCGCGGGGAACTCGATTAAAACCGGCGGCATAAGCTGGTTCAGAGATTAATCCGGGGGTCGGAGGTGGCGTATTTCGGGCAGGCTCTGGCTCGATCGGCGGAGCAAATTCGACGAGCCGGCGCCCACGAGAGACAGACGTTTCGGGGGTGCGATTTAACGAGGATCACGGCTGGTCGGTAATTAATAGCGCGAAGGTGGGCGCCAGCCGCGTAGGCCTAGACGAGGAGAACAAAACTGGGCAGGCGAACGAACGGGGTTAACCGTAGACGAATAACAACCGAGCAGGCGGTGCAGCAACTATCTCTGGAGGCCAGCCATCGGCGGTATGCATCAGGCTCGCCACAAATCCACAAATTGCCAGCGCTGACCCTAATTAACGCATACTTCTCCCGATTTCCCACCATAGACTCCATCCACGTTCAAACGCCTCCTTCGCTCCGCAGTTTCTCGCCCGACCTTTCTCTTCACGTTCGGTCCAATTAATCCATCGGACCTCCACTCGCGACGAATAAGCTCCGTATCGATCTTGCAACGTCGCGAAACCGACGTGTCGAAGAGTCGAATCGACTCTCTGCTAAGTTAGCGAGAGATACCTCGAGGATAGGCTTCGCGTACGCGCGACTGTCAACGTCGAAACGCGTCGAGGAACAACCGAAGTAAGCCGGCGAACGAGCGGAGTAAGAAGCGCGAGAAACGCCGCGGCGAATCGTTTATTCTGTCACTTTAGCCTGTCCAAGGCTGGTTAGAATTTGTATAATGCCTCCCAGGAGGCTTCGAAGAGCATTAGGCGGGACGATCGCGCGGGACTTTTGTAATCCTTCGAGGACACCTCGGATCCGCGGGTTGATCGAATATCTTTTTCCGCGGTCCCTCCCCGGTAATCCCAGATAACCGTTTCACCCCTCATTTTTCACCCGCCGCAAAAAAGCCCATTCTCCGCGGCGGCCGGCTCTTTTATCGCCTCCCTATCCGAATGATTATTTCCAGCCCCGATACCAAGCCCGGCCGAATATTTTCCGTCTCCGCTCGCCCGGTTTGAAAGAACAGGATTTGCGCGGAGAACCGTCGTTACGCTTGTTTGGCGAATCCGCGACCACGCTCGAGGCGCACACGTCGCCCGAAGGCTCTCCGCTCGCGATCAATCGATGGCGGAGAAATTTCCGAGCAGAGAAGCGAGTCAACGTCCGACGCGTACGCGGGAAAGACGAAGAGCCGAAATGGGAGGCTCTGTTTCTCTCGCGATCGCTTCGTTTCGCCGCGGAAACCGAGATTATCCCGTGCGCTCGAATAAAACATGTCTCCCTTAAGCGGCGAAAAGAGAGCCACTCTCTGGCCCGCGGTATCGTTCCCTTTTCGCGACAAGCTGTTGAACAAAGCCGGCGCGAGCGGAATACGTGAAACGGAAATCTCTCTCGGATGTAATCTGGATTAAGAAGGAGGAAGTTTATCCTCCGATGCTCGCACGGATGGACGGCTGACCCGGAATAAATTGTTCGCCACCGACGCGGCGAGGGATCGCAGTTCCGGTCCCGGGGGGCCGCACCGTTCCTCCCGCGGGGCACCGAGTTATTACCCTTGCCGGGTGTAATTTTCCGATCGGCGGCGATACGCGGGGACGATGGAACGATCGAGTAAGTGTAATTTGTCGGGGCGGAGGACGGAACGCAGAGGTGGGAGATGCGGAGCAGCGACGGATCCTCCGGAAAACGGGTAAAAATTATTCAAACGCGGGCAGAGGGCAAAGGGAAACAAAAGTGCCGGAGCGGGAGTTCCGTGAGCGGGAGCCGGAAGCAGGCTGTTTTCTCGCAGGTCTAAATAAAATATGTCCGCGCCCTTCTAAATATTCAAAGGACAGCGCCGAGTCCCTCCCCGGCCCCCCTCCGGGCCCCGGCTGCTTGTTGGCCGTGTACGCACACCGAGCTGGCGTGTCAAGTGACACGAACGAATGGAACGCATAAAAGGGAAAAATGACCAGCAGCGTCGGGACGCGCTCTCTCCCGTCGACCTGCCCGGTATTTCCCTCGGGCCTTCCTACCGGCGCATCTGCCCTTTCCTTCTTCCTCGCCGCCGGACCGGCGACGCCGACGCCGACGCCGACGTCGACGCGCGCCAGGGCACGTTGCAATTCGTGAAATGAAATTTAAACAATACCACGTCGAACCGCCGCGCTCGCGTTTTTCCAACTTTCCCCGCGGGGCTCTGATGAAGGAGTTTAACCGCTGCGCTGCGGACCCCAGGTGTCGCTCCCATCCATCCTTTCCCCTTTCGCAACATTGATTCATTTTTTATTCCTTTCCTTTCCTTTCCTTTCGCTTTTCCCAAACTCCGGCTGAAATTTACCCATCGCGTCTCTGCTATCTCGAGAAAATGTCTCGTTCCGAGTATAATCGACCGACTAGGAGCGGCGCGTTATCGGTAATTTCGGTCGCTAGAGAATTCTCGCGATTCTACGTGTATGTTCTAGGTATATATCCCACGTGTGTATCCGAGGGTAGAATATTTCGGGGTGCCGTATCGAAAGGGATAGAAACGGGCGGCGCAGAGTACACAGGGAAACGAATAAACGTACGAGGACCGGTGGCGTATCTTGAAATCCACTCACATTCGACGTCGACGGTGATCCTCTTGCTGACTGTTGGCGGCACGCCATTGGTCGCGATGCAGAGATACGCGCCCATATCGGTGCGCGTGATACTCGTCAAGTTTAATTGCTCGCCGTCGTACATGGGCACTGAAACCAAAAGCAGAAATTGATTCAGCCCGGTCGGCCGTGCAAATATGGTGTAGCGCCCGGAACAAACAGTCGCGTTCGACATAAACGTATAAACAGGATCCTCCGAAGAGGAACCGGCCATGGTTTTATCGGCGAAACTTTCTCGGTTAAATGAAACCCTTTTTCCGCGACCGGTTGGGGGAAAAAAAAAGACAGAGAGGGCGGAAAAAAGGAAGGAGAGGGACAACAGAGAGGTGGAGAGCAGGGGGTAAACAAAAAGGAGGCGGGGACGGGGGAAAAGCGGACCAACGAACCCAATGGAACACGCATCAATCTATCCGAGCGGGTTTTCCTGTCTTTTTTATTATTCCCGACGTCATCGTTTGTCCTTCCCTCGTCGATCGTCGCAGGTTCGTTAAAAACACGGGACCCGATATTTAATTTCCAAAGAAGCACGCGTTTCTCCGAATTGGCCCTCGTTTCCGCTCCGATTTCTCTCGCCGCGCTTTTAGCGTCGCTTCGTTCACGGAAATCTCGAAACGCGGAATCGTAAAACGCGACGCGGACACGAGGAATCTGTCGGGGTCGAATCTGCGCGAGTCGGGAGGGAGACGCGGCTAATGCCGGTCGAATAATTTTTAAGCCGGGGCCAGCGTCGTCGCGACCGACGCGTAAAAAGTTAGCGCGGCGTAAAAGTTGGCGCGGAAGCGCGGTGGTAAAAGGCTGCGAAAGGAAAAAATAAGGTCCGGCCTTTACAGGGAGGAATATCAAAAACTGTCGTTCGCTTTCCAAGTCGTTAAGCCGCCCTTCGGGCCCTGAAATCGCGGCGAGGGAGGAAGAAGAAGGGAGAAAGCTCGGGAAGGGAAGCGAGCGTGGACCGATCTCGAGCGTTTCGCCGAGCGAGTCCGTAAACGAACTGCTTCTCGCGATTTCGATTTCAAAGGCATTAGCAGCCACGCCGAATCGGCTTTCCGGGGGTCTGGTCGGCGATGCACGACCGGTACACTCGTGTCGCCTTACGATTCGGTGGATAAGCACGAGGGACGGATGAAAGGACAGAGGAAAGCGGAGGAAAGCGGCGGAGAGCGCGAGGAGAAAGGGGGGATAAAGCGGGAATAAGGAAAGTGGGTCGCGCGAAACTGCCGTGGCAAAAGGGCTCGTAATTATTATTATTATCATTATCATAGCAGCTGCGAGAAAATGGATGGTCCTTTTTTCCCTCGCACGGCTCGCGGAGAACAAAACGGGTGCTGGTTTTATTCTGCTGCTCGCTTCGTTCATTAGCTTGCCGGGGTTGTCGTTAGGTTAACGCCGGTGAGTGTCGTCTCGCGCGAAAATTGCGATATCGATGATAAAATTTAATTGCGTTCGAAGAGGGGAAATTAGTTTGGTTTTATAAATATGTACTCGCGCAGGGGCGGCGGTTCTAATTAACGGGCTCTTTGTTCGGAAGGGAGCGCATTCGTTAAGAGGGTAGAAGCTTCTTCTTCGCCGTGTCCCGCGAAACGCGTCCCACGAAACGCGATCTCGCTCGGTTCTCTCTCGAAATTCGCCGAAAATCTTTCGTCGATCCCCGCGCGATCAAGGAAGAAGGGAAAGAAGGAAGAGAGCGGGCGGGAAAGGGGAAGAGAAAAGCGACAGAGCGTGGGACGCGCGGCAAACGCGAAGGAACGAACGTGCAAAGCAATTAACGCGATACTCGAGCAAAGTTTGGATACGTTTCAGGAACAGCCGGCAGAGACGGTCGCGATCGTTTAATTCACCTCTGCCCGGAAAAAGTTTAAGCAGGTAATTCTCGACTGCTTAACTACCGTGAATCACTGCGGCGACGGTTCCCCTGGACAGGGACCTGTGTCTTCTCGCTTGCTTCAAACTTCCCTCCACTCGCCAGAGCAAACAGATTGTACCTTTCCGTGTTTAAACGTCAAATGTTATTAAAATACGCCCTGCCACCGTTCGTCTCACCCTTCGAATCGCGCGGCGACGATAGGTAGCAAGGACGCGACGGTAACACGGTGGAAAAAATATTTCCGCGGGGATTACGAGCACCTGGCTCGGACCGTCGGTGCGACCACGGTTCCTTACGACGTTTATCCGTGAAAATAATTAACGAGAGCGCCGGTGAAAGTCGATAAATTAAGAAAGAAGAGGGTCCTTTTTACTACCGCCCGTACAATATCCGATCCAGCTTCCACGACGCGACTCGTTAGCGTTCATAAATCTTTATCCGGTTCTTCGAGACCTTCCCCGTAGACGACCGGTCCTCTATTCAAATTTTTCGAAACACTTCTCGCCGACGCCTCCCTGTTATTTCCTCTCTTATTTAGCCCCGCGGAGACCCGGCCGAAGAGAGGCCGAGGGAACGAGCAACCGGTTTGTAACGACGCGCCGCGGCGCTCCACCGCGTCGCACCGCGTAGCATAATCGCGCGGATTGTTTTTCCTCGTTCGAGCCGCTACTCTATCCAATCGGCGCGGCTCTTTGGAAAACAATCACGAACCACGCGAATCCCCGAGCGGACAGATGAAATCCCGTGGCAGCCGCGCCGCGAATCAGCAATCTCCTCTTTTCACCGTGCGTTCATAAATCTTTACCAGGCTTTATTCCGGCTTTACTCGCCTTCCAGTCGCGATTAACCCTCCGGCCATTAGACCGTCGAGGCCAACGATGTTTCTTTCACGAGACACATGCTCTGCCAAACTGTCTTTCCGCGTGTACGACACCGGCGACACTCGCCGGGACGCTCGCGTCCGCCAAGGCAGCCGATCGATGCCCACGAATAATTGAGAGGCTACCCTGAATTTCCCTGCTTCCGACTGCCGCCCTAGCCCCACGAGATAACGCTCGTCCTTTACTCCCTGTTCGCCTCCCTTCAACGGCTAACGGATCTTTCCGTGATTCCGTCCTCTGTCCCACCGCTTCTTCCATCTTTCTCCCTCTTTCTCTCGTCGAAAGAAATTTTTCGTCGCAACGATAATCGTTGCCTTAACCGTGGGCGACAAACACCTGACTTAGCTCCCTTCGTGTGGTAATTCGTGTGTATGTATCTTTTTTCTTTCTTTTCAATAGAAACACTCAGCGTTAATTACATCGAAGCACCTGAGATCACTGTCGGACTGTTCCCCATCGAAATCCATCTTAATTCCGTGAAAGGATTAATTAAAAAAGCCGAATCTATCACTTTTTCCAATACGAGCGTAATCGATCTTTCGATCTCTCTGGTTATCTCATCTTCCAAGATTCTACCTGCGTTTCGTTCACCGATCACGGGGTTAACGCCTCGAGCGCCGCACCTGAGTTTCACCTTCTCGTGCTTGTCCCTATCGATCGGAAGTAACCGTGCGATGCGCCATTATTACCCGATTAAGTATCGAAAAAGGAATCGCACGTAACCTCGCGACGCCTGGTGCATACGCGATGCGTGGCACGCAATGCGTCGCGGTGCTCCTCCGGCTGTGCGTGAATAAACGGCGGTAAAAGTTGACCGGAGAAGCTATCGGGAGATATCTGTCGGACACTGGTTTATCGGTGATTAGAGTAAAAGGGACGCGGTCGTTTTCCTTTTATCGGCACGATATCGACTTCCTATACGAGTTTATTTCGCCGTCGCTTCATTCTCTATTAATGTATTCGTCTATTGGTAGCAGAAGAGTGTTTAGAGAGAAGCGAGTGGTTCAAAGCGGAGAGAGATGCAAATCGATACATCGGGCCGACCGTTGCTAATAGCCATTTCGAAGGAAGAGTTTCATTGAAATTTTTATGCGGCATAACGGTCGGCGACAGGCAGAAACTTCATTATCGGAGGTTATACCCGGTGTGTCGCGCGGAAGAATATCGTTGCAACCTGTTTCAGGGTTCGTTTTAACTTCGTTTTCGCAGAGTAACGCAATTCTCGTGGCGGAATGCGATACCGGGGACGAGCGAGCGCGGCGCGGCGCGGCGCGTCGCGGCGCGTGCACGCCAGCGGAAATCGCTAACGGAAAAAGAACGTTAACAGAGACTAATTCCGCCACTCTGCGCCACTTTATTTCCTCCCTTTTTTCACCGAAAGAGCAAGTAGTTACACCGCGCAGTTTCTCGTTACGATTTCCCCTTCTGCTTTATCCGATCGTCTACCGATCGCCGAATTATTTTTCCTCGATTCGCCAAGCGTCCGTTCCGTTCCGGCGTCCGCCGCGTCGCGGATGACAACAAGAGCCGAAATTATGTCCTTCGAGCGCGATCACCGAGCTTCCGAAAAATTATTATTTCAACAAAGGCAGATTTAGGATTCTTTTCGGCGGGTTAATAGATTCGTTTGTACCGTACGCGCTTTGTCGCGGGTTTAGAGAAGCGAGGTGTACATTTTCGCGGATACCGATCTCGCAAAATTCCACCGAAGAACGTTATTTACTATTTTATCGACGGTTATAATTCGTCGATTTCGCAAAATCGGTGACGAACAAAAGCAGCGCGAGTGTCAACCCCCGTGTATGTCTTTCGTTTGTCATTTGCGGAATAAAGAATATCGTTATAGCGGAAGCGGTGATAAGCGATCAGGGAAAATGAGGAAATCGGCGGAAAAGCCGCGTGAAATGGCTGTTAATCATTTAGCGCGACAGGATCCGAATATAACGGGTATTTTTGGTCCTGTGGGATAAACTATATAGTTTAGATGGTCGGAACGCGAAAGCGAGGTAAATGGCCACCGGGCCGACGTCCATTTTGGTCTTATTATTCGATTATAGATGGCGGGACCGGGACGAGCGTGGACGGATAAAAAGATAAACTAGCCGAGGTGTAAAATTATAGGCTAACGGCGATTAAACAAACAGCAAATGAAAGAGTAATCGAATATCCACGCGGTTTATTTGCCGGGCAATATCGTATATACCAAATCAACATCATAAGCGTCTAGCGGAGGCCGGTGAATTTCGGTCGTATCGGCAAATATTGATTATTCTGCCTGTTAACGTTCACGCAAACGATAACAATTCGGATTCCTCTGGCGTCGTGGCCAAGCGAGTAAAATCGGGGTCAAGGGACAATATTAACCGTCGCTTGAAATCCACGCAATAGGATATTTTTTTATTCCCACACGCGCCGTGTCTCTCTCTCTCTTCCTCTTTCTCTCTTTTCCTCTTTTTTCCTTTCTCTCTCTCTCTCTCTCTCTCTCTCTCTCTCTCTTTCGCTCGGTCGTTTGCACGTTTCCCGCTAGATCTTCCGTTCGCAGCTGGATCAATGGAGGATATTTGGATAGGCGTTGCGGGGCGTCGAATAGCCGCGTCGCGGTGGCATGGCGCGACGCGAAGCGGCGCGGCGTCCGCACCGCTCGATCCTGCAACATTCATGCAGGTCGAAATGGCTGGCTGGCTAATTGGACGTGAAACTGTCCGAACGGCGTAAACAAATTAACCTCCTTTCGATCGGTGCCGTTTAACTCGTCTGGACGTTCGATGAAAGACGATTCGTCCCCGCTTCCTCTCTCTCCGGTGCGTTTCTTTCCGCTCGGTTTTTCTCGCCGGCGAGTCGAGAGAGAAGAGAGAGAGAGAGAGAGAGAGAGAGAGAGAGAGAGAGAGAGAGTTAGGGACGGGATGACGGTCGGTGGGTCGGTCGGCTGGCGGACGGCCACTTTGAAATAGCAAACTACGAGCAGCGGTTCGTCAATCATTACTCGACATTTAATTACGCCGGATGGATGCCGGGCATCGGCGATATTGCGACGCGCGTCGCGACTCCCGCCCGCTATCGATACAATATTGACACGATTGCCATACACCGAAACATCGGTATTTATGTGTAAATACTCGCCAAGCGCAATAAATAGGATGAAGTATAAATATTGCGTGGGCGCCGTTTAATCCTGCGTCGCGCGACGAATCGTACGTATTTACACGGTCGCGCGCCGGCCGGCCGAGTCAGTTGTAACTCTTCATTTTTCAAATGGATCGTTTCGACGTGGTTCGACCCTCGATCAGCGCTCAATTTCCATCCCCGCGAAACGCGTCCCGTTACATTTCCCCGCCAATCGCTCGCTCGCTCTCTTATCCTCCTCGTCGCCGATTTTATTTCAAAACGCGCTCCTGGAAGGAACCCTCGACGATCGGCGTCCTCAGTAACCAAGGTATCCTCTCGGTGTCGCTGTTGCGTCATAAGAAACGAAAGGACTAGGCGTGGCATGTATAGGAATCGGAGGGTTTACACCGAGGACTCGCGAGAAAATCCTCGAACCTCCTTCAACTGGAAATTCATCTCGCGTGAAGGGTGAAAACGGTGGTCGCCGCAGAAGGACGCGTTATCCATCTACGAGAGCTGCCGAAATAACGTCCTGTTGGATCGCAAAGGGTGGTAGAGATAGCCACGGCTAGTGACCCCTGGGACCACGGTGCTTATCGCCGTTCCGCGAAGGACCCCGGTGCTCGTTACCGTAACTCGAGAGAAAATCGTGCCGCGATTCGCGTCACGAAACCTGCGAATAGACGTCCTAACTGCCGGGGCGAGCCGGCGCGCGTTTAATTTCCCTTGTTTAAGTTTCAGGAAAAAGGGAAAGGCCTGGTTTGCATCGGAATTCCTACGTCTGACGCAGATAAGATTGCGCCTCGCAGGCTGGCTCCGTTCGTCTTCCAGCCAGCTAACGTTCGTTCCCGCGGCTTCATTAAATTCGAAGAAACAAAAGCGCCTTTGGTTCTTTAATTTACCAGCTTTCAACAGCGCGGATGGAAGATAGCGGGGCGCAATCTCTCTGGCTGGTGTTCCACTCGGTTTCCCCGGATGTTGCGCCGGCTGCAGCGGCAGGTTATATTAGGACGCGCGGGATAGTCAAAGGACGATTAGCCCCGATGCAGTTATAAACCGGTCGAGTAGCCGTTTGATGAACCTGCGTGTGCACGGCCACGGTGCGTCGATGTACGAAATATATCGACGCGCCTGTGTACATTGCGATTCGTGGTAATGACGCGGGTGTCCGTTTACCCCGATGAAGAGCTAGTTTCCAACAGCTGCTCTGCTCTGCGCCTCTGCTCCATCCGTCCGTTTCGCCAAACTCCGAGCTTTCGCGTTTCCAATTCGTGGATTCGAAAGGAGACGATGCCGTCCGGCGATACAATCGGCGCGATATCGCTTTTTGACATAGTCGCGCGCGGTTTCTACCTCCGCCGGTGTAAATTCCAGTCGGTTCCCCTGGATTTCGAACTTTCGGATCGGTTCCGTTAACGATTCGCGGTTGCTCGGTCCGTGTGAATCATCGGCGGTTCGGTCCCCGGGTAACGGTCGAAATTAGTTGGACGAAAAATGATAAAACTGACGCGAGTTTCACGGGGGAAAATTACTGGGAAAAATGATATTAAAAATAAACGCGGAGGGTAAAGTTTGGAGGGTAGGTAAATAACTTTTTTTATCGATCAATTTTTTCGTGGTCCGCGTAAAAACGGTGCTTGACGAGCCGTGCCAGTGCACCGGTTTCGCATCGCTGGCCCGATGCAAAGCGGAACAGATTCGCGATCCTTGTCCTCGAACTTTATCCTCCGGCGAGAACCGAGCTAGATTCCTCACCGGTTCGCATTGTGCCGGGGCTGAAATGGCGGCAGAAGATCGGTCAATCAAGAGCCATTGACCCGTGGGGCAAGCTGGGAAACGAGTCTAGTTCGTGAGCCAGTAGGAGGAAAAAAGTTCCTCGCGAATTTCCCTCTCGAGTGTGCGTGGCCACGTATGCGTGTGTGTGCAAGCGAACCATCGAACGGCGAGCCGATAATGTCGCGTCTCCGCTCGAACCGTTTCGCAGCTTTCCGATTCGCTGGCGTCGGTAACTTTTAACGAGCCTGTAACTCGCGGCGCGCGCGCGCGCGCGAAATTTCGCCTGCTATCCGCGTTGAATCCGCGTTGAATCCGCGTCGAACGGTATTAGGTATGGGAGGTGGCTCGTTATATATCGGTGGGATTTCCACGTCGACGAACCACGTCAAAGTGATAGTCTGAGGGAACATGCGACAGTCGTGAATGGCGTTACGTTTTGTCCACTCGGAGGAGGACTCGAAGTTTGCGGCGTCGCTCGACGTCGCTAATTGCCTCGTCAAGGTTACAGCCTGGCTGGGTCTATCTCTTGTCCCTTGGTACTCGATCGGCTAACGCGATAGGCCGACAATAGGAATCGCCGTTTACGAATTATCGGCGAGATTAATTAGACGGAGAAACGACGGAAGAGACGCCGAGACAGAGGACGTTTTCCGCGCTTTCAGAGAGGAACGCGCAATATTTCACGGAGAAAGGTGTACTCTTGGCCATTTTATTCGGCAATCCGAAAGAGATTACCGGTGTAACGCTTGCGTCGGGGCTCATGGCTGCGAGCTTTATCGACGATACATCGCGCGTCCAGCTGAAAAAGCTTTAGGAACGCGTAATTAGCCTCCGGATTGCATTAACCTCGTCGCGGAAAAGCCGGACGAGCATCACCGACGAGCAACGTGTCTCGTACGATGCCCTTTTACGGGCCGCGCTTTTCAGGGGACGAGCTTTGAGCTTGGTTTGACGTAAATCTACCGACAGCGTCCGGCGAAGTTTCGCCAGCGAACGGAGAATTAACGAACAAAGTTGGCAGGGGCAGCGGATCGTCATTCCACGAACAGGATAATTTGCCATGCAGGAGAAAGGACGACGTTCGACTGTGCCTTCGTTCGATACTTCGACCGTGCCCCGGCTTTGACATTCCAAAGAGCCGGCGCACCATCCGTCCCGGATCATTTTAAATTTCCTTCCTGCATTTCCACCCACGTTTCCCCTCCCCTTTCCTTTTCCGCGTATTTTACGACTTTACTCGCTGCGCCGCGGCCGCTGCAGCGCGCTCTGCAGAAGGCAGACCGTTTTAATTAGCAGAAATTAGAGTGGCGAAGAATCCGCAAATAGAAGAAGAAGAGGAAGAAGAAGAAGCGGAAGAGGAGCAACAGCTTTCTTATTTGGAAGCTCCGCCCAGGCGATTCATCCTAGCGAGAAGCACGGAAGCTTCGGTGCTATTCGCCTCTCTCGGCTGGGCTAATCGAGAACAACGAAACGTTGACACGGATTAACGAACGGAGCTGCTAGTAGCGGTGGTTTACCGGTTAATTCTTTCGTTTCGTTTGCAAATCCCGGGAAACGCGATATTCGAGTTAGCGAACCTCGGCCAGTCTCGTTTCTCCTCTGTCCTTTGGTAAAACTCCTCGGACCACGGAGATAATCAGCGACGGAACTGCTCGTTCGCTTGGTCGATTAATTTCGCGAGCTAACAATCGTCCTTAGATGAAATTACACTGTCCGCGAAGAGGCACAGCCGGTGGTACCAGAGGAAGTGCAAGATATTTACACGAAGCAAGGGTCTCGAATTTCAGTTATGGTCGACTCCGTTCCGCGTAATCTTCCAGGCGGATGATTCGCTTCGGAGTGTTTACTTGCGCGAAACAGGATGACGCGGAATTTCCTGTAATCCAGCGGCTCGTGCCGCGGTTGTCAAAGTTACCAGCCGCTTCTCATCTCCGCGATCCGTTCCACCGGTACCTTCTCTTCTCTTTCTTCCGCGCGATTCGTTTCGAGACGTCGAGTTATGCAACCGCCGCGCCTGTCGATTTTCTTCTCCCGGAGAGCCGCGTCGATGTTCCGCGTCGCATTAGCAGCGGCAGCTTCGGCCGATCGTTGGCAAGTCTCGGCCGTGGAATAAGTCGCCAGTGCTAGAATACCGTTCATCCGACGCCGGAGAGACCTCTAACCGAATTTCCCTGGTATCGATTATCAGTAAATTGTAAGCGAGCCGTTTGTATCGCGTTTCCTGAGAGTATCGAGAACAGAGGGAGAGAGAGAGAGAGAGAGAGAGGAGAGGGTAACGGCGGCACGTAAAACGTCATCGGGCTTTTAGGTGCATACAAGTTGCCTCGGATGGAAGGACGTTTGACCCGCAGAGGGAAACCACAGCGGCTCCGTCAGCCTAACACGGCGGTCGGTGCACGTGCACGTTACCCGTGGGCTAATGTCTGCGCCACCTGGGACATCCTGACATTCGGATGCTTCGGTGTCCAGACGCCAGGACTCACGGCTCCTCCCCGGGGACCCCGCTGATCTATAGCACTGACTGGTTTTAATCCATCTAGTTTTACGATGACAGAGAGTCCACCAGGACTGCCGGAAGTTGGTCAACTTACCCACGGAATTATCCCACGTAGCGAAACTAGGCTGTGCCGCATTAAAGTTTCAGCCTCGCCGTATTACGTGTTTGGAAAACTTTAAACGGTTAAGGAAAGACCGGTTCCCCCCTCTGGGTCTCTACTTCGCAGCCTCGCGAGATGCCTGTTCACCGCCGCCGCCTTTTGTCCGGTTATGAAATTAAACGTAAACGCAGGATCCCGTGGAATTTTCCCCGAAAACGGCCGCCGCGTGCAACCGTCGCGCGTCTTTAGCATCCGGTGAATATTTCATGCACGTGTGCCGTATGCGTGCATAATTTTCACCTCGCCGCCACTGCTTCCCGCCCAGCACCGCCCCTTCGTTACCCCCTCCGACGCACCTTGCGCCACTCACGCTCTGCCACGTCGCATCACTGGCGTAGCCTCGATTAATCCCTACCATATTCCAGCGACATCCTTTACTCTCGTTCTCCTTCGTTTTCCCTCCGCGTTTTCAGCACGCCACGCCATTATCTTCCTTTGAAAAAGCGTTTCCCGATTCGTCGAGGGCTCAGCCGCCGAATTCCACGCGGCCGTTTCCCTTTTATCTCGCGAATCGTCGCGCGATGTTTCCGATTTCTTAGACTAGGTGGTATCGATACGCGCGTATGCGAGATGGTCGTTACGAAATTTTCTCGACACACGCGCCGTTTGCACGCTGTTTGCACGAAGGTATCCGAGAAAATGCTGCGCACGCTGGCAGCAGTCACGTCCGTGCAAACACGCAACTGCATTATTAATAATACGGCAAGGGAGGCGCGGGGACGCATGCACGCGACAGACGGCGGGCCATCGCGACACACACCACGGACCCATTCTGCCATTTTCTCCCCGGTTATCTCAGACTCTCCCTCGATCGCGTACGCCGAAAAATCCGCTCCTCTTTACTCCGGGTAATAAACGCGATTGTTAATATTCCGGATGGTTAAGATTTCACGAGGTCGCGCTGCGGGGTTAAAATTTGAAATCTTCGCTGCGGAATTATTCAAACTTGGCCCATGTTTTTCCGGCTATCGCGTATTTATATCAGAAACCATTCCCGAGCGTATAAAATACGATATTTTTCGGGAAATTGAAAAAAGGAGGAGAAGCGGATTTTTAATATTACCGGAGGGAACGGGATATTAAAAACAGAGAAACACGATGGAATCCGTATGAAAGGTTAAAATTACACGAGTGTCTAATTACATTCCTAATGACGCACGGCGTGGACGCGTGTAATTTATACTCTTTACTCCGGCGCTCGGCCAGCGGCAATTGCCGGCAATGCTCTTATCGGTTCTCCTCGCGCTTTGTCCGAGAAGAACGACGACGAAAGTCGAAACGCAATGGCGGACGTAAAGCACTCCGTCCACGCGTTATCGCGAATTTCGTAATAAATCCTGTTACGCGATTTCCCGCAGTTGGCTCGAATTTCCTCGAAATTTCTCAAATTTTTCTAAACTTATCTTCGCTGCAACCGTTTTTTCAGCGTCCGTGATCGCGTAACGATACTTATCGTATCGGTATTTCCTATCTCAAGAGCTCTGTTATCGCCGGAAAAAAGAGTCGCGATTTTTCTCGCCTATTCTCAGCTAATAGGATCGAACTTCGATCTTGCTTCCGTTCGCAGCGAATATTAATCGGTTTACGATTGTCTTTGCCGGTCGAAGCACACGACGAGCCACGGGAATAAAGAATACGGGAAACAGCGAAGGAAATTTCGTTAGCGAAAGGGCGGGAGAGGGCAAGATGGGAGGCGTTGATAAAAATTTACGCGACCAGCGCGTCCCCGGTGAAATCTGGAGCGACTAGTGCGTGTCGGTTTAAAAATGAACAAGCGGCATGCGAGATGGCGGGAACGAGGCCGCGCGACAGATATATTAGGAATTATGCTGTCTCCTATCGCGAAAACACATCGGCGAATTAATTCGCAATTTCCCGGCGGTAGTCCGCCACCCCTCGGCAACTCCTCGCGATCCCGTATCGCGCGTACATCTACAAAACGTTCGTTATTAAACGCATTTTCGCGGCAACGGGGTCACGCGTTACCCGGAATATACATCAGCTTCTGTCGCGTTTAATCCGCGATTTATCCGCGAGATGGTCCACTCTTGCGTTCGATTAACCAACACCTCGATGGTCCACGTTATAATTCCGGCAAACGGAAGCTCGCGATGACGAATATTCCACCTCGTGGTATAGTCTCGAGTGTATCGCGTCCTGTGCCCCCTTCGTCGTACGATTGCCACACGATTCACAGGCACTTTACTTTAATCCTTAATCTTCGTTTTCAGCGGTTTTTTCCGTCAACGTTGCGCAACGAACAGTTTAGTCTTCGACGGTTGATAATGGCGAATCAGCGTCTCCACGCTTTAAACGTGGACTTTCATTTTCTACGATAATTATAATATGCTGTTTCTGCAGCGTAAATTATCGCATAAATCCGATTTCAAATAGTTTTATCAACACGCGGTACGATGAGAGAGTTAGGAGAAGAGGATCGCGTTAGGAAGGTAAGGGAGGTTCGGGTGAAACGGAGGGAAATCCGAAGGGGGGCGAGGATGGAGCGAGACGAAGAAGGAGGATGTGGCAAAGTCACAGGTGTAGAAGTATTCGCCGCGAGGTTTGTTTTATTCGACGGTCACGTAAACCGGGGCGAGAGGGGCATGGGAGCGGCGGCCATGCAAACGAGTAATTACCGCAATACTAATAATACGTCGGCGAGAATAGATTTACGTGTCCCATTGCATTAGGGAAATTACCGGAAACGCTGCCGGGGCTTCGTTGTTTGACGCGTAAAATCGATGGCAAACGAAGCAGCGAGAGCGACGCAGCGCTCCGCATCCGGTACCCTCCCTTTCTTCTTCCTTCGCTTTCTCTTTCCTCCGCGTCGATAGTTATTCTTTTCCTCTAGCCTTTCCTCTAGCCGCGATCGTCGANGCGTAAATCCGATTTCAAATAGTTTTATCAACACGCGGTACGATGAGAGAGTTAGGAGAAGAGGATCGCGTTAGGAAGGTAAGGGAGGTTCGGGTAAAATCGATGGCAAACGAAGCAGCGAGAGCGACGCAGCGCTCCGCTTCCGGTACCCTCCCTTTCTTCTTCCTTCGCTTTCTCTTTCCTCCGCGTCGATAGTTATTCTTTTCCTCTAGCCTTTCCTCTAGCCGCGATCGTCGAGATCGACGCGTGCCGCGTCCCGTCGGAGACGCGTCGACCGCGACGGTCGCCGTTGGAACGTGACGCCTCGCGTCGGACTTTAATCACCGGAAATCGAACGCCTGTCTATCGCTGGGAGTTTTAGCGTTTATCGGTAGCATCGACCCGGAGGAGGTCGATCGTTTGGATTTCTGACGGCGCGAACGCGGAGGACGCCGGACCCGATCTAGCAGAAATCAGACGTGCTCGGATCGGGAAAATGGAAACAGGTTTGATCGAACGGCCGAGCACGCTCTCCCCGGCGTCGATTTATTCTCGACAATTGAAATTTTTATCCCGGTCCTTGGAGTTGCCGAGCCGTAGGTACGCCTCCGGTGTTCCCGGTGACGACGATATTTTACGCGTACTCGAACGTGCAACGGCCATGCGTCACGCGCCACGCGGAATTTCCAATTTTTCCGTTTTAAATGTCGCATTTCCGAGCCGCGCGCGCGCGGCATGTAAAAACCAAGCGATTTCGAATCGGAGGAGTCATAAACTGTACATAACAGCTCGCAATTCGTTTAATTTACGCTAATTGGGACGAACAGCGGCACGCAAATATTCGAAGAATCGCTCTCGCAGAATCGCGCTCGAATAAATACACCGTGCCATGGATTCCGTATTTTCCAGCGATTTTTGCTAATTGGAAAAATGAAACGGTCGGCGAACGAGCGAAAACTTGAGAATCGCCACGCGCCGCTGCGTGGTTTCCCTGTAATTTTTCACCGGCGTAACAGGTCTTCGTAGAGGAAAATGTAATATATAAACACGAGATTGACTCACCTTTGTTGTGCCGGCTAATGCTTATGCTCTGGCCGTCCTCTCGCTTCCACATCAGCTTCGGGGTGGGATATCCGTCGGCTTTGCAGGTGAGCGTGATGTTCTGATTCTCGCGGACCGCGACGGTGCTCTCGGTGGACAGCGAGTCCAAAATGTTCGGCGGGACTTGAGGGGAAAGAAGAGAACGCGAAAGATCAATTAGTCGGCTAGAAAGGGAGGAAGTTGTTCGGAGTTTAAGCGTCTTTGCTCGGAATCGAGCTAGAAAGAAGCTTTCGCAAAGTAATTCCCTTGACCGCCTCGCGAGCTATTCCCGTTAAGGCTGTTGAAGCGCTTTCGGCGCGTGTAACGATATAATCATAGCATGCCTTAAGCCGGTGAAAGAAGATTAAGCGTACTCACCGACAACTTGCAGGAAGCCGACCTGGTTTATCATCGGATGCGTGTTCAGTTGGCACATGTAGTAGCCCCGGTCGTCCTGCTGCACGTTGTTGATGTGCAGCAGCCAAGTCTTCTGGTTGTCGTGGGACACGGAGAACCTCGGCACTTTCACCACCACCCGGTTGTGGATGGTCAACAGCATCTGCCGGTCCACGTGGATCCACGCCACCTGCAATCCCAAAACGAATTTCTATTTTTTAACCACCGTTCGCGGCCTAGGGAAATTCCAGAGTGTCGATTAATTTCGGAGTTTCCTTTTTCCCGGGATCGGAGAACAAAGATGTCCTGCGCTCCGGATGAACGTGTTTACGAGACCGGTAGTTTGCGAAGGTATAAAGGAAATCCGCGGTTTGGAAAACAAGCGGCAACGGGATTTTCGATTGGCCCGCGTCCCAATCGGAGAGGAGCGCGGCACGCGAGCGGTTCTTGCACGGAATCTTTCAAATTTCCGCTCGTCAATGGGCCGCGAGCCATCGGATGCTCCACAAGTGGCTGAGCGGAAGACAGGGAATTGGGAGGGAATTGGGAGGGACTTGGGAGGTAAGAGCGGAAGGGTGAAAGAAGGCGGAAGCCGTCGGGGTGCGCCGCAACGACACGGCTGTGCAGCCGTGGCTGCATCAGAAATGCTATGAACAAACATTATTACGACCGTATTTTACGCTCGGCTGGGCTAACGTTCCCCTAACTAAGCTCATTCCACGACAAAGCTTATGCACTTTCGAGGATTTCTGGGTTAAACTGGCTGCCCTCCCCGCTCGCCGTCCTCTTCTCCCGCGCGCCACTTCTTCTTTTTCATTTCCTTGGCAACGCTCGAGAACGCTCGGTTGCGCGAAAGCGCCACTTTTCCTCCTTTTTACCTTCCGTCCTTTCCTTCTTCCGCTCTCTTTCCCGATATACCGCCGCTGCCGCATCCCTGGTCGAAAGCGGAGCCGTAACGACCGCCGGTCGAATTACGCCGATTGCCACGCCGCGGCGTGGTCTCTCTATCTGCCGGCCCGATCGGCCCATTCCTCGGGCTCCTTCCCGTCCAAACGATCAGTCGCTCTTCCTCCAACGACCACTTGCTCTCCACCAGCTGACCACCGCAAGATTCCTCGATAGATCGATCCGAAGAGTCGCCTGCGAAGTGTTCGATGACGCGTTTCGTGTCACGGCCGCGTTGGCCGTGACACCAAAGCGGTCCTCGCCGTCTCGAGAGAGCGTCCGAACGTTAACCATCCCCCCGAAGACGCCGGCCAACAACTTGCTCCGGATTACTCTCTCCCTCGGTTCCTTTATTTCTGCCAGGGAAACGCTTGCTCGCGTAATTGCCTAACAAGCGGCGGACGAAAAGCGCAGTTGTCCCGGGTGCCGCGGGAATTAAGAGAGCCGAGGAGCAACTTCGTTTTAAATAATCCCGGCAACTGGCCGATAGTCGGAAGAGGATCGCGCGAGGTTTCGAAGATAACGAGATTAAAGGAAATTTCGCTGGATCGGGAGTGCCGTGGAGAGATCGGGGGAACGCGGCTAAGTCACGCGGAGATTGTTTCCAAACGGAGGATCGATCGAGGCGAATGACCCGATTCGTTGATTTAATTTATCGACAGGATCAAAGGAACGCGGACGAAGCAGCTGGCAACCGCTCGGAGGAACGTCATATCGAGGGAGATTAAATCGCAGTTGAACTCGGTTAATCCTTGCTTTCGAATACGACGCGAGCGTCGTCTCTCCTCGTGTCCGTACCTCGGGGAACTTGCATCGTCCTAGCCGAACTTCCGTCGCGAATTTCTCTCCTCTACTCCTCCTCCTCCTCCTCCTCCTCTCTCGCCACGAAAGTGTCGTTTGATACCTCGGATCGTTATCGCGCGAACGTTCGAAACGAACCTACGAGGGTCAAAGGATAGACTGTGTGGCGGTATCGGGGAAAACTTGGTCGCGAGTCCGGCTGATGGAGGATGAAAAGCGAACGGCGGTCTGGATGGGGGGAAAAAAAGCTGGCTGCGATGCGCAAAGGTAGCTACCGGCGCTATATTGGCCTTTAAACGGTCTGGAGGTAAAGCTCGCGCCGCTTGCGGCCTCGATTGAAATCCCTGGCACTGGTTCAAAGTCAGGCTCAACTGCTGCCGCGACGCTGGCTGGCAATCGACGCTCTATATCGCGAGGAAAAAACGCCATTTCGATGGCGCTGCGCCTTTGTCGCCGCGGCCAGCCTGTTTAAGAAACTTCCCTTTAATTCCCTCCCTCCTACAAATCGACTTTGGCTCTCTTCTTTTTTTTTTCCTATCGCCCTCTGCCAACAGTTTCTCGCCATCGTACTCCGTGATCCAAAGTTTGCCCAGCAGTCGCTCGGAGGTATATCGCGAGTGGTATCCTCTTGTATGGCCCGTGGATAAACGCGCTGTGCCAAAAGTCGCCGCATTTGTGCCCGGCACGCTTTCAGGGCCGTGTTCGACTTTTTCATCTTGAACGGAAATGAACGCGTGGCTCGTGTTCACGGTCACGAGGAGGATTCGCCGGTCCGACGTCGTTCTGATACACAGTCGGGAACGAGAGACTAAACGCGAGAGGTATAAATAGATGGGAAAAATAGAAGGGAAATGAAAATTTGTGCGATTGGACGGGAAACACCTTTGACAGGGAGCGGAGTGTCGTTCACCGGTCTCGATCTAATTTCCCGCCACTTAAGCGCCGACTAGAAGCCTGTCCGTCGTCGTTTCGACCGGAGTCGGGGCGCAATTAACGCAATTAGAGAGGCGAGAGTGGCGTGCGTTTCGTTTTAAGAACGCTTTCCGCGCGCTTTAATCGCCAGCCGTTCGAATTTGTTACGTTAATAAGACGGGCACTCGACGTTGACCGTCGATGGCTCCCGGGATCCGGGCGTCCCGACGACGAACGACAGCAATTATTCGGCAACGATGGCCATTCACGGCGCGGTCTTAATATCGCGAACTCTGTGCAGAATTTACGCCCGGGCCGCTTTAAATACGGTTCAAACGCGATTTAAATACGCGTCCGCGCACGCTGACATTTACAACGAGCCACCCGCTGCAGACGGTCGCAATCGTAGCGAACTCTTTATCGGAAGTGACGTGCAATTTGGCCGGAACGCTTATAGGGAACGGGGACCGGTCGATGGCCTACATATTTATTTTCCGCCGGAGAAAATAACTCTTAGCGCGTCAAATTTACCGGGTTTAACCGCGTTTCCGAGCGACTCGCGAGAGACGGGCATCGTTAGCCGAGCGTGGCGTAAACCCTTCGGGAGATCCGGTTCGAAATCTCGCTGGAGATCTCGCTGGAAATCTCCGAACGGGTTGCAAAGGGAATTTTAAAACGTCCCGGTCTAAGACGGATCTCCGTCTCCGTGTCCACGGTCCCTTTTTACGCACGCTCGATAATCATCAAGGGGGACGCGGTCCTAAATTTTTCTCCGCGAGTAATAACCCTGCGGGAAAATTCGCAGGGTCGTAAACGATACTGGCCGGCCCTCGTTCGAGAGTCGTTAGAGTGGCCGCGCGGTGGGCGTGCCGGTGCGGGGTTGAAATTCGAAAGTGCAGCAGTCAGAGAGGAGGACCGAGGGTATAAACGGGGTGGAAAGGGGGCGGAAAGAGGGCGNCGGTCCTAAATTTTTCTCCGCGAGTAATAACCCTGCGGGAAAATTCGCAGGGTCGTAAACGATACTGGCCGGCCCTCGTTCGAGAGTCGTTAGAGAGGAGGACCGAGGGTATAAACGGGGTGGAAAGGGGGCGGAAAGAGGGCGGGAAGGTGGCGAAGGCGGGAGGAAAAAGTAAATTGAGAAGAGCGAGAGGGAAGTTGGCGAGAGGCGGACGACGAACTTTGGCGGACCGGACCGTGGAAGCGCTAATTTAGATGTAAACCGTGAAGGATAAAGAACGTTAGAACGGGCGATCAGCGGCGTTTCCTTCGCAGGACGCTCCTATAAAACTCGGTCCAGTCTCGCGTGTTTTAATAAACCCACTCGCGAATGTATCGACCCGGTTACAGGCGCGCCTTCCTCTTTTTCTCGCCGACGAATTCCCAGTAGCGACGGAGCTTTCCATACAAATTAGCCATCGCGCATTTCGATGAAACCATCCCCTAAACCGGAAAAGGACAAAACGCGATCGGTTTCTCGCGTCTCTCTCTCTCTGTCTCTCTCTCTCTCTCTCTCTCACACACTTTCTCTCTCTTTCTCTCTCTCTCTCTCTGCCTCTTTCGAAATTAAGTCGCGAGGAGAGCGAGTGAGGATAGGGAAAGGCGAGGGAGAAAAAGCGGAGAGAAGAGTACGGTCGTTGGAGTTTAGCGGAGTTTCTTAAAACAATCGACCAACCGATCTAGAATTTAATTAACCACCGCGTGGAAGGGCGAGCAGGAGAGAAAAAAGTAACCGAGTGGCTGGAGAGCATAACAAGAGAGAGAGAATGGGATGTCGGAGGGTAGGTCGAGGGAAGAAAAGGGTAGCCCGAACGCGCAATTCCAACGACGCCGCGGCATTTAGCGTCGAGGAGGAGGGTTGCTCGTTTTAATCAACTTTCGCGAAAATATTCCCGACGTTTGCACGGCGCAGTCATTAGGCCGAACTTGATTTCCCACAAGGTCGCTTTTATATTTCTCCACGGTGTTTAGCTTTAACGTCCTCCCGGCGTTCTTTACGAGCGAAACGCCCGCTGACAGATGCTCCGCCGGACCAGACCGGGGTCAACTTTTCTTTCCTTCCCTTTCCTTCCCTTTCCTTCCCTTTCCTTCCCTTTCCTTCCAATCCCCCGATCGATTCGTCCAAGCGAGTCAAGGTATCGATGAACTTTCGTTTCGTTCGCGGGCCACCGAGAAACGTATCCATCGCCGAGCCTTCCCCGCTTCTTAACCTTTTCTCCCAATAACGCTCGGATGACGCGGACTCGAAGAATATCGGTTAATGTTCGGGAGTCACGATAAAGGTAAATCGCAGCTGTGACGCGATTTCGATGTAACGCGCTCTTAGAAATTCCGTGATTTATTTATGGTTCGATTCGGATACCGCGGAACGTGCTCCGGGAACCTTTATTTCTCTCGGAATTACGTTTCGCCGGGCATTCCGTTCCATTCCGTTCCATTACTTCGATATTCAAATTACATATATCGAAAATTAATTTACGTTATCGAAAATTAAATAACATTCGAAATTATATCGGAAAATTCGATACCTCGACTGCTATTATCGTATCGGGGGAGAACATTTTTGCGGAACGCGGAGGTAACGGAGAATAAACGCGAGTCCATTTGCCCGTTGTCGTTTCAGATCGGAATCAGCTGGAAACCTGTTCATATTCGGACGTTCTCGCGTGGTGGACACTCGCGATGGTTGAAAAAGTTTCGCGAGGGGCCGGTGATCGTTAGCGAGAGAGAAAGAAGCGGGAAATTCGGCGCGAATAAGGCGGAACGAGGGAAACGTCGCGGGGAAGAAATTAATCATCCCCGGTGCGAAAGTTCCGCGTTAATCGGCGAACGTTATCGTTGGTCGTTTAATTCGTTGCTTTTTCGCCGGGGGGAATAAATTTTCGGGACAGAAGGGGGACCCCGGTGTAGAGACAGCGATCTAACAATGTCCGAGGATCGCGAGCCCGGGCTAACTCGGCGATTTATCGACACGGTGATTAAAAATAATCGTATCGTCGCCGCGGCGCCTGATGCACTTACGCGTCCCGGTAATCCGATTAGCAAATGGATTATTAAACTCATTTTCTAATTACCTAATTACCGTGCAGATCGCCCGACCGTGCGGCCCCGACTTTTGTTCGCGGCCCAGCCGACCTTCCCTTCTTTTTCCCCAGTGTCAATAATGGACTTCTTTCGCCCCGGTAATGGCCTACATTTCCCAGCGTCTCGACGTTGATATATTTATAGAGAGCGACGGCAAGCGGTAAGCGGTCCGTGAGTGGCGTCTGTTTCCTCCGTACCTGGGAATATTTGGGGATACCTAGGGAAATTACCGCGTCGCCGAGAACAGGTCGCCCCGCGTTTACGATCACGTTCCTCTATAGAATTAGTTTCCTACGTGTTCCTCCTTTTTCTTCCCGATTTCCTGCTTTCGCCCTACCGTGGGATCCCCGATTTTCCCGTAGAGTTTGCGCGATTATTTATCATGCCGGGGAATTACGCGAGGCTTCGATGAAATCCGAATAATGTCTAGTCGGAACGGAAGGGGTAACGAAATAATTCGTCGTAATTGGAAAACAACGTCGGATAAGACGTGTTATCGTTTTTCCGCGTGGCACAGCGGTTCTCGATTAATTTTGCTCGCGGTATCGCGCGATTAATACGCGAGCGGATCGCGTACCGTTTCGCAGGTAGCGTATATCAATCTCGACACAACACGCTGTACGTAATGGTCAGATTTGACAGAGTTTGATTCAGCTCGCGTACCATCTGAGAATATTCGACGTGCCACCACCGGTGGTACATGTAACATGAGTTGAGAATCGCTGATGCAGATTCCATGCCCGAAGCGATTTCCATATGCTGCCGGACACGCTGTAAGGTTTTCGAAATGAATCGAGATTAAACCGAGCTTTTGTACATTCCTCGAATACATTTCATTCGCGGAATCATTTAGCGATAATCTTATCTCGATAATCTAGCGCGGCGTGTGAGTTTGAAATATTTATCTCGATAACATTCGCGCAAAGACGTCGTTCTCGAGGAATCAAACGCTATCTCGTTTATCGTTAGTCAACTTTCATTCAGACGAAATGAAAATCTTCTTTTCGATCGATCGAAAATTGCAGTTATGGCAAGAAAAGCGAGATAGTGCGGTCTAATAAATTGTAACTTTTTCTCTGTTTAAGTTTTGTTAAAGTTCGAAAATTTCCGTCGATCTTCGGCCGATCAAGGGTTATGTAAATGACGTCGCGACGATGTTGCAATCATTTGATCGTTCGACTTCGGAAGTGCGTTATCGAAATTTTTTCGACGCGAGATCAAAATCAGGGTGGGTTGACCACTACATGCCCTTAAATAATTTACCACGTTAGATTAGGGTATCTTTGATACAGATAGCGCCAGTAGGCTTGCCCCACTAGGTGCAAGGCCGAGTCTCGATGCGTAGTCACCTCCACGTGGTGAGACCTGGTAATTGGCATCGTTTTCCAAACAATTTACTTTTGGAAAACGATTCCGAGCTAAGAGCTACGCGCCAAAGTTAGAATATTAGTTATAAGATAGCCTTAAGTTAGTTATAAGTTAGTAATAAGTAAGCGATATTTTTGAAATTAACGTCTATGGCGGCAACATGTAAATTATGGCCAATCAAGGTAAGTAAATAAGGTAAGTATATAAGGTAAGTATATACGGTAAGTATCGGGAAAGTAAGAATCGGTCGACGAGCGACCTTCTATCATGTTATATATTCCTAATACAATGTAGCCAAATTGGCCAAAAACACGTCGTATAGGTAACAAGTGTTGTCCAGAACAATTCTTGGAAATGACGTCATTTCTTGGAACTGGCGACCTCCTGTCATGTTATGTTATCCTGATACAAAGTCGCAAAATCGGCTGAAAAATATAAGGCTAGGCCGCAAAAGTATTGTCCCGAAAAATTCCTGGAAATGACGTCATTTCTTGGAGCTGGCGACCTCCTGTCGTGTTATGTTATCCTGATACAAAGTCGCAAAATCGGCTGAAAATTTCAAGGCGAGATCGCAAAAGGTTTTGTCCCGAGAATTCCTGGAAATTACGTCATTTCTTGGAACTGGCGACCTCCTGTCGTGTTATGTTATCCTGATACAAAGTCGTGAAATCGACCGAAATTTTCTCGTAGCGACCGCAAAAGTATCGTCCGAAGAATTCCTGGAAATGACGTCATTTCTTGGAACTGGCGACCTCATGTCATGTTATGTGTTCCTGATACAAAATCAGCTGAAAATTTCTCACCGAGACTCCAAAAGTATTGTCCGGAGAATTCTCGGAAATGACGTCATTTCTTGGAACTGGCGACCTCCTGACATGTTATATTATCCTGTTACAAAGTCGGTCAAAAATTTCTAGCCGAGGCTGTCAAAGTTAGTCCTAGAGAATTCTTGGAAATGACGTCATTTCTTGGAACTGGCGACCTCCTGACATGTTATGTTATCCTGTTACAAAGTCGGTCGAAAATTTCGCACCGAGATCACAACAGTATTACCCTGAGAATTCTTGGAAATGACGCCATTTCGAAGAATTGAGGAGAATTCCTGGAAATGACGTCATTTCTTGGAAACAGCCGGTGAGTGACCTCCTACTACGTTCTATAATCCTGATACAAAGTCGCAAAATCGGGAAAAACTTGCTCGTCGAGAAATTTTGGTCCATTTTGCCGATTTTGTATCAGGATCATAGAACATGTGAGAAGGTGGCTCGTTGACCGAATTTCTCGGAACTGTCTCGGACAACGACTTCCTTTCCTCTTATGTTTTCCTGATACAAAATCGCAAAATTGGCCGAATATTATACAGCGAGACAGCGAAAGTTTTGTCCGCAGACCTCCTTTCGTCTTATGTTCGCCTGATACAAAATTCCATAATTTGCCGAATATTACACAGCGAGACAGCGAAAGTTTTGTCTGCAGACCTCCTTTCGTCTTATGTTCGCCTGATACAAAATTCCATAATTTGCCGAATATTACACAGCGAGACAGCGAAAGTTTTGTTCGTAGACCTCCCTTCGTCTTATGTTCGCCTAATACAATACCGCAAAATTTGTCAAAGAATACTTACCAAGGCTGCGAAAGTTCTGTCGATAGACCTCCTTTCGTCTTATGCTCGCCTAATACAAAATCGCAAGATTAGCTAAACGCTTTACAGCGAGACTGCGAAAGCTCTGTCGATAGACTTCCTTTCGTCTTATGTTCGCCTAATACAAAATTGTAAAATCGGCCAAAATTTGACAACGATACTACGAAAGTTTCGTCCCGAGAATTCCTGGAAATGACGTCATTTCACGGAACTGTCTCCGTAATAGACCTCCTATCGTGTTATGTTCTCCTGATATAAAACCGCAAAATTGGCAAAAGGTTTCGTGCCAACGCTGCGAAATTTCTACAACCGGAATTCTCAGAAAATGACGTCATTTCTTAGAATTCCGTTTGCTCCGAGAGTTCCCTTTGCGGTATGTTCATCCAGTAAAAAGTCATATTATAAATGCCGTTACAGCTGTAATCTTTAGTCAACTTTACGTTCGTTTATTATGCATAATAAATCGCGGAGCGAATCTATTCGCGATATTCCTCGCTGCGCGCACCTCGCAGATCGCAAAGCGCGTAATTCCGAAGACTCTAACTTAATAAAATCGCGAAACGGACGATTTTCCCGTGTGCCAAAGTCCCTGTCTACGTAGAATCCCTGCGAACGATTTTTCCAATTCGACGTGCATTGCGTCAGACGCGTAGGAAGGAGCGTAGCTGGAAGCGGAAGTAAAAGCGTACCGCAGGAATTTGTTGGAACAAAAGAGTTTCATTGCAATCTTCCGGCTTGGCGGGATAATTGAATCGGTGGAAATTGACAAAGTCGCGTGCGATTTTTCTCGCTGCCGAGAATTCTTTGGCGTCGGGAGGTTCCATTAGAAAATGGAATTTTCTGCCGGCCCGATCAAAGACCGGTTCTCTCTTCGCTCGATTCGTTAGCCAATACCGGGCCGCGTGAAACGCGGAATCCGATAAGACCGTTAAATCACCGAAATCGCGATACGCGAGAGAACCGGAGGACAAATCGGCGATCGGCCGAGGCCGGTCGTTCTTGGAAATTAACTTTCGCAGCCGGGCGGGGCCGGGCTGAGCCGGAGCGCGTGCTCGCGAGGAATGCGAGGAAAAAATTGATGAAACCGCGGAATCGCGGCTCCTCTTTTTCCAGCTGGATCGAAAGCTATCGCTGTATCGCGCGCAACGATACGAACGAGGAGGAACCGGAACCGGGTATCTTATTGGACTTTATCGGAGCAGATCGGAGGCGGGTGGACGCGTGGCCGAATTCCACGCTGCGAGGTAACGCGCCAACGCCGCCAGCCGATATAATCTTTCGATCGGCGCGTAACGAACCTCTCGATTCCAGCACGAACGGAGAACGCGCTGGAAAACCTACTCTGTCAGCCAGAATAATGTTCCGCGCGCGCCGTGAGCAATGAGCTTTAATGAAACGTTAATCTCGAATCGGACCGTGAGCGAGCCGGGACCGAATAAATCGTTAAAACGCATCGCGCGAAATTTCGAGTTACGTTCGGGCCAATAAATATTCCGAGTAACATTTCCATTTGTTTATTCCGGTATCGATTAGGCGACTGGCTTTTAATATAGAAATCTCACTCCGCGATACCGCGCGATCCTATGACGGGACGAATCGGATTTTCCGAGTGATTTGCACGCAAATACGAAGAAGATCTGCCGAGGATTCTTTTAGCGTCGATACGACCGACACGCATGCTAAATTCTCCGAGAAAAAGCGAGAAACCAGACCGAGACGAAGGTTTTCTTCGGTGTTTCCGGTGTTTCTCGATCGTCTGGATGGTATCTCGCGAGATCGAGACCCGCGCTGGCCAGATTTCGACCGGTGGAATCCAGCAGAGAGGAGAGGAGAGTTTTATTCGCGGAACGTAGCAGACTAGCAAACATCTTTATGATTCGCCGGGATAATGGACGAAGCTGTAAACGCGGACGGGCTTTACGGTTTATTGTCGCGGCATTGTAACGCTCGTCTCGTCTTTCATAAAACTGGATCAGCCGAATTATTAAAATTCTTCTCCAGCCTCGCGACGCCGGCTACCTCTCCGCCTTCCGCTCGACGCTGCAAAATGGCTGCTTAATTTTACGCGACCTCTTTAACATTCCTCGAATTGGAAATAAAACAGAAATAAATAGAGACGAACGAGGGGGAGACCTAGAATTTACTCGTCGCGTTGAATTTCGATTAGGAAACGATTACTTTTCCATACACATCGCAGAATCCACTTTCCAACCAGAGGAAATCGAAGCCACTTGTAACAAAAAATCAATTTCCCTCGACAAAAAAATTTTCGAAAATCACTTTCTAATCGAATTAAACGTCGCAAAGAAAGTGAAAGCGAAACGGAGTAAAAAGCTTCTCGGTCGTGGTGTCGAAATCGGATTTGCACCGATTGTCGCACCGATTGCAGCGGCGACCGCGCGGAACTTCGGGAAGGATCGGAATCTGGTCGGCGATGGAAAGAGGTCCGTCGAGAGTGGCAATTTTCCGGGCAGGGCACGTTGTCGTGCAGGAACTCGCGGAGTAATTGGCTCGGACTAATAAGCGCTTCGGAGCGAGCCGCAGCGTCTTCGGCGCGGCTCCGCGCGGCTCTGCGAGGTTCCGCGTGCAGTCACGTGCACGTGCGTGGAAGACACGGAGACGGGACGCGGCGGAAGTTTCGAACCGGTCCGGAACACGTGCCGCTCCCATTTACCTCGCAGCGGTGCTCAATCACGCTCCCGGCCACGCAATTACGCGAAATTCTTCGCGATAACGGGACCCTGGCCGAGAACTATCCTCCTCGCCGTTTCCACCTATCGCTTCCCATCTGCCTCTCGGACTGCTCTTGTTATCCGATATCCATCGCCGATCGCCTCGCAAACCGTCCATCTCCCCAAGTTTCCTCGTCGCGCGACGTTTTAACGTTATTCGCGAGGATTCGATAAATCGGAAAGCATATCGCGAAGATTGGACGACGGTAGTCTATCGATGAAATAAATTAGCGATATAAATGATAAGAAGGCGATAAGGATCAGAATTATTCTTAACTTTTTTCACCTACAACTCGAAAAGTTACAGATCTCGATTACAACGCGACACTGACTAACTCTTCTCTCGACTGTTCTTCTCCTTTTTATATTTGTTGCTGCAATGCACACGCTTTGGAAATATCGTTTTCCCTATTGACTCGGGCTTTGCGCTTTCGATCGCCTTCGTAAAGATACGAGTAAACTGCGGAAAACGCGCGATGCTACGACACGGTAATTTTAGGTAATTCTAGGCTTAAATCAGCGACGCGAACGAGAACATTGGCTAGGAAGGTTACACGCCTCGGGAGAATGGTAACGAACGTTGTAAAAATCAGTTAAGTGCGTTCGGAAGTTGCACGGTTATTTGTTTTGTTTCCCCGTTCGGGAAATTCTATTTTGTATATCGTTTTAGCAAAATGAATTTCAGGCTCAGGCCGGCCGGGNTACACGCCTCGGGAGAATGGTAACGAACGTTGTAAAAATCAGTTAAGTGCGTTCGGAAGTTGCACGGTTATTTGTTTTGTTTACCCGTTCGGGAAATTCTATTTTGTATATCGTTTTAGCAAAATGAATTTCAGGCTCGGGCCGGCCGGGCCGGAATGCGCGGTCTCCCGGGCGGCGCGTTTGTCATCGCTGGTTTAAACGAAATTAACCAAATTTCCCATCGATCTCTCCCGTTTCGTTTTTATCGCCGCAAGTAATCGCCAAGTTTCGGATAACGATAAAACCGCGAGCGGGGGAAAAAATTTATTACCAGCGTAACGTAATAACGGCAAGGGCAAACCAGCCGTGATTGATTCGCGGCCGATCGGGCTTCCAGTTACTCTACCGAACACACCGAGAAAATTCGTCTAGCGACGCGGCAGCGATCGAATTAAACGTAAATAAAAATCCCGGCAAATTCTCTTATGCTTGCTGGCCGTGCAAAATATTTACCAGCGCTCCGCGCCGCGACGCCGTTCCATCGCGTACTTCATCCCAGTCGAGTCTCTTTCCGCCTCTTCGCGCCTCATTTTCCCGGTTTAAAGTACAATTTTCGCGCGACCATCGCTCCGATCCACTTCCAAGATACCTAGTCCCGTCGACATCGAGCGAATCGTCGGATGGAAGAGATCTCGATCCCTCGAATCGACGCACAAAGGATCCTCGACAACGGACCCGCGATTCATCCGGCAGTTTTTCAGCCTACGGTGCTCGTTTCGCGTTGGTTCCGCGCTCGTCCTCTCGTCGAGGATCGCTCGATACGTTTGTCCGCGAGCGGCCCTCGCGGCGACCGGCGTCGAACTCTACCGCGGGACAATCGATGCGTTTCCGATAGCGACTACGGCGGCGTCGACATCGCGGCGGCTAGTCGACATCTCCCCGATATTATTCCGCGAACTGCAGCTGGTAGTCTCGGACAACGCGGAAGAATCCGTGGATGTACCGCGGTGCACGGCGGGAAAGAACCGGCGGAAGTTAACGACACGCGGAGGCATCGGTCGGAATGGCGGTAATGCTAATAACGCCGAGATCTGTGGCGTAACGGAGCGTAATCGCTGGCGGAGAGGATCGCAGGCGGAGAGGATCGATACGGAGAAGAGACGACCCGTTTCCACTCCTCTCGCTCCTCCTTTGTTGTTTCTCCTCGTTTAATGATTTACCACCGCGAGACTGTTAAATGCTAGGAATAACGCGGAACACGCGTTGCTCTCCGCGTATATTATCCCGATCGCGTACGCCGATGCAAACATTTCTCGTAATAAGCTTTTTCTTTCTCCTCCTCTTTATTTCTCTCCCTTTTTTCCTTTATTCTGCTCTATCTCTTATCTGCCGGCTATTCTATCCGCCTAATCGATGGCCACGGCGAAGCAATCAGCAACCGATGAATTATCGCCGACGATCTTCCCGGTTTTTGCCCGCTCGATGATACCTAAACGATCGGCCGCGAAGATTAACCTGTTTCCATTTCGAGGATACGCGCGTGCGGATATAGAACGACGGCTTGATGGTTAATGAAACGCGCGCGGCGAGCGGGGAGGAGAAGTTAAAAATGAAAGTTGCGCTCGGCAGCGAGCGTCTTGCGAGGCACCGGGGCGTTCCGCGCGGTGACACGTGTTTATTCGCTTTGAAAACGGCTTTCACGTCCTCCTCGACAAGAGCCCGGAGCGATGTTCGATCCGGCGAGCTCCTTCGTGCGCGTCGTTCCATTAAAATCCTTCCAATAAAAAGGATTTCGAGCGTGCACACCGCGACAAAACGAGGCGGATATTTTGCCTCGGCGCGGCGCGGCAGGACAGGCCGCAGGGGGAATCGATACATCGGCAGCAGATAGCGTAAATATTTTAGAACGCGGCCGGCGTTACAACGTCTGCGGTGGCATTTATTATTTATCCACGACATTGCGTAATAATGGAGCCACGGACGTGGCTTACGTAAGCGCCGGGCCCCGGCTCTGCCGCAAACTTCTCGCGAGATAGCTTTGCCAGAAAATTCGCACCGAGTGCAAGCCGAGCCCGCGACTACGCGCCGCTGCTCGCCTACTTTCCCTTCCGTTACGCTCCCGCGTATCCGCCGTTTCCACACGCGAAATTAGAAAAATTTTGCAAAGTCGCTTGCCGAGTCAAAGTCTCGTTCCGAAAGAAAAAGAAGAAAGAAAGAAGCGAGGATCGGTTGACTGGAGTTTATCCGATTCGCTATCGCGACAGGAGAGGAAGCGTCGCGACGAGAATGAAATGGGGAAATGGAGGAGAGAACGTTAACGACATGCAGGTAAATAGATAGTTCGATGCGATTACCTTGTAATTACCGAGGTTTTCGATGACGCAGGGCAAGCTGACGTCTCTTCCCAGTGGCACGGTGACGTTCGGTATCGGCTCGGCGAACATCGGTCGGTCGGACAGAGCTGCGCAGACAGAAAACGCTATTAGCCAACGCTGTTTTTCCTGTTTACGCGATATCCGAGGGGAAACGGGAGATATGGATGCTCGACGATCGGTTTTCCGGCTCGGTCCATCCGCCGGAATCCGTCCCGTCTAATAACCCGAGATGTATTATCGGCGACCACGTCATTCGGCATGAATGCCGTCCTAAATGTTTCACGACCTTACCCGTAATACAGCTGTTTCCTACGCTAAATGTTCCGATATTTATTACCATTACCGTTCCTATTATTAGCCAGCTATTCGCATCGCGAGTACGTCGATGCTCGGACCGCGCGATAGGTCAAAGATCGAAATAGAGACGCGCGGCGTTCGGCGTGGAAGAAGTCTCGAGAAGAAAACGAAGCGCAGGAGGAAAAGGAAGTGGGGAAGGAAGTGGAAGAGGAAACGGACGGCCGCGAGTCATAGCAACGGGGATATCCTTTGGGAAAGTTGCGGGATCGGCGAAGGGCGAAGAAAGAGGACAGTTGGTCGACCGTTCGACTGCGAGAGGAAACCGTCGATTCCGTCCAGCGGAATCGCTCGCGGAAAGAAGAGGGATCGTGCACCGTGATATTCGGCGCGCGATGCAATTATCTCGAAGCTCGAGCTGCACACGCCTCCTCTGTCGACGAATCGATGCGCGTTATGCCGGCGAAACGTCGTATCTCTATTCGTCCCAGAGGGCGCGCCGGTTCCATCGATAAAACATCGGTAGTCGTGTTTATACAACGACAAATCCGCGCCGGAAACTCTTTCGAGGTTCGGCTTCGACCGAGGCACGCTCTTAAAACACAATTACGCTCTGTTTCGTAGCGTTTCGGCCGTGACGCGGTCCGCAAACTAAAACGCTTATCTCTCGCACTCAAAGATAAACCCCACTTTCTGTCTCTATCCCTATTTCATCGATACGTTCGCCTATAAAAGGGTCTCTGCTTGGTAATAAACGAGTCTTCCGCGGTCGATCGACAGTGTCGGGATAGATTCCCTCGGAGAATCTCTAACGTCGTCTGACTGTATCGTTGACGTTAGCCTTTGTCAGCGCTCGCATCTACGGATCAGTAAGCCACGAGACGACGCGCGAGTGTAATTTTTTAGAGCGATCGAATACCTCGATACTTCGTTACTTCGTTATCGAAATTCCACTAGCCGGTCTGTCGTTGTTACGTAGCTTGCTGTAAAATTTCTACGCGGTCGGTCGGAGTAGCGAGCGAGCTGGCGACCATCGAGCTCAATACCGCGACTATCATGTCCAATTGTAACCTTAATCTCTTTACGTATCTACCACGGTTATCGTGCCGTGACAACGTGGCTTAACGAGGTTAACCGCTGGCTCTCTCCGTCAGTTTTCTAAACGGCCGCGCTTGGCGGAACCGTCAGTCTCGTTCCGCTCGAAAAATCGAAGGGAATGCGAGGCAATACGATCGTTAAGGCGTCTCGAACGCAAAAGTTCCTCTGATGAATCGCGGCGTCGCGTGCACTTCGCTCTCTCTGACACTCCTCGTCCGCCTCCGCCGCGAGTCGCGATATCGAGCGCGATTGCGGCCAGCCGAGTTTTACGATCGCGCGATATAAGCAGCCGAATTATACGCCCCTGAGTCGCTCCATTTCCTCGCGGAAAGCCTGTTAATCGCGACTCGCCTCACGCGTCTTTCGATTTCGCCGGCGATCGGACGATGAAATCCGATCGTTCTCTTCCGGCTTGCATCCGCCTTGTCCTCGAGCACGTCCTCGCGGTTTAATCCGTTTACGTTCGCCGAGGCCGAGAATAAGTAAATCCGTTTTCCCTGGCGGGGTGTCGTAAATTTTCCGCGAACAAAGGAAACGGCGTTTAAGGAAACGCAGCAGGAGGATGCGACGCGAGCTACTGTTTCCCAGTGACCTCGACCATCCTCCCGGGCGTTTCACTTTCCCACACACACACACACACACACACACACACACACACACACCGACCAGTCGGCGAGCTGGAATCCTACGACGTCAGCAGACGTCGTGGCGTCTGCCGCGACCCGCCGGCGTCTATTCGGATGGATCCAGTCTCGTGTTTTATTAATCTACGGCCAGTAGTGTCTCGGCAGTCTGTTGGTTTCCTTGGTTTTCGCATCGAGAGACATCGGCACTCGGCGCGGTCGGGTCGATAACAGAGGCGTGGAGGATCGCGGGAAGGACACCATCGATCGCGGAAAAAGGACGATGGAATGTTTTTAACATTTCACTCATCGACAGTTCCCCCACCGTGGCAGAGTCGAGGTGGCTTCTTCGGGACTAGCATAGACACAACAGCGTGCACGTTGCATTCGACCAGTCGGCTTACAACTGCTGGCACAGTCAGTAGTCGCGTGATTCGCGGTACTCCTACCTCCTCTACGTGACTTCCGTCGACACGCCTTTGCCACTGTTCGCTCGCTGTGCTTTCCGTACACGATTCGGCGTGACGCCGCTTCGATCGGTTCTCGTCGCGTTAAAATCACGGAGAAAATCGGAAAGTCGCGCGGCGCAAGGATAATCGGCCGTGGAAGACAGCCGGGATTAGGACGCAGAAGTAAACGAGGGACAGCGGCGGATGATCGACGGGACGACAACGCGACGCGGAGAGAGACGAGGAGAAAGAGGAGAGAGAGAGGGAGGAGAGGGCAGCCGAGAGATGGATACGCGAAATTTATGAGAGTTTCAGAGAGTAAACTGCGAGCACGCGACGATTCGCGACAAATTCCTTCATCGAACACCTGTGCCCCACATTCGGATTCCACGTTGAACGCGCCGCGGCGTTGGTGAACCATCGATCACCGGCTTTATCGTCCTTTCCATCGTCCTTTCCATCGTCCTTTCCATCGGCGATCCTCCGCCGGAAACGGAGTCCCCCTTTTTGCATTCGACGCGTCCCGCGCGATACAATCGCGCCTCGATGGACCAAATTTCCAGCAACCTCCAGCCTCCCGAACGGTTCCCAGTGCATGCTAAACTTCCCCATTTACATGGTCTCGTAAATTTCGAATTTTCCCCGCGTTCAGGCGAACGGTGTCTAGCAGAGGTGTTTCGGTCTGTCGGCAAACAAAGATAATCCAGCGATTTCGCGCGCGGCGCTCTAGATATCCAAGTGGAACCAACGCACGATCCAAGCACCCCGCCCTGTGTTAATTCGATTTTTTATCTCGCCAAATAAACGAACCGTTCTTCTCTCTAAATACCTTCTTCGTGACACGGCCCATGCACGTGAATACAAGGTATGCGAGCAAGGTAAGTAGTTTGTATTTTAAATTTATATTGGGAACATAAATGTCACGCACCTGTTTACATACTATCTATCATACAAGGAGTTTATCGACTATCTCGTCGACGGCTATCTTATCGACGTTACATTCTCATATATATTCTTTTCAGTTATTTCATCGTGACCCGTTCTTTTCCACCGTCGTATCCTCTTCAGTCGTCGACGCGCGTGAACGCGGATCGCGAAACGGAAGGAACTAGAACGGCGCGATTGCAGAATGCCGAGTTCTTTATCGTTTTCAGCCATTAGGCAATTACATCGGTAACCTATCCTACGCGTTAGCGATTGTTCGTGAAATCCGACTTCGACGTGACTCGTTACCTCGTGGTAACGCGCGATGGAGAAATCGTATATATCGATGTAATTAGAAAAATACCGCACCGTTACCGAGAGGTGCGTCGCGCGTGTGCGAGTCAAAGCGAATCTTTCGGTGTTAATCGATGTATAATTACTTCCGTGTCTCTATCCCGTTTTAAACTATATTCCCCAATCGCAGTCCCGACTCTCAGTTTCTGCCGATATGATCGGGTTCCTTCGGCTCGGTCGAGCGCTGTTCGAAGAAGGATCGGATTCGCGACCGAGTAATACAGTTGTAGGATAATTTTTGGCTGCAAGAGCAAGTGAAAAGTGGAACTTTCTTTCCGTAGAAAAGAGGAACGATAGACAGAGGTCTAGAGTTTGGGTCGAGCGTTCGAAGTGACATTTGAAGTGCGTGCGAAAGGACGAATGACCATCTGCATGGATTTTATGGACGGACCCGTTTATGACTGCAACGTGCGAAAGTTTGGGACTCGATGTACCTGGCCCACCGAGGATAAGGTTTCGTGAGAACGGATGACCGAGAAGGAAAGCGTGTCCTAGGTTTAAATAAGGGTGCAAAGGTGCTAGCGAGTTAGTGAATCGTGTTTTGTGTCTTGACGAGAATTGCGCGAGTGTTGCTTCTTTTCGTATAGCTCCCGTTTCTAAATACACGCGTCACGGTTTATGCAAATTCTGCCTTCGTATCCCGCGTGTCCTATCACGTGGTTCCTTCTTTCGGGAAGACACGATACGAGATCGTATAACGAATTATCGGCGAATCGCGGCTCGAGCGATTCCGATTTTCATGTTTGCTCGTCCGATTAAAAATCTTTACGAAGAGACGTTTACAATCAGTTTGTCTCCATCGAATACCGATGCCCGAAGGATTACAACGGCGACGATTGGGATGTAAACAAAAGCGGAAACAGAGTGCCGAAGAGTGTCGACGCGGTGATACGAGACATTCAACGGGAAATAATTATAGAATTAATTGAAACGTTGGAAATATCGAATAGAATTCGGTAGGCACGAATAGTCAGGAAGCAGCAGTCGAGATTGCAAGTTAACGGATGATTACTTTCGGTTAACTGCTCGGTGTTAAACGGAGCGTAAGGCTGCGCAGTAGCCTGATTTGAAAAAAAAAAAAACGTCGCCTTAAATGTTTTCTCTATGCTCGACAGTCGTGGAACCAACCTCGAACCAGCGAAAGATAAATATTTCCCTCGATGACTCAGTGTTACTCGACTAACGACGATCGATATAATTTCGCCTCGCCNATGACTCAGTGTTACTCGACTAACGACGATCGATATAATTTCGCCTCGCCGCCATTGTAACCCACGAGTCGTGTGTTGTTCTCCATCGAGACAAGCCCGTTCTTCTCCCGATACTTCTGTTCGACCAAATCGGACCCGTTAGCTTTCCAACTTGAACCGCGTTTCCGCGTGTTTCCAAGGCTACGCGAATTGCAAAACGAACGTTTGCAGGATACCGGGAGGAAAGTGGAAGACACGCGGAACTTGTCGAGGGAACGACCAAGGTATACCATCGTTCGACCATCGTCCCGTCGCGTTTGAAACCGCGGCAGAGGACGAAGAGAGGAGGTAACGGATCGCAGGATGCTTCGGGACTCTTCCCGGTTAGAAACCTGCAGGCAGACAGACGCGACGGGCGCCAAGAACGAGGATCGCCCTGGTTCCATCAGCCAGCAGAGCAAGCCCCGCGCGGAAATGAAATTATGGATCCTCGGAAGAACCGCTCTGATCTTAGTCCTGATCTTCACCTTCACCCTCTACATCCTCTCCTTCTACTTCGACTGCAGGATCGACGACATCCTGTACTTCAGGCGCAACATTATGGCGGACCCGCGAACGATGAACATGACGAGGAAGGTCTTGTTCTGGAACACGATGTTCGGCGACGAGACCTTCTACATGGGCAAAGGCGACATATTCCGCGGCTGTCCCGTCAACAGTTGCTACGCCACGCACGACAGGAATTACCTGCCTCTGACGGAGTTCGACGCGGTTCTGTTTCACGCCAACGAGCTCGAGCTGATCGACCTGCCGAAGCACAGGTCCTCGCGGCAGTGGTACGTCTTCGTGAACCTCGAGAGTCCGGTGAACAGGCCGCTGCTCAGCCACTTCTACGAGGACTTCTTCAACGCTACCATGACGTACACGTTGGACAGCGATGTCCTGTGGTCGTACGCGACCGTGAGGGACATCGACACAGGCGTGGTCGTCGCGCCTCTGTGGAACACCACTTGGAACGCGGTCCTTCGTTCGCCAGGTAACTTCCGAAAGGGAAACGCGAAACCGTTGCTGCTATTTCACGGTTTGCCACGGTAGCTCGACGCGGGATCGTTCTTACCGCGAACTTCGTAATCGCGAAGCGTAATTACTTCCGAATCTCTGTTACTCGCGCGTCGCGAGGGTTGCCGCCGTCGGGATAGCGAGTTGCTTCCTCGCGGAGGAAGGACGAGACGCGGTGGCTCGAGTTCGGACGAGATCCCGGTAATCGATATCGAGGGTAAAACGGAATGCGAAATCGGGGTGAAAGGGGGAGTGAAAAGGGAACGCGTGGGTGCGTGCAATTAGCAGAAACGGGGACGCTAGGTCGATAGCTCATCGAAGGTACGCGCGCGAGTCGGGCCGAGTCGATGGCTATCGCGCGGTTTTCCTCGGGAAAGCGGCTGGAGAGTCGCGGAGAGAGAGAGAGAGAGAGAGGGACGGAGAGAGAGA
>NIJG01000112.1:4610177-4636804 GCA_002201625.1 Euglossa dilemma
GAGAGAGAGAGAGAGAGAGAGGGCTGGGAAGTCACGGGAGCGAGGTCGGAGGATAGCCGCAGGCCGTGACAATTCTTTTGCGTAATCGCGTTGCGCAACGCGCCAACCTAGTAACGCGAAATCCTGCTAATTAAAGTGTCGCCGATGACTTTATTAACCGTTGCAAATTAGCTGCCTTCAACGTCCGCGCGTTCCCGCCTCTTCCGCGCTATTCAGCCGGGTCACGTTCGCGGAATCGTTGCTGCCAACTTTCGGCAACCGCCTACCGATCCTGTTATCCTTACCACTGCAACGCGGTCTACGATTCTTTCCTCTACTCCCAGTGTTTTTCCTCTATCCCCGATTAATTTTCCGATAAACACCGGCCGGAGAAAAACGAGCAATAAAACACGGCGAACGCAGCGCGTACTCGATGGTATCTCAACTCTGGGCACGCAACTGAATCGCGAGAAGTAGCAGTCGCGGAGAGCCGCGATTTTCTTCTCGCTGACCCAAAACACTCGCAGAGCCACGAATAAACGTTAGCCATCGTCTATCGATTCGCCGCCGCGCTGCGAGCATGCCGACAATGCGACCTTTACTCGCGCCAAGACGCGTTAAGCATAATTTTATTCCTATGACGAGTGTAGGTCGCCTTAGTGGGATTTAGCACGAGAAACTCGCGTCGCGTTAGTCTCGCCGTCACGAAACAAGGGGTTAACGTTACACAGTGGCGGCCAAACGTCTCCTTACGAGTTTCCTGCGCCACGCGACTCTCTATCGAGAACGGCCTCGTAAATGTTACGCGTTACTCTCGATTCGGCAGTTAAGCAGCGGGTCGATCCGAGTTTAACCCGTCGTCATCGAAGGGACGATTCGTCTGCGCAGGTGACCGACCGACGACGAGCCAGGAGGACTCGTCGCTGTTGAAGAGGATCGGCGGCAAGTCCAAGCCTATAGTCTGGTTCGTGAGCAACTGCCAGGCAAAAAGCGGCCGGCTGGCGTACGTGGACGAGCTGTCCAGGCACATAGCCGTGGACATTTATGGGAAATGCGGCAACAAGCAATGCCCCTCCAGCAAGGACTGCTACGCGCAGCTCGTCGAGCCCGACTATTTCTTCTACCTGTCGTTCGAGAACTCCTTGTGCGTCGATTACGTAACCGAGAAGCTGTACAACGCTCTCAGGTAAAACAATGCCCACCGAACGATCTCGGCGCGATAAAACCGTCAGCCTCGCGATCTCCGACGCTTCCGCGGCGCGGAATGGCCGCGACGCGTGACCGAGCAGCGAGTGATCTTCCTCGACGGACCTTTGGTTTCCTCGCGACCGAGAAGAGAGGAAGATCGCTGGCGCGATTGGAAAAGCACGAAGGAAAGGAACGCAGGGATCCGGTGGAACGGCGGAGCGGTTCACTGGTCCGATCGTGTTCGATTATCTCGCGAAAGCGGAGAGCAAGAGGACACCGGTGTTCGAATAGACCGGTTGGCTGGTTCGCGCGACACTCGCGTCCAATTGCTGTTGGCTTTTCCGCCGTGTTCGAGGCCGCGGTGACGAGCCACGGAGCAAAAGGTGCCATGGTCAAAGGGTAGCCAAACAAAGGGCATTGTTTCGGTTCTGCTTTCAGGTACAACGTGGTTCCCATCGTCTACGGAGGCGCCAATTACAGCCTGTTCGCTCCGCCGCGGTCTTACATAGACGCGCTCGACTTCGACACGCCGTGGGACTTGGCTGAATATTTGAACAGGCTGATGAAGAACCCGCGAGAGTACAGCGAGTATTTCGCCTGGAAGAGGTACTACAAAATCGACGTGAGCGTCCGACACGTGCCGTGCAACCTCTGCGAGTTCCTTCACAGGCAAACCGAGCCGAGGACGCGTAATTCGCTGTCCGATTGGTACAGCAAGTCCAGGTGCCCGTTGCAGCAGTTCCTACGTCACTACGATTACCTCGCACGGTCCATCTTCAAAGACTGATTTAATCCTCGCGCGTCTCCGACCCCCTGCCCCCTTTTTGTAAATTATCACCGTGTTGGTTTAAGTTATTACCGGAGTGGAATAAATCCAGTTTACGACCGTCCTCCCCCCGGTTTATTCAAATGCATTCGTTTCGCGAGGACAGCCGGCATTTCCCGGAGTCGCAGTCGGCGTTATCCATCTATTTGTTATTAGATTTACACGTTTGTCGTCGCATCGCGTAACTGGAAAACGGGAAAATTGATGGACGTTTTTGCCGCGCGCGAGAGAAAGTCGCTGGTGGAAGTGGAACGTAGACTTTCGATCAAACTGGACTCGGAATCTCGGACGTACGAGGCAGGAATGCCGTTTCCCTTCCCGAGCATACTAATCGCGGAAACGTGTTTACGTCGAAGCTGCAGACACGACGCGACGCGTCGTGTTTAATCGGCCCGCTGTTTATGCGTTCGCTGGACCTGCTATTATTTATTCGCCAGTCTATCCGTCCGGCGTGAATTCGCCGTTGTTTGTTTTAAAAGAAGATAATAAAAGAGAGAACGAAAGAGAGAGAAGGATGGTCGAAAGAGTAATTAGAATGTTTCATCGGCGATTTAAAGAATCGACGGCAAGTTCGTTCACCCATTATACTTCCCATGAAATATTCACCGGTCGAATCGTTACGGGTGCTCCGAAGAACCGGCGATTTTCATAATTTATTCCGTCACACTGCTCTTCCTTCGCTCCGGAATGCGTTGAAATGCCAATTAAGCTATCGAACGTTTCTCGAAAGAATTTACCGTTCGAGAATCGCTCGGTGGCAAGGGTGGGAGGCGAAGGAAAGACAAAGAGAACGGCAATTAATCTACTTACCGCAAAAGTGCTCCCGGAATCGGGCACCGCGAGTTACTCGAGATAACGTTGCGAACCTTGTGGTCACTTATCGAATATATTTTTAGCTCGTGACTGGCGGAACATGTGTTCGCATGCAAAGTTTAATCTCAAAGTTTCAGATATCGCGAACGGTGACACACAAATGAAAAACCATTGCCCGCCTATCGAGATAATCGTTCCGATGCAATTGCACAGCTGGCATTATCAACGGGTCGCGTCGCTCTGAAATTCTCGCTTAAGCGACTCTACTCGAATTTTCCGTTCGCGAGGAATATTTTTATCATCGGGACGCTCCGATTTCGCGAGCATTCTCCGGTACTTAAAAATTGTCGATTCGGAACATAGAGTTTCGCGCTTTTACGAAAGGAATACTCGTCGGTGTATTGGTTTCTAGGCTGCACTTATCCGTAGACAGCGAGGATTACGACGGAGGAACAGCCGGGCGCGTTTGACCGGGACAAAGGCGGGAGATTCGAACGGCGAAATGCTCGGAGTGGTTCTAAACAGGAGAAAATGCCCGGACGTCTAAGTATCGAAGGAAGGAAGGAAACAATGGGCACCCGGAGAGAAACGAAACGCCAGAAGTCTGACCGTCTTCTTTAATTGAAGCTATTTCCCCGAAAGTTCCACTCGGCAAAGACGTCGCGTGCGTTCGGTACGGTGGCTCGTAAACAGCGTGATTCGCGATTGAAAGCTGCTCGGCGCCAGGACAGGCATTCTTCGGCGATTTCATCGGCGACGGAGCCGGCCGGAGGAATTTCTTGCCGAAGAAATTTCGCTGAAAAGGCCCGTAATCGCGTCGCAGCCGTTGAACGGGGAAACTCGCGCGAACAGAAGCGCGACGCCTCGGCGAAACTCTCTGAATCGCGTGGAAACTGTTTCCACGACAAACGGCTGGCTATGCTTTCGTATAATTGGCCCGATTCGCGATTCTTCGCGAATAAACTCGGTCCGTCGATCAATTAACGGGCTTGCTCCGGATTCGTTTCGAATATCGCGCGGAAAAGGTATCAGCGGCCTTTCAGCGGCCCTTTCAGCTGCCCTTTGCAAAAGTCTTTGCCCCTTAGGAGTTCGAAAAAGCGGAAACATCCGGTCCTTTGCCCGTAATACCTCGATTGCGTCGACGTTGCGTTAATATCGCGTTAACGACAACCTTCGCAGCGGCACTAATTACGGTATTTACGTCATGAACGGTTGTGACCGTTCGAGCGATTTTTCCACGACTCGCTCGACCACCGTTTTCCATCGAATTTTCGCAGAGAATGGAATCGAGAGACGGCGTGTAACTGGCGTTTCTGGAATCGCGATTCCCGTTCCACGCCATTCGTTCGTTTGCTATAATATCGAAGCATATCGTTCGGTGACACTCGCGCGTTAGGCAGCGTTGTTCGCCGATAGCTCGCGCGAGCGCGACGGAAAATACGCGGATCCGCGCTGGATTTCGACGCCATATTTTTTTACGGAATGGAACCAGCCGCACCGGCGGGTCGGTCGACGCGAAGAAGACCAGGCCGGCGGTGCATTTCCGCGAAACTGGAAAATCCGTACAATAGACCATTGGTTAACCACTTTTACGAAAGCTATTTCAACGTCACTGTGACGTGCAAGTTGGATTGTGACATCGCGTGGATGTATGGGATCATTCGGGGGAAAATGGCCAGCGAAATTGTCGCCCCTTTTCGCCTGGTCATCCGGCCCCCGTTATCCTATATACCAACGGCCGAATTATTTCTTATATCTCGTTATCGCCGCTTTGCATAATTCGTATACACAGAGACGCGATTGACGGAGAAGTAGCAGCCAAACGGTCCGCTCATCGATTATTCAAGGGTATTCGTTCGATTCGCTCGCGAGAATCCTTTCCACGTTCTGCCGAACGCCTATTAATATGCAGTTTGCTTTCGGAACTCTTCGAATAAATTAAATTTCAATTTTTATCCGCTAAAATCTACAAATTCGATGGATCCGATTAAATTCTCGTTCGAAATTCCTCGAATTAAACGGCAAATCGGTTCGATCGCGGACGTATTCGCGGCTCGCGTGGCTGATTGACGATCGACGGGAGAAAAATTTGCTTTCGCAGAGAAGGAGGAGAAGAACGTTGAACTAAGCGCGTTCGCGGAGAACCGTGAGCGAACGACGCCGGTCTAGAACGCTAAACTGTCCAGACACGTAGACATCTGCGGTAAGTGCGGTAATTATAACTGTTCTTGCCGCGACCAGCGCTCCTGCAAGATCGCGCCGCGCGACTACTTTTTCTCTCCGGCGCGTCGCGAAACTTCCGCGAAGCTGACAACGGCGCGACGCCGCTCCGACTCCGGAAACAGTGCGAGGTTTCGCGTCGCGGGCTATTCGATATTCCCGTACGGTCGCATACCTTTTGTCATGCGAATCGCCGGCGAACAGACCGGCCTAATCGCGGTAGAAATAGCTGCGCGTACGCGCGGATAATTATATCTTCCTTCCGCCGCGATTCATCGCGATCGCCGGCCGTGTCGAGGCGTTTGGCAAAATATTGAAAATTAGAACTGGAACAGGAGGCGGAAAGCGGACGATCTCGGCGTGCCGTCGCGAATTTATCGCGAATTTATCGCGAGTTTATCGGGAATTTGTAGCCAGGCAGGACGGAATCGTGGGCCCGTCTTTCCGGCGATACGCTCGGAGCGTAGGATCGCTCGCGCGTGCCTGTCCGATCGGGCGTGAATCACCGGAGACAGGCGAAACACGGAAAGTCGTGGTTATCGATAGTTAATCGTGGGTTTTCGCGTGCTTTTGTTGAAAACGTACGGCGCGTTGCTGGATACCCGGCCGGTTTCTGCCGATATCGTTGCCAAGGTTAACCCAGGCGAAACAACTTCCGGCCGATGGGCGATTGAAACGCTGCAAGCAGCTGTTACCACGGATTCGTTAACGGCCATGAGAGCGCGGCGCGTGCTCTATTCAGAGGAATCGCTCGTGTTTTCAGCGCTGGATACGTCGCGACGGAATAATATCGGTGAATAATCGAAAAATTATACCAGGCGTAAACCTACATAACGTCCGACGCGTGGAACGAGCTGACGTAACTGGCTTCCGTCTCTTTCCTCCTCGGTCGATTAAACTACGTTGTATCCGTTAATTAAACAAAAGCGAAACGAAACCGAACGGGGGAGGTAAAAAAAAAAAAAGAAAAAAGGAGGAGGAGGGGCGGGAAATATAGGAGAAACGAGAACCGTTACGGAATCGTGTCCATAAATTGCAACGATAGCTGCGTTAGACAGATTCGTATTCCGCTCGGAATTGCGACCGGCCGATGAAACTTATCGGCTCGCTTTCCGAGTGTACACGCGGCGTGTGGCGCAATCAGCGCGAATGAGTATCCGGATACCGGCCATTTTGTCGCGCCGTTTCGATCGCGTGATCTCATTACCAATTCTTCAAGGTAACGAACTGCGTTTCACGCCGATCCCCGATCGCAAATCCACCGATGGCGACATTGCGTATAACCGCTCGCAATTTTCAGCGAACGCGCGCGCGGACGTTTCTGTCGAACAGGTTTCACTCGGGCAACGAAAAGGAGCGTCAACGGCAGAGATTAGAGGAATAAAAACAGGGGGGGAGGGAAAGAGGAAAAAAAGGGAACGAGAAAGGAGCGTGTACCAAGCCGTTTGACATCCTGACGGGATAGATTCGAGCATTTCGGATCAACAAATTGACACGAGAAGAAACAACGAGCTTTTTAAATCGCTCAATTCGTTTGACAAGCTCACCAGCGCCCGGCAGCCTTTTGACCCCAGAAAATCCAGCGCGCGAATTCTCCCTCTGTTATGTTTCAGCGTTTCGCGTGTCGTCGATCGACCGATACCCACGCGGGATATTAACGACGCGTTTCGCTCGATTCGTTCCCGAAAAGTCCTCCCGTATTTTCGTTTTACCTTTACCCTTTGCGATACCACCCCCTTCTTCCTATTCGATCGCGATACCTCGAATTAATTCGCGATTCGTTGACGAAAAATTGAGGCGAGAACTTGCTGCGCCGAGTCTTCTCGCGTTTTCGTCTTGTGCGAAACTTCGTATCGCTATTCCGCGATTCGACCATCGCGGATTTCGCGGAATTTCGTTAGCGACGTTCGCGCGAGTCGCTCGGAGGATCGGTATCTCGCGGTCGTTATTTGTTGCGCGATTCTCGTCAAACTTTTTCCATGCGGAGACGCGGTGGAATTGCCCCTCGATTATTGTCATCGTGACAAAAGAGTAGTTGCTCGGGGCCGAGGGTGGAAAAAGGTGGAAAAAGGTGGAAAAAGGGGGAAAAGGGGGAAAAAGGAAGAGGAGAAAAAAAGAAAGGAAACGCTAGCGAAAGAAATAACGAGCTCCGCGCGCTCTTTCCCCGAGTTTCTTTCCGCCCCGAACCGAGAGGAAACTTCCCCGTCCTACCCTAAACACGTTCGATTAAGTTCTGTCTACGGGTAGTTACGTCAACAAACTCGAACGCCGAGAGACGCTGTTAATACGAGCAGCCGGATAGTTCACCTGTGAGCCATTGCGCAATTTCGCCAAGTAATTTGGAAATGTAGCGCGCAAAGTAGCGGCGCGTAGACCCGTGCCACCGGATGAAACTGTCGCGATTATTCTTTGTCCGCGGTGCTCGTGACAGGGCCGAGAAGATGGTTCCGCCTGGCTGAGAGACCGAGTGCCGGATTTTGACGAACCCGGCGCTCGTCCGCGCGAGATTAAACTTCCCGAGCTCGCGAATACCCGAAATCGAGATATTCGATTACGAGTTGAGAAACGACGCAGCGAAATTTTCACCGTAAACCGTCCAACTAATTTCCAGCTTTTCGTCTCTGAGATAAAATAACTCCTGATGTTTCCAACCAAAGAGAGGGCGAAAGAATTCTGTCATCGTCCATTCGTTTTCGTAGAATCGGCGAATCATTCTCGAATCGTAATCCACGAAATATACCGGCGGAACGCGATGCTACTAAAAGCCTAAAAAATAGGCAAAACTCGCGCTTCGGTGAATAATCAGCTGTCGTCCGCGTGTCGAAGGATAGGATAAAAGCGGTCAAACGGAATTGGAGTGCAGGTTCTAAAGGCTATTACTCGTAAAATAGATAACTAGACGCAGCGAGCATAGATAACGATAATTACATCGGCACGAGGAAGATAAGCAAATATCTAAATTACGGCGCTATCTCGGCATGAGTGGACGTCGATTAGTTTAAAAGCCGGTGTAGATTTTTAGCAATTTCGAAATGAGAAAATTCCGAGACCGGTAGCAACGATAAACGGGCGCCCTATGACTACCGGCCGGACGCGAATCCCGCAATTGGATTAATTCGTGGAAATTATTCCGCTCATTGGTACAGCTCTTCCCGCCGAATCTAACTTTCGCGGACCGTCTGCAAAACTAACTTCGATTCTCTTGCCGTCACCGCGGAAACTTCCGGTCGGACCGGAGGGCGTCGCCATCGAACTTGCTCGTCCCGAAGAAAGAACAGGAAGAGTCCCCGCGGAGTAATCTGTCAGACGCAGAACGCGCGTTAAGGACCGCAAACACCCCCGTGGAAAATCGATCCCGCGCACCTGTTTTCCGCGATAAACCGCGCCGATCCGATACGCGATCCAGACGCGATTTAAGTCCGTGGGAACCCGATAGACCGGCCTCGGAGTAGACAGCGAGGACGGATGGTCAGGGGATGGTCAGGGGCGAATTCCAGCGTCTCGAGAGCGGACATTAAGATACTCGCGCGGCCATTTCGTTTGCTCGCAACGAGTCGTAAGTTCTGCGCGACGAGTTGCTCGTAAAATTCGTAATTTTTGGCGGATCAAACGACGAACGATCGAGATCGGGTTTATCCTTCGATTCAGCAAAGAATCGTCGTGTCTTCGAACTTTGAATCGTTTCGAATTCGTTTCGATTCGAGACAAGGGACGAGAACGAATTTTTCCGGTTAACCGGTGGTTCCGCGAACGGGAAAGTCGAACGAAACTGGGCTCGGAATAATTCGGTGAAAATTCGGTGAAAATTCGGTGGGACGATAAAAATTGGTTGGCGGATACGTAGCGAGAGCGATACCGGGGCCGGGGTGGGGGATTAATCGCGTTGTTTCTGCCAGGATGGTGCCTGGATAAATATTTGAACAGCCGTGGAAGGCGGAGATCAAATAAGTAATCGCGCAGGTATCGAGCTGTACAAATCGGGCACAAGCATCGCGTGTTTGATCATTATGGAATAAACGGAGATCGACGTTTGGAAGTTGTCCATTGACGGATCGCTAGCGAACTCCCTGTTATTCCGCTTAACTCGCAACTATCACCTGCTTAGCTTCCCCGTGCACACTGACGTGCCGTGAGCTTGTGCGCGTTCCACGAGCCTTCGGCGTCGCGTTTATATCGTAAATTAACAAACGCGACGTTAATTATTACGATGTAAAGTGCACGGAGCCGTCCATCGACTATCGGAAATCGGGTAAATGTTATTGACACGCGAACAATCGTACTTTGGCATCGCTCGTTATTACGGAAGGAGAGGAACGAGGGTATAATACACCGGAGAGAGACAGGAAGGGAGAGAGACGACACGCGAGGGAACGTTGAAAATCTGTCGGAAATAAAAAAATTGGGGATCTTCGTGTCTCGAGTTGCTCGAAATTCAATGTTATATCTACCTATCAGTCGCGCTGTGAAAAAAACGAGTGAAAGAGTAAAAGCAAAAAAAAAACGCGGAAAAATTGGGGAGAGAATAAAAGGGATGAAATATAGAGCACGACTGGCCGATGAAAAAAACAACGTTCCGCGTTTTAGCCGGTATCGTTAAGTCGACTGGCGAATATCGTGGCAATGCCGTTAGAGAGGAACAAACAGCCGGGCGTGTTTGGAGGAACGCGTAACGGCCGGAGGAGATACAACGATAACGCAAACGAAGATTATCATCGAATTACCGCAGCGAAATTGCAGGTGGCCGGTATTAAACGGCGCGGGAAGGGGAAAGATAAAGGCTACCCCGCGGGAAGAAAACACCGATCGCTCGCGATCGTTCGTGACCGAATTCTCGAACAGACGGAGATTCTACGTTTGCCCGGGGTGAACGCGGTAATTAGCGAAAAATTCAAAGCACGATCGATCGGGCCCGATAGGTTCGTTCGAGTCTAGCTAACGCCACTCGAGCAAACGAAAGGTTACGCTTTCTTCTCGTCCCGCGTTCCCTCTCTCCTTACCAATTACCATCGTTCCTCTCCGGCTCTCGAGATTCCAAACGAAAGAAGGAAGGAAGGAAGAATCGGCAGGGCGTAGAGAAGAATTCGCGGGCGCACTCGTGGAAGAACACGGTTGAGAACCGCTCGCTTAACGAGTCATCGATACTCGATCACGCCTCTCCAGACACCCGTCTAACGACGATGACTCATGAGCGCCCTGTCATCGAGAGGCTCTCCAGTCAGCCGGTAAAGCGCAAACATCCACACAGTGCCACTACTCGCTCCGTGGCAAAGCAAACGCTTTCGAATCGCTCCGCCCGTGAAACTCGAGGGCTCGAGCGATAAAGGCGAGCGTCGCGAGTAGCCGCCTCGGACGGACGCGAAGAAGAAAGCGAGAGAAGAAAGGGGAGAAATTACCGGCCTCTCAGACCCACTTGGACCCGATGCTTTTCTTTCGCGCCGACGTCCCATTACGTCCCGCGTCTCTAACCCCTTCCCGCTGTTCGCACTTATTCTTCCGACTCCCCTTTACTCCCAGCGCGCCGCTAACCTGATTTACAGACGTCCCTCGCAAGCAGTCCCGAGTCCGCGTTTCTGGATCGCGACGGAATATCGAGGGACGTAACCGATTAGGCGGCGAAATTCGAAACTCGGCGTCGGAAATAACGGGCCGGGCGTAGGATTTCGAACGAACCGGGCGAAATTAATTATCTCGGCTGGTATGCCGGCTATCAGCAGCGGCGAACCCGGCCGTGCAATTACCGTCGCTCACGCCCTGTTAATAACAACTTCTCCTTGGGCACGAAAAGCGCAATCCTCCGACGTATCGTTTTCACCACTTGCATCCCCCGCGCGCGATATTAAGACGTGGTTAACGGTTCGTGGCTGGCCCGTGCTCGCGGCTAGATTTATCATTGTTCGGCGATATCGTGCGAAGTGGCAGTAAAGCTCGGGATCAGCGGCGGGTATCGTTCCGCCTACGGCCTTTTCTCCTCCTCTTCTTTCCTACCGTTTAACGCGCCGCTTTGCCGGTCCGGCCCGCGGCCGGCTATCTCGCGCGATCGCACCGCGTTAATTAGCGAAATAAACTGGCCGCGAAAGTCGTTAATCGACACGGTCACGCGCGCTAAATAAGAGGCCGAACAGGTAGCTAGGATATTCGATTCGGGACGGATCGATGGAATCCGAGCGTCGAACGGCAGCTTCCCCGTTTTCTGCCGGCCGCGTGCAACAGCCGGTTAATGGAATTGATTGCAGCCCGGCGCCAGAGAGGATATCTCTGGCAATTAATCAAATTATTAAGCCGCGTGCGGTGCGTCGAGTCGCGCGCTCTTCCGCCAGCGTCCGCGCGAATATCCGCGCGACGGACGCGGCCGCGAGTCCGTCTGGCCGGTCGAATGAAAAGCGAAACGCGCTCGTTACGCGTCCAGTTGCTCTGGGGTGGGGGCAAAAATCGGGAATCGTGCAGAGAGAAAGAGAGATATGGGAAAAACGACGCGGAGGCGCGAAAGACGCGCCTCGAAAATTTCGGAAGCACGCGTGTGGCGGAAGTTGCGCGAACGGGAGAGAATAGATATTTATAAGGCGGCACGCGTCCGTGGAGAGATCCGAGATTTCGGGAGATGCGGCGAATATGCGATCAGGCACGGTTCCAGCGAGGATCCAGCGAGGATCCCGCTCGCGTCCGTTTCGCCGGGAAAGTGAGCGGAGGTGTCGAATAATGGGCTGAAAGGGATCGCGGCTGGGACTGGGAGAGGAGAGAGATTGGGCTGGGCCGGGTGGATGGGACGGAGGCGACGTCGTGGGAAGAGTGACAGTAAGCCGTTGGCGGAACGTCTGCTCGCGTTCGCGAAATTGCCAGTAGCAGAAGCTCTCGAAGTAGCAGAAGCGTCTGCATCGGAACGAGACGCGCGCATCGCGCCGGTTTGCATCTGCAACAGATAGAAGACACTTTAGCCGATACGTTGCGCCGAGTCGTTGACGTTTCTCGGATCGATCCCGCCGACGATAATTCTTCGGGACGCGTCGACGCCGACGGCTGACGGTATTATTTGCTTTTAAGGGAATCGCCATCGATATGGATTCCGTTCCGATACGGACACCAGCCACGCGGCTGCCTTCCTGTCGATACGACCCAGTGCAAACCGATCCAACCCATCGCGCGCCGATGGGAATAACCCGCGAGGGGCCAACCTCCACCGACGACCTTGTTTCACCGATCCCGATCCCGATCCTCTACCGAATTTTACATCAGCCGCGATATGCTATTGCGCCGCCGATTAATCCCCGCGTTCCTGCGTTATTAACCGACTCGATCGAATATCCCCGATTCGTCGTTTCTCGAATTCGGAAAACGATCGCTGGAACGGGGATGGATTACCGGCTGTCGCTGGAATAAGCTAACCGGTAACGCGAAAAAGCCGTGGTTCGCTGTGGGAAATCGGCGGGGACATCGGGGAGAGGGACATCAAGGCGGATGGGAATGGGAATCAACGGGAAATACGAGCACGTTAAAAGGCAAATTTTTATACTCGACCGAATAACCATCTCGGCACACACGCGCGCGCGCCGCGAATATATTCCGCATCATTTGACTTTACGTAATACCTGGTTGGATACGCGATCCGATCCACGTAACGCGCCTGTCCGTCCATTCAGCCGTCCATCCGTCCAACACGTATCCCAAGATGCATGGACTCTTGAAGGTGCATCGAGCCGCGTCGCTATTAATAAGCCGCAAGCATCGAACCCGCGCACCCTTAGAAATGCATCGCGGGAAACTGGAGCAACCCTCGTACCCTTCGGCCGCCGATCGTAAACCCTCGGACCCCCGGTTCCTTCTTACCTCCGTTACCTCTCGATAAACCTAATCGCGATCGAACTCCAGGCAGGAATTCGGAGAGGAAACGCTCGGAAGGAGGAGGAAGACGCTCCAGGGGAGAGGAAAGATCCGCGTGTTTCCGGCGGAAACGGTCGCAGCAGCGATCGGGCCGGAAAAGCGTAGGTAAAAAGACGCAGGAGGGAGAAAGGGGTTGGAAAAAGTAGGAAGAAGCAGCGGGGTAAGTGGCGGCATAAATTGCCCGCGGCGAGGTGGCTCGCCGGTACAATGCGACTTCCAAGCGTATGCTCGCTCGCTATCGCCAATAACTCCGGTCCTTTCATATCTTGCCAATAATTCGTCCTCTAGCCAGAGGCGGAACGAAGAGAGGGCAGAGCCAGAATACGCGAGGGTAGATGGGCGTTCTTTCGGCCAGGCTCGCGGAGAACGGCCCAGGGAAATTTATCCAGCGGATAAAAATGTCTGTTAGAGTTTATATAGGGAACGGCGAGATTTCAATAAAACCCTCGATTGTAAAGTACAGATAGAGGAGGCCATCCGGACGTTACACGGGTCAGTGAAGCTCAAAGTCGACTATCTCTCTCTCTCTCTCTCCGTCTCTCCTCTCCGCTTTCGCCCGCGCCTACGTGTCTCTGGCTCGCAGAGGGTGCTCCTTCTCCGAGGCCAGCCCGACGTCTTCGCTCGTCGAACGCGACACGCCCCTGTGCAGCCTCGCGTTATCGATATCAGCCTTTCTTTTTCGGCCAGGGAATCGTTTCTTCTCGAGTTAGGGGTCGTCGGGACGCGACGTTTGCTCGGGAATGATAGAGGGTGGGCTGGATTCTGGCCACCCGGGACCAGTCCCGCTACCAGACCCGGTACCGTTGTTGCTTCTGTTTGTCCAGGATAAGGGTGGTGGTGGAGGACGCGAGGTTGCCGGAATTTCTTCCATTCGAACGTTTACCCTGGAAAATGTCACGGCTTGGCCGGGGACACGGCCGATTTAATGGCCACCCCTCGTTTGACGACCGATTTTCCTCTGTTGGCTCACCGATTAGACCGCGTCTCGTCCCCGTAGCGGTATCGGCGAATATTTTCTCCGACGACCGCGCCGCGATGATTCGTCATCGCGGAATCAACGAGCGATAAATAAACGCGAGCGATGTCGGGAACAGTGATTTCTAAGCGCAGTAACCGTCCTAACAGCTCTGGAAGACGCGGCGGTGGCCGGTCGAGGTGGAAAGCCTCGAATCGGTCCGCCGGTGCTATCAATCCTGCTCGCGCGTCCGCTTTAAGACCGGCCATAAAGACCGAATCGGGCGATTTAACCGAGGACCTCCGCTCCATTCCTCCGCTCCGTGCTGTTCCCGAGGGACACGCTCGCGACGCGTCGCGATTACGACCGATCGAACGCTCCGCCCGATGATAAAAACCGATATTTAAGGCGGATTAAATGAGCGCCGGTTTACGAGCGTCTGGGACACCGTTGCCGCGTAATAAGCGTCGGAGGAGAGAGCGTGGAAAAGGGTTGGCGAGTTTTCTCGCGGCCGCATCTGTCGGGCCGCAACACCGAGAGAAGTACCACTCTCTCTCTCTTTATCTCTCTCTCTCTCTCTCTCTCGGGTCGGAATTGTTAATTCCGGGATTTAAAGCCGCGCCGGGTACCGGCTCTCGAGCGAGGTTTATCGAAACGGTTTCCCCTCTCGATCGCGATTAATCGGAATTATTCGGAGCGGACCGAATCTCGATGGAAGACGAAACCGGTTATCGCGGTTGAGGAGAAATATCGGGGGAGCCGATCGACCGGCTCGCTTGTCCGCCAATTCCTAACATGGCCGGCCAGTGTACGCGATGATCCACGTTACTCCGCACGCGTGACGTGGTCGCGCGAGAAGCGGATAATTAGTACGACCGATCGGAATAGTCTCACGCAGGATTAATTACGCAGGCTGCGATGTACGCGCGTAACCACATACACAGCTGAACACATAAATATTAGACGTAACACGTGCCGGTGTCGTGGCCGACGCACGCGCGCGCACCCTCTCTATGACCATCCATCCGGTTATAGACACGGGAATACGAGGATTCGCGGCTCTGTGTACTCGTACGTGGCCAAAACAAACTTTCCGCCGCTTCCCGTTCGCATACTCTGCCCACCACTTAGCGCCTATACGACCAAGAACCACGGAATTCTGCTGGTGTGCGCGCGTGTTCTCGCGCTAGCGACGCCACTCTTTGCGAACGCGTCGCACCCGACGAGACGAGACGAGACGAGACGGCGTCGGCGACACAGGTGCCGTGGTTGGCGCGAAATCGAGTTTGGCCACTCGCGCGCCAGGCGTGTCGTACACGCGTTTTCCTAAGGCGAGTCGTTTCCGGCTACGTGCAACCATCCGTCGTTGCACCCTGTGTCTGTGTAGGTGTGTGCCGGACCAGCGGCAGTTTAGACCACGATTTATAGGGCATTAAACCAACACGCGACCACCGACCGTACCCGACTCTTCTACTCGCGCGTATAAATATGAGCCCGCCTCTTCCGCCAGATTATTCTCCGGCTCTCGCGCCGCGGGTTATTTCCTTAGCACCGAATCCGCGAGAAACGCGTCTAAATATTTCCCCGTCGATTTCGTCTCTCTCCTACCACTCTCATATGACTCTCCTACGACCACTGCGAGGTTTCGACCCTCTCGGAATCTTTAGGATACTCGCGCGATTATATTCGCGCGCGAACGCGCGTTAAAGGCAGGCAGGTGCGAAAAATCCAGTTCGAACGAGTAATTTATAACACGGTGCGAAGAGGAGACAACGCCATACTCGATGGATTGTTTTTCAATCGAAATCGAGCTCGGACAGAAAACAACTTGTACAAACGAGAAAATAATAAATTACCTTGTGAAATAGCTTGTATTTAGAATAATTCCCTGCTCCTTTCATAGAGTTCAGCGTGAAAAGAAAGATCGTTCATCTGGACTATCTCGATTATTATCGTTACGTCGATTCTGGAAAGAGGTACCGACAGCGCTGGAGCAAAAAATTCCGCAGAAATATCTGTAATCCGATGGGAATCCGGTCTCCATAATCGAGATGGCCGCGTTTAAATCGCGGAGGAAATGGCGGACGAAATCGCGGCGCGGTTGGATCAAGATTAAGGCCGATCGGCCGGACGCAAGTGCGTTTGAACGATAACGATAATAAATAACGATGTCAAGTCCCCCCTGATCCATATTCGATCTCACGCCGCGCGTTCCCGCTTTACGACCCATCCTTCCTCCCCTTCCGCGTATCCACGCCGCTCATCATTACGACCTCTCCGCGCTAGATTAGAATTCTTATACGTCCAAGATGGAAAATCGATTGCTTCGGGGAAGCGGATTCTCCGGTGGACCGTACAGGGCATGGTTATAGCCTCGTCGTATCTCTCGGATATTTACAGTACGGCCAAGACAATTTTCCGCTAACCGTTGGGCAATCGCGAAACGCGCCCGAGCTTCCGCCCAATCCGCCAATCCGTGAATCCGCGAGACACGCGGCCGTTTCTCCTTCCTTTTTTTTCCCGTTTCTCTTGTCCCTATTTTTCCCGCGTCCAGCCCGTTTCGAGGGAGAAGCGTCGATTCTGCCGGCGCGCGTCCTCGATCGCGGGGAAAAACAGGAATCCCCGCGTGAATAGAGGGAAAGCGAGGAGAGATAAAGGACAAAGGGGCGCGGAAAATAGAAAAGGACGGAGGTGGTGGAGGAGAGAGAAAAAAACGTTAAAAATTGATCCTTGAAATCGCGTGCAATTTCAGGGGAATGCTGTTTGTTTGTCGCGCGGCGAGCGGAGAGGAGAGGCCGGCCGGGCGCGGTATTTCGAAAGGGAAAACAGTAAACGGTTCTCACGCGGCGTCCACTTGCGAAAAAAATGTTTCGACCGGGCTACAAAAACGTCTGTTATTCTTGCGCTGCCTCGAGGTAAACTCGTTACCGCGGTTCCACGGACAGTCGCACGGTTTTTTCGTTCGCGGCCGCTTGATACAGCAATTACGATGAGGCAAACACGCGATAAAACTCTTTCGGCCAACTTTTATTTTCCGCAGAAAGCGGCTGTATTCGAGCAGACAGAATCAGGAACAGGATTGGACGAAGGGCGAGAGAGAGAGAGAGAGATAGGAGGTGGGAGAGTGACCGATTCCAGGGCCTCCTTCTCTGTTTCCCGGCTCTCGCGTGTTTGCACTGCGAACCGGTCGTACGCCGGTTTCCCAAATAGAATTTCAATCTGGGATGTAATCGCTGAAACTTCCGAGATCCCGCCGGCTGAATTGCATCGATAGAAGTTTCATGCCGTATACCGGGAACGAAATTTTCCGCGGGATCGACCTTCACGAGAATAAGCGTACTTCGATTACGATTTATGAGCCGCTTAATCAAATTTTGATGCGGAACCCTGCGCCCGAGGGAACCTCCGCTTCGCGGATCGAAACTACCGTCTCGGTCGATAGTCGCCTCCGCCATTGACAACTCCCGCGATATTTTCCATTTTCTTCCCATCCCAAAGCCGATTTCCACAGATTTTATACCAACTCCGCGCTCGCCGCTGCATTCTGCCACCCTTTCGCCGTCCTTTCCGAAAGCCTCGTCCTTCCTTTCTAACTCCAAACGTCTCCGAAAGCTCTTCCCGTATATTTTTTACCTCGGATTGCAAAGGAAGGCGGAGAGAGGCGCCGATACAATTTCGAGGGGATACAAAGCGTCGGAAGGAGCGGCCAAGTGTTTACCGCAAACACGTAGCCAGGTAGATGGTACCGAAGAGGGGATTGCGTTCGGACGTACGTGACGCGAGTAACGAGAATCGGCGCTTTCCTCGCCGGATGAACAGCCGATGATGAATCGCGCGCTGTTACGTCGGTTGCGCAACGGTCGCGGTCCGTTGGGCCCCGAAAGTGCCGGGGTCTGCCGCAGCTTTCCGCTCTAAATCGAATCTTACGGCTCGCAACGCGTCACCGCTTTCTCCCGTACGGAAACGCGTAATTGGCCCTGCCACCGGGGAGAAAACTAATTCGTCCGGCGGATTCTTCTCGGCGCGGACTCGGCGAGGAAAGATGGTTCCGCCAGGGCGAGTTCCGCGACCCGGACGACCGGGCAAGTTTGGAGAAATTGAAGTACAGGACGAGTTAAAGTTCGGCCTGGTAAGCTGCCTCGGGAAGGCGGACTATTCTCGCGCGAAGATTCTTGGAAACGAGACAAGTCTTCGGCGCGGAGCTGCCGTGGAACGAGCTAAACGCATCCTGCCGGATGAAAAGGCGCAAGAATACAGGGACCAGGGAACCCGTGTGCCGCTCGTCTGTGTGTTTCAGACTCCATTACTCGAATTGGAGTGGGAATAGCGACCGGTCCCTGCACACGCTCCCCATATTTCGGACAAACGTTCGCGCCCATCGCCCTTCTCTCCTCCTTCCCTCCTTTTTCTTCCCTCCTTTTTCACCTTCCTTCGCTATTTCGGTATTCCAGACGGTTCTCCGGCAACCATCGCTTCCTCCGCCACACGGCCACCCACCGTCCCATCGCCTTACGAGATATTCTCTCCCTTTCACCCCCTTTTCCAACCCTTTCCTTTCGCAGAACACGCTGGCCACTTACTAAGACGCGAGACGAGTTCCAGTTAGGCAGATTTCCATCAGCCATCGGGCGGATCATCGCTGAGAAAGGCAGAGGGACGTGGTTCCTCCGATTAATCTCGAAACAGCGGTTTCGGTACACGCCGAGCGAAGTTTAACCGAAGCGGACGCTGTAATCGAATCCGACATACGAAACGTCGGAACATTGAATGCAAATATAGAAAGGGCATTAACTCGAGGATTCATAGAAGTAAACGTGGAACAAAGCCCCTTGTTACGATAAATATTCAATGTGTCTTCTCCCCGGCGCGATGCAAAATTCATACCTACGGATCATAGATCGATACCTCCGATACGTTCCCTCCAAATCCCGCGTTTCGCGACGTGCATTTTCTATTCGACGTGATAAATCCGACATTATCTATAGTCGATGAATACTCTAAAGTTTTCAAACGCTCCCGCCGAAACGGGACCCAGGCGAGTACAACAACCTCCAACTAATGTAACTCTAATCTAACGCTTCCATTTACGTTCGGCGTGTCGAAAGTACCGAACATTTCTAAATAATAAAATAGGGTTCTAATACGAGGATAGGATCGATCATAGTCTGCCTTCGTAAGCATCATTATTTCGATAGAACGTACCGTTTAAAGATAGCCTATCGATTTACATCCGATCTTCTGGAAATGTCTCCTCGAGGTACGCGATATTGGAGAAGATTAAATTCGATCGATTATTCCACGGAAAATATCACCCAACTTTTCGAGGTGGGTTAAAATTTATCCAACCGCGATGAAAAAGCTAAGCAAAAGTTGGAGCAGTTTTTAACCCACCTAACCCCAAAGAGTTAATACAGTTCTACGTATAGCGCAAAAATTACGATTACCTCTAGAATGCAGCACCCGAGTTCGGCTAAATTTTTTACGAATTTTCACACGCCGAGCTCGAAACGTTCGCTAGCGCTGCCGTGAATCTTTTGTGCCATACTCCTATTTCAGTCCTTTCCACGCCATTTCTGGATTCGTGAAACCTAAGACTTCACTCTATCGTTCACGCAAATGCCATCGTGAATCCTCCGATTCCTTTATATACAAATTTCAGACCTGAGAATAGGATCGACGAGTAGCGACGAGTGCGCTAACAGACCCAAAACGAAAAGTACTGTAAAAGTTTTGCCCAAAGACTTGGGCCTTCGAAGAGCAACGCTAGAGGTGCAAGGACCATTCGAGGCCCTACAAAGGTACAGGCCCAAGCGGGCAGTTAAACTTGGACAGGCATAGTTAGCGTTTGGCATTAGAAGTAAGCACTCGATATCGGATAGAGGCCGTTAGGTAATAAAATTTTGGTACAGTGATTGCGTTTGGTTGTTCGTCCTGACGAATGGAAGTCCTCCCTGTTAATCCACGAAATACCGTTTCGGAAATACTATTATTCCTTGGGAAATAGCATATTGCCGCACCTCGGGTAAAACACAATGGCACCTGGACGCTTGACCGTCACATACGCCTAGTATCTGGAGTACGGGGCAATAATTATTCATTTCTCTGTTTTTGTAACCTTTACAACTCTAATTCGAAAACTCCATCCAATCGCAAGATACATAGCCCTACCAAAGACCGATATAAATGCTAGACAGTATCCATACAAGACATAGTCCACTAACTATTCGAAGCCAATACACAGGTTTCCTCGAGAAACCGGTTCGCCAATAATCGTCGTCAATTAAGATCGACGTAAAGACGATATACACATCCTTACAGTACCCTTCCTTTTCCTCTCGACCGATCTAGCACCACCGCAAAGGATACGACGGAGTTTGAACGGAAAAAGAGCCCCATACTCTTATCCCGTATCGGACAATATAAATCCGACAACACGCGTGCGGATATAAACGGAGCGGAAGCGTACGCGTAAAATAACGGAGGCAGCCGGTATCGGCGTCGGAAGACAGAAAAGTCCGACAACGATCGTTTCCGTCCTCTCTCGATTAAATTGCGATCGATCACCGATCGGCATTAAAAGCAATTTCCACTCTTTCAAGCCGGAAATTGCATTAAGGGGTTTCGGTGTCGGGGCGGAGTCGTGCTCGCGAAACAACGCGGCCCCCGAGCCGACATTAAAACCAATTAATACGCGGACCGTTTTCATTACGATCCCATCGGCCGAGCCCGATCGAATTCACCGATATCGCCGTTATCGCAGCACCGACCCCTATCTCCCGACGCGTACCTTTCCCCCTTCTATCCGGCTTCCCTTCCGCGGATATTGCGCCGAGACGCCGAGCGCAAATGAAACGGCCCTCCGAATCGCCCTAAGAAACCTACACGCCGACACGTCCGCGTTTACGTGGTCCCCGTCGCGGCATATGCTTCCTCCACTTCCAATTTCTGGTTTCGCTACCCTTCACAAGCGAGAGCTTCTGCCAGAGCTTCCAGCTGCGATACGCGTGCCGGCGGAATTGTTTGCGGAAGAAACCGGTGGAACCGCCATTTTTCGATGGAAATTTTCGCCTGAGACAATTTTTTGAGAATTTTTCGGAGGTTCAGGGTTAGATTCGTCGAGTGTAAATTGATATTCGAATTGTTCTGGAGAACTTTCGAACCTTTTGCGCTTAAGAGACGATCTTCTGCTATTTAATGATATTTTGAAGAGCGGTATTAATCGATGTATTAAATCGGGGGAAACAAAATAGGGTCGGTGGTATGGAAATTAAATTATTAGAAATGATTGTTATTCTATATACGCGAAAGGAGAAACGCGTCCAGCTAGTAGACGGTGGAACAAATTTAGGGCGTAATTTGTTTCGAGGCGAAGCAGAGCGTGCTACCGGTTCTATTACCGCGTGTCCTTGGAAAGTTGCGAAGTGTGCGGTGTCTGAGTCTTGCAAGTGTCTCTCGAGGAGGTTCCAAAACGGAGCTCGTTGAAAGCCAGCCGCGTTGGCCTAATCGGCTCGATGCATGGATTATTAACGCATCGTGCGCGATTTCGAGGAAAACCGGGGTTAAACCGTGAAAGCGCGTCCTCCGCGCTACGGGAAAATTCTTGGTCGCGCAGGAATTACGGATTTGGCGAATTAAAACGAACGTTTGGAAATCGATGGGACCCGGTAGTTCGGCTAGCAGGTGTTCCGAATATTCCGGAGATGAACTACGTATGAATACGCAGGCGGCCATATTGCGGTCGCAGGATTGTCGCCTGGGAGGTCGGTTGGTAAAAAGCGGAAAGTAATTTCACGTGGAGCGGAACCAGCGAAGCTTTATGCGGCAAGGATTGCCGTTTTCGCGGTCGAATTTAATTTCAAGCCCGGCCACATCAACGGGAATAACAATACCAGCCGCGTGCCACGAGCACGTGAATTTCGAGGATTTGCATTCGCGTGCCGCGATTAATTATCGAGACGCCCGGCTAGCATCGACGTTATCGCAAAACCGAATCAATTCCGTTCCAACGGATTCGCGTTACGCCGCGACCTTACGCGTTAGGATTCCACCAGTCCTGGCAGACGTCGGACACTTCCGTCTGTTCCACCCTCGGCTTCCTTCCAACACTCTCACCCTATTTCAAAGCTTTCAAGGCCTCTCCCCCTTTCCCCATGGAAATACTACGCGAAGAAGGATCGATTCGACGGGAAAGAGCAATTAATCATCGGCAGCTTCTCCGCGCGATTTCAAACTCTTCCCTCCCTCTCTCTCTCTCTCTCTCTCTCTCTCTCTGTTTAAATCCATCGCTCCATTCTATTCTACCCGGTCAGAACCGGTACGCAGAAGCGTTGATACTCGTAAATATAAGGAGATAAGAAGGCACTTGGACGCGAGGATCCTTCGAGCTGTTGCGAATTCTACCCTGAGAGACCACCGATCAAACCAACCCTTCGTTTATTCTTTCCGCCTTAATCTCGTTGAACCGAGTATCGAGCAGCTAGGATTCGTCTTGCTCGAAATTGGAAAGAACGACGAACCAAGAACTCCGCGAGCTGGGGTATTAACCTCGCTCGATTCGTCGAGAATTATCTCGACTCGCTAGACGTCGTTACACTGAGCTATCCATGTACGCGGGAGTTTTAAATAAAGCTCGGGAGGGAAGGGGAAGACGGAGAGACGAAAATGGAGGAAAAATGGAGGAGAAAGTGGAGGGAAAATGGAGACGATCCTCCAGACAGGCAGACGTCAATGGCAGAACCATCTGGTTCCCGTGGATGCTGTCTTCTCTTCTATCCTCGGTGGAAGCTGCCACGCGTACACCCACGCACGTATATGTTCTCGCGCGTGTGTGCGCGTGTGTGCGGGAGTATACATCGTTACCCTGTCAGTCTTACTTCTTCGCGAGCGGCGTGTAACAGCTGCGCTGAATGGAGAGAGCCGGGTCTGGATAGGCTGGAGGAGGTTATCGCGGCGAAGGGGGAAGGAAGGGACGAGGAGGAGGTTTCTTCTTCGACCGTCGTCTGAGGATTCATTGGAATTACCGGGAGAATGGAGTCGCGGGAGTGTAAAGATTCAATCAAGAAACGTCTGGGTATTTTCGCCGGTTCTAAGCCTACTGCTAGCCGGCGCACGTGGCCTCGTGGCTCCCGATACCGCTCGGATCCGATTCGCGAGCGAGTCGCGGCGCGCTGGGACCGCGTCGTGTCGGCGGAACGATATAATCGCGTGCAAAATAAACAAGAGGTCCCCTGGCAAACGCTATCGCGGTCCGTTCTTACGGGCAAGCTTTTCAGCCAAGATTGGAATCCTCGTGGAAGAGACAGGAGCCACTGCAAACACCAGACCCTTGTTTGCAGAGAGCCGAGTCGACGTTAGCTCCTGTCCCTTTCGCGCGATAACGCTACACGCTGCCGTTGTTGGCAATTCGGCTAATTTCCAGGCGGCTAGAATCGTTTCCCGATTCGTTTTCACCCGGGATAACAGAGGGCGGAAGGGATAACAGCGTTATCGTGTTCGAACGCGCGAATTCCTCTCGCGACCCTCCGCCAGGCGTGAGAACGCCGCGATCGCTTTTATTTTACCTTTACGAGCCTGCTCTCGAATCCCGACGATGTCGTTTAAACAGTCTCGTCGGCCATTAACGTCCGCCAAGACCGATTCCACGCGTAGTCGAACGACGCTTCTCGACACGGTACCGCCGGTGCGTTATTGAAACTATATTTCCAGTTTTTCCCTTGTATATTGCCGAGCGGCAGGCGTCGTCGTAAAGAAAGCGACGACGACGAAGCGTCGAGATGAAACGGAATTTCCTCCTCGCGACCGTCCCTTATCAGCTTCTTTCCCCGTACCCGGATAACTCGCTTCGGTCGGTGGTTCGACAGTAGATCAGGCGCGTCTATAGTCAGACGTCTGGCGCTTCTGTCGCGACGACTTTCCGTCTCTCCTCCGGAGAACAATCGGGCGACGCTCGGCGTCTACCGACCGGTTCCGAACCTGCCGCGGAAATCCATAAACCCGCAGGGTGATTTGGGTGGACGGAGAAACGCGAGCGATTACGTGGTTCGGCATGAATACACGTAATAATCCAGCCACCGTTCGTTTCGGCCTCCCTATCGATTCGAACGTACCATTTTTGCCCGGGATTATCCGCGGCTGGTTTACCGGATCCTAATTCGTATCCGAGCTCTGGCACAATGCGGGGTATACGTTCCGTACGCTTCGTACGTTTGGTACGGAAAATAGGAAAAGGAGGCGGGTTGGAAGATTCCTCGTGCTGGTCGGAGACGAAGCTAATACGCGAGGCGCAACCGTGGCTGAATTGTCATTCCTCGAGTCCCGGAGGACCGAGGTTCGCATGACCGATGGGATCGATATTCGAACGCGCGGCGGATTCCGGCGGAATCGGGCGGAGTAGCAGGAGAACGCGAGACGTATAGGTGGATAATTCCGAGCTACTGGGAAATCGTAGCCGACTCGATCGAGTCAGCTGTTAGCCGTTCGTTCGGCAAGCGATAGACTTAGCATGAGGAAGCGCACGGATCCGTATCGCGGATCCGTGGAAAGTCGCGGGGCATCCAGGGAAATTGATCGGAGATTCGGAAAAGAGGCAGGCCCGCCGCTGTCGATCCGGGGACGCGGCTCATGAAATTCCATGAAATTGCATATTCCTTTCCGGCCAGGCCAGTGCGCCGCGGTGATTTGAATATCAAAGATCGCTTGCTCTTTTTCGCCGTTGATTCCTCGGCTGGAAAATTCCGCGAGCTCCGGAAAGGCCAAGGGTGAAACAAAGATCCGCGTTTTTCCCGCGAAAATGTCACGCGGGAATGAATTCGATGCACCGAGCGGGGATCGGGAAATCGCCAGAGATCAAAGGGTCTGTTTCCCTTCCTCCCGCAAGCCCGGTTGGCCCATTTTCCAATTTTCCGAAAGCAACTACTTAACCGTCCGCGGCACACGGCCGACTCGCTGGACAGATATTTCATTAAAACTTGCGATCCGATTCGAAACGGGGACGAAAGTAATTCGGGTTAAAACTCGCCATCGCGGGCAAGCCTGCAACTTTCGCGGGAAACAAAGTGGATGCGAAATAATTGCGCTAATAGAGCGGGCAGACTGACAGTCCTTTGTGCCGGCGAAAAAAGTGCTTAGGTTAATGAACGGATCATTTTTTCCCGTATTTCCTCCGCTTTGTCCCGCCAGCCGCGCGGTGATTCGACAAAGAGCGAGATTAGGGGACGGTTCGAGGAGTATAAAGGATGATTAAAAATACGTCGCTCGTCCTTCGCCGGACCGACCGAAGGACCCCTCTCGTGTACCGCGTTTTACGCCGCGTGTTTTGCGTGTTTTGCACAAACGCGTTAAATTCGCGACACCGCGTTCCCGATGATCGACGACTCCCGGGCAACTTTGCCAGTCCCGCTGGATCAACTTGCGCTCTCGCGATAAGCCGTCGCGATTTTGCGGTTCACGCGCGAGCTGAGCCGTTGTAAGAAGCAGCCGCGTATTTCGTTCCCTGTCGCGTCACTCGGATCGGACCATTCCGGAGAATATTCGCCGGCGAATTTACCGAGCGTCCCACCTCTCTCGCCCGTGCAATTTATTCCACGAGTCTAGCCGAAATTTTCGCCCCGAGACGCTTTGCTTTCTCTTCTCGGTCTTCGACGAGACGAGTTCCCAGAGACCGTGCCGAGAGAATTTTGGTTCCCGCGATTGCGTTAAAATCGATCGTCGACGAGGGTTAGACTCCGACCAGCGAGTGCGACTCCGTCCGGGAGGATTTAAGCGTCGTTTCTCGGGAATCGATTCGACAGCCTTAATCGATAGTCCGCGATTGCAGCGAGTGAATTAAGAAATCCGCAGCCACGTACTCTCGCGGAATTTTCTCTTGAAATAACTATTACCCTAGAGCGCACAATTGGACATCGCAGACGATTCAGCGGAGAAATCGAGTTAGCATCGGGGTGAACGGTGTAAAAGCCGGAGGAAAGTACGAGTAATTCCTCGCCTGTCGAGAGGCAGAAAGACAGGAGGAGAGAAAGGAAGGGAAAGAGAGAGAGAGAGAGGGAGAGAGAGAGTGCCCTCCAGTTCGATTTGTAGGAACACGAGGCAAGCCGGAAGCGTTTAGCTAAAACGCGGCGAGTCTAGACGACTGCTTTTTCGAACAGCTGTCTTTGAGAATTTCCAATTGCGACAGGTCGGACGCGAAGGCGAGGCATAAATCGCGTCGATTCCTCGCCGATTCCTCGGATCGTGATTAAAAAGCTGCCCTCGCGGCGGTGTCGCGATCGTTCCGGCGTGCACCGCATTAAAATCTCGAGGAACTCCTGGCGATCACCTGTTCCACATTTATTACCGGCGAGCACGAGCTCGGATTCTCCAAGAATATGGAGATGTTCCAGCGGCGAACATTTCCATTTTAATGCCGTTCCGAATGTATTCCCGCGGCGGCGAGAATTCTAAAAAATGTGCCACGGTCGCACCGTAAATTCCTCGTCGGCCAGACGACGCACGGCCGGGAATCTCGCGGAACAGCCGGCCAAAAGTCAATTTTTCAAATGCAAAACCGGCTCTGCTACTATCGCGCGTTCGTTCTCTGTGCGTTCCGACGCGTCGAACGCCGCGCGAAACTTTCGAACGCGATAAACGATTACCGGGATACAGTCGACGAAAATCGTCGGCTCGGTTTCGCAATAACGTCTAAATATTTTTCGCGCGGCAAACGAAACGCGAAACGTCGTTCGCAAATGTTATAGTTTCCGAACAGCGATTACTTTTCCACGATTATAAAACTAT
>NIJG01000112.1:4636827-4662570 GCA_002201625.1 Euglossa dilemma
GGGGGGGGGGAGAGGGACGGAAAAACATCGCGGAGTAAACACGTGTACACGTACACTCTTCAAGCACGAAATCGAATTTTCCGCGTGAAAATTTATCTCGTTGCCGAGCGGTAATCCGATATTTATTCGATGTTTGTTTCAGCGATCCAATTACGCGGCTAACGAGCCGGTAAATCTAAAGACGGACATTTCTGTGGGAATCAAAAGGCGTCTTGGCATTCCGGTTTGGGAAAAGCGGTCGGCGAACGCTAGAGCAGAACGCGAGAGGAGAACGGACCGGAGCTGCTGCGCTTCTCGAAACGGGCTTGTTTCCGGAGTTCTCCGGAGGGAAACGATGACTGTCGCGCTGGCCAACGAAAAGATGATAGCTCGTAATAAGATATTTCGAGTGGCAGGACCGTTTCTTTTATCGGCGCTCGCATTTAAATGCAAAGTATTATTCAAATGGCACCGGTTCCAGCCGCACCCCCGCTCTGCTCTGTCTCAGCGCACCCTCTTCCTCTCCTTTATTGCTCTTTCCAGCCTCCCTCGCCCAGCCACGCTTCCACCCACACCTACGCCTCTCCTTTTCCCTTCCTTTTCCCTTCCGTTCCGTCTCTGCGATTCGATATCCTTTACCCCGGCGTTCTTTTCTTTCTCGCCGATGCCGCACCGGTTCGCACGCAGCTGAGACGCCCCTGGGACAAGAGGCTTCATTTCCTGATATTCAAATGCGCTCAAACATCGTACCCGGCCATCCCGTGCCCCGTGCAGGCGCTACGCCGCGGTTTCCGCGCGGATAAGCCGCTTCGACCCTCGATGCACGCCGCCTCTGCATCCTCTCCCAACCTCTCTCCTCTCTCTCGCTTCTTCCACGTTTTCTCTAGCCACGTTTCCGACCCCTCCGCCGGCCCCCGACGCAGCGGCTCGCGGTGGAAAATGCAAATAGACGGCGCGAGTGCAACGGTTATGAAATCGTAAAGGACGCTCTCTCTTTTAGGACGGGGATCCTCGGTTATAACGGAGTCGCCGGCGCTGCCCGTCCTTTTTTCCTCCCGCGGAATTGCATCGGTCGCGATGGCCGTCGGGATTCCGCGCCTCCCAAGGGAGAATATTAAAGCGAGATATCGGGAAACGAGGGCTTGGTGACGAGGGAAATTCGGAGAGCGAGGGCGGGGGCGGGCCAAGACCGGCCGGGGATTCTTCGGGGGTCGCAGCGCCATTTTTGCTCCCGGAACGTGTCCCTGCCAGCTGGATATCGCCGCTGAGTTTTCAACCCCTTCGCAGAGGTTAATTTTCGCCGCGGAGAACCACGCGGCGGATCGAGCTCCTTGGTAGATTGATAAAGTTATATTTATACTGCACGCTGCGATTCCCTGTCCTGAAATAATATGGACTTTGCCGTGTTTAATGGAGTCCCGGTTCGGCTCTTCGACGCGTGTGTGCGAAATCTTTACCAACTTTCCCAGACGAGTATTGTTCTTTGTCTTTCGCAGTGGAAAGAAGCAAAGTTCGGTGATTATTTCGAAAATGAAATTCGGTGCGCGCATTCCATCGCTTCTTGCTTCTTTCTTATTCGTCGACAGTGGACGACGTTAAACTCTCGGAACCGTCGCGACGCGTCGAGGAGCGTTGGAAAGGAATCGCAGACGGAATTACTAGGTTAGTTGGAAGAAAGTGGCGAAAGAACGTCTTCGAAACGCGCGAGCTGGTAGCGTCCCGGGAGCTTTCTTTCGGCCATCTCCCTCGACGAGTTTGTTCGACGTGCCCCCTTCCGAAATCCGCCACCGCCCCCTTTCTCGTGGGCCGACTGCCGCCGGTTGCCGGCAAATAGACGGAAACAAAGCAGAGGTTGGTGCAGGACGAAGGAGAGCCGGGGAAGGAGAGAGGAGGCAGCCGCGTGAATTAGAGATGATTCGGGAGTTAGAGGGCGTAACGGAGTAGCTCGAGGGGAGTGGCGACTTCCGGTTGACCCTGCGTGTTCCCCGGTCCGGCTAGGAAACGAAAAGCAGCGGGATACGACGTAGAAGAAAGAAATAAAAGAAGCGAGGCCGGCGCGCCGCGGCGGAGGGAACAGACGCGATTCCTCCGGTGGTAGTTTTCCTCGACCGATAGGGGAAGGGAGGATTGAATCTTGGATGAGACGGACGACGACAAATTGAAGGATCAAAGCGACCAAGAGAAGCACGCGACGCGGTTTATTGTTCGGCCAGCCGTGTCTCTCTTCGCTGCTGCCAATCTTCGCTGCCACGAAATTCCCGAATTTCCACGTTTTCCCGTTTCACCGGGACCTCGATGACGCGTCTACGAGAATTAGCGTGGTTTCCCACACCGCGAGAAGCTAGCCGATTAACGGCACTTTTCAATGACCGCGTCTGCATTTATGACCGATAACAAGAAAGCCCTCCTCGCGCCTGTGTGCGCGCGGCGAATTGCGGTCTGGGGTGAAATTAAAACGTGCAAAGGTTCGTCAGCGGTCAACCATCTGGCTGCCACTCGTTAAACGCCGGCACTTGGACAAAAAGCTCGCGAATAAGCGCGACCGGTGAATAGAAAAATAAAAATTTTATTCGATACCCGCGGTGTGGCCACGCGGCCTTTGATGCCGCGCGCTCCCGCCACGAGTCCCGGCTTTTAATGCCAACGTTCTTCTCGAAACGCTCGTAAATCCTTGATAAAAAAAAAGAAAAAAAAAAAGAAACACAAAGCACAGAGTCGCGTATCAAACGTTTGGGAATAAAATTTAACGCGACAAGTTTTACGGCGCGCCGAGGAGACGGTCGAATCGGAGGAGGATCTCGGGCGTCGTCCGTGGACGCCTCGCGTCTCTCGTTAGCTTCTCGACGGCAGAGAGACCTATCGGGCGAATCGCCGGTCCTCCCGAGCGTCGACCTCGCGACGACGACGACGACGACGAGAACTGCGACGCTGGGGAAAAATTGAATCGCGGAAACGAAACGGCGCGTTTCGTTTGCGCGAGGCCGACACGCGGCGCGGAGACAAAACTTTTTCCCCGTGTAAGACGTAATTAATAATCCCGAATACGCCGGCCGTGACGCATTCTGCGCGGGTGTACAATTGCGACACTAGCTATTCTCGTGCCCGGAGAGGCGAGCTGCGACATAATGGAGAGGGGTCCGCGGAAAACGCTGTCGAGAGCTGTCCTCCGCGTGCCACTACACGCCCGCGATTGTCCGCCTGCACGCGCGCGTCTCGCCGGGCCGCGTGCACGCTTTTACGCAAATTGCCGCGCGATACTCGCGCCGGCTTTAAACCGAATTCATAACGTCGGACAGGCTGCGTCCTCGAAGTATTAAGGCATTAAAATAATTGTTTGCAGCGGAGATAATGCGAGTGAACCGGACACGGAACGCGAATAATTAATTAATGCACCTTCTCGTAAATAACGAGCTCGCGATACTCCGGCGGGCTGCATCCCTCTGCCGGATCATTCCTCCTCTGCCTTTCGCCGTTAACCCTTTTCCGGCTCGGTGATTTCCTCGCGGAGGAAAATACAGGCTCGCGTTTCTTTCCTTTCCGCGACTGCCAGGTAAACGGCCGTGCAATCCATGAGACACAACCTCTCTCTCTTCCCTTTCGCTCGGTCGGTGGCGCGAAGCCCCGGAATCGGCTATACGGCTTAATTAGAATGCCGGTAATAAACGAACCCTGGAGAGAAAAGTTGGGAGTTTGAAAGAGCGAAGGAAGAAGCGGGAAAAAGGGAGGAGATTGCGTGCCGTTTCGCCGAGGCGAATCGCTGGTCAGATTGTCGACCGGCCACGGGGACCCGTCCCTAACGTGAATTTCGCTCCAAACTCGCGGACATTCGATGCAACGGGGTTTCTTCTAATTTGTTCCGCTTCGCCCAAGGGCTTTGCCAACGAGCGGAAGAACTACGAGCCAGAGAAACAGGACCACGCCGAGTTGTTCTCTCCGCTACCGCGTTCTGTCGCAGCGCGACCTCCTACGGCGTTTGCCACGTGATAACCTTGCGTTTCGAAACTGCGTGTCCAATTAGAGGTAATCAGAAGCAATTAGGCGCAATTAGAGTCACTTGCAAGTCAGCGGGAAGAATCGGTCGAGCGATCGGGCGTAACGAGGTCTGCTCTGCGTCATTCGTTTCTCGCGTTCGCGAGAGCGTTGCTCAAGGTGTCAGCTGCGAGCACGCGAGAAGAAGCGGCCGCGCCAAGATTAGGCGTCGAGCTAACGGAACGTTAACGTAAACGATAACGAACTGGAAAAGTACATTTGGAGATTAGTTTTCGCGGCGTGGCGCAACGCGAGGCGCAACGCGAGGAGAGGAAAAGAGAGCGGGAGGAGGCGGCGATCTCGTCGGGTCTCGAACAAGCTTCCTCGTGAACGAGATAACACGAAATGGAGAGGGCGGATGAGTCTGTTAGCGATGAAAATAATAGGGCCGGTGGAAAGTGCAGGCCGCGCGACGGAAGCGCCAGGGGGTTGCAAGTGGTGCTCGAAACAGCCGGGAGGCGGAGAGAGAGAGAGAGAGAGAGAGAGGCGAAAGGAGAGAGCGGGAGAGAGCGGGACGCCGTCTATCCCGGGAGAAAAGTGTAAGAATGGAGAGTGGCGGCGGAAANAGAGAGAGAGAGAGAGGCGAAAGGAGAGAGCGGGAGAGAGCGGGACGCCGTCTATCCCGGGAGAAAAGTGTAAGAATGGAGAGTGGCGGCGGAAAGAGCAGAGGGTGGAAAAGGATGGACCGAGATGGCGGCACGTTGAGAGCGAAGAAATAAGTTTCGGAGGAGGGTGATAAATCGGCGAGTCTCGCGAGAAGCGAGAACACGACGGCTGTACAACGCGTGCGAAACGAGCCTCCGAGGAGACCGAGGCAAGAGGTGACCATGGAACACCAGCAAACACGCAAGCGAGATTCGTTTGTCGAGAGGTGGACATAGCTCCGGAGAAAGAGAGAGAGAGAGAGAGAGAAAGGGGTGAGAAAAAGGCGAGAAAAGGGTGGATCTGGTTGGTGGGCTTTTCGCTCTTTAACCCTTTCACGCGGCGGCGACCACGCAGACCATGTTCGGTCCACTTGTTCGGGCTGTTATGGTCCCGCTGCGCGCGACTCGTGGCACAGGTCATACGGAAAGATATAAAATCGTCGCGGACCAGGTCCCGCCGTCGGTTTCTCCGTCGCGGGAAAAAGTATCGCGGTCGAGTGGTTCCCTTTAGAATTGGAAATTCGAAACGTCCCCGGGAACGTGAAATATCGCGCGCGCGGCACCCGGGGTGTAGAGGCACCCTTCTTATCCGAGAGAAAAAATACTCCAGGCACTGGATACACGCGATCGGTCAGAGGAGAAAGCGTTTCCCTCTAACCTAAAGACAGTTTTCGTTAAGCGTAAATATTTGCGGTTACCGCCTTGCGGCGAGCGTGACTTTTCGGAATTAAAGACACGCCGTGTTCTACCCCCGTTCTTTCGCTCCGTTGTTCCAGCAGCGTCGAACGGTTTTTCCCTTGCGACCACGCGGACACACTCACCTGAAACAGAAAGACGAACGCTGTCGTTAGAACGGGTTAGCCGAGTTTAATGAAATTTTCGAGGTATTTAGAACGGCGCGGAAAGAAGAATAAATACGGCGAGGCCGGAGAGGAATTCACGGGGAGCGAATCCCGCGCAACCACTGGCCCCGGTGTTCGCGCTTGGCCTTCGTTATAAGGATGCCCGAGTTATCGGGTAAGGATAAAATTAATTAGCTTAATTAGCATCTTCGGGCGCGCCATAATTCTCCTTCATTAACGGAGTAAACTAGAATACCCCGGGGTGGGCGCGCGTGCGCGTACACGCGGGCAAATTACATTTTGCCGTTTCGCAACCGGACGCCAGAAATACGAGACATTTTTCTTCTGGAATAATTTTTACAAAGAGCCGAGAGCGTGCTCGCGCGCAGCTTCTGCGGTCTCTGGCCGCGCTGCACGCGCTCTTCTCATCAGCTCGAAATACGAGACCTCGAAAACCCTGCCATCGGCTCTCTCCCTAACTCTCTCTCTCTCTCCCTCTCTCTATCTCTCTCTGCGTACATATATACGCGAGTATGTATACATATACCTAGTGACTGCGCCGGTAGAGAAAATCCAGGGGAAAAATCGCGGGGGATATTCAAATTTCGGCGGTTCCGCCGCTGTGTATCTCACGGTTTCCTGCTCCCTCCTCGTCTAGTCCTCTCGGTTTTTCGCCTACTCTTTTACCCTCCATCTTCGGGCTCGATTTGCGTCAGAGCCGAGGAAAATCCGAGCGACGTTACAAACGAGTTTGATCCTATTAGGCGCAAAGGGAACGACGGTCCCCGATATTTCGAATTTTATTCCCTGCTTTCTTCTTTCCATCGGAACAGCCGGAAATTGATCGTTTGCGTTGCATCGGAAACGCGATTAGTCGCGCCGAGTCTCGAGGATCGAAAAAGGCTCGCGTTCGATTTAATCCGCCGACGTTTTCACCCGAGCGAGAACGGAAATCGAATCAGCGATCGATTTTCGGAATTTCGAGAAGGAAAAAAGAAAGGTTGCGTCGACGTTAATAATCGCGTGTAAGATAAATAACGAAGAGGGGCGATTAACGCGAGTTCGGAGCGGAGCTGTCGAATTTTCATGGTGGCGATTAATCCCGCAACTGGCGGGGGCACCGCGATCGCGGCGGTTGAAATTTCCAGGCCGGACAGAGACGTCGATTTATACGGGGAAAAAATCGGGAAAAAATCGCGTCGCGGCGGATGATCGGGTGGGAAAAAATGGGGTGGACCGAGGATGGAGAGCGGCGAGAAAGGCAGCCAGGTGGGTGGGACGAGCGTTCGAATGGGTTCGGTTGGGAAAAATGTTTGACGAATGTCGACGAGCCTCCGCATAGGGAAATTACGAGCCTGGCTCTGCCAGCGGATTTTCCTCACGTACTAGCACTCTCGGCCGCGATCACGATTCCCCAAGATTTATACACGCGACGCCTAAAAACCCCGCTGGTCCCGCGACCTTCCTCGCGTTTCCGCTTCGCCTCCTTTGTTCGCGGAATCGGAAGCGTCGCGGGGCATTAGCTGGCGCTTTAATTTCGGCCGGATCGAAGACGCGCGAGAATTCGCGGGGGTTCCGGGAAATAAGAGAATCGGATTAAATCACCGGCCTATTGTGCGGCGGACAATCGTTTAAGGGAAGAGAGAAAATCCGCGGTCCCAGAGCGTTGACAAAATCTCTCGACGCTGACACGAGCAGCCCGGGTAAAAAGAGGGCGAAGAGAAGCCGGGGAAAATAAAGGAAAGCGCCAAGTGGATAATATGCATATGCATGTGAAAAAGAGGGAAATAAGGAAATGGAAGAGAAACAAGAGGGAGGAGAGGGTGGTGAAAAATGTCGGCCGAGTGGCGTCGAGGGGAGCGTATTTGAATTATGAGATTTAAATGTGCCGCAGACGTGGTTAGCGCCAGGCAAGGTGTACCCTCTCGATGCCGGGCGTCCCGGTGCGTATCTCTGCCGTGGCTCTCAATTTCCTAACATTTTCTGCTTTCGCGCATTAAGCGAACGCGCGGCGGCGCAGCGAAAAAGTGATTAAAAGCGTGAAACGCGGGGCGAATCGCGGGTTCCCGGCCGGAAGAATAACGCGTCATTAGACCGACCGGGATTCCTCTTTCGCGTCGGCTGGTTCGCGGAGGGAACAAGCCACCGGGAACTATGATCTACAAGCGTCGTTGTTCCGCGCCCTCCGATCATCCGTCTTCCTGTTGCGCCCCCGATGAAACGCGAAATGGAGTTGAATCTTTCACTCGGTTTTTGCATTTCAGATATTCTCCCGAGGTGTTTCACCGCGTTAGAACTTCTCCGACGTTGCACGTGACGAATAGGCGCGGGACGTCGCGAGGCGAGGCGAGGCAAAGCGACGAGCGTAAAGCCGCTGGACCGGGCTGGTAAATTGCGCGTTTCTCTTGATCCCCGGCCGAAAAGTTGCCGACCGCGCAACAATTTACGGAAAGACGCGTAGATACGGGGACGTCGGGACGCGGTCGGAATACGAAGAGGTTCGCAATCGTCGCGAACAGGCTACCTAAGAAGTCGACCTCCTTCCGTTCCTTCCTCGCTTCTCGCGAAATTTATACGCAGCCCGAGTAGAAAACCGCTATCTTTTAATTTATGCGCCGTCCTGGGAATTTAATATTCTCCGAGCGTCTGGGGCGCGTGCCGCCACCGACAGCCTTTTCTCGCAGTCGACCAGGCAAAAGAGAGTCGGAGAACGAGAACCGACCGCCGAATGGAAAAGAACTCGAGGAAGAGGGAGAAGAACGGCGCGGGGGTGGTCGCCGGAGTAGCGGTGGCAGTCGCAGCGTTAGTCGCAGTGGAACAAGAAGAAGAAGAAGAAGAAGATGTCGCGGAATAAAGGGGAGAAGAGTCTCGAGGGCCCTGTTTCGCCCGGGCCCAGCGAAAAGGGTTAACGACGCGAGCGCGACCGCCTCGCGAATTAGGCATACCGCGGCCTCTCCCCTTTTCTTTTCTCCTCCACGACCATGAAAAGCGTCGGCGACCCTTTGACGACCGGATCGTTCCTCGTGGTCGATGAAATTCCTCTCTTCCTTTCGGCTCCACCCCCCCTCCAACGCGTAGCTTCCCCTATAGACGATGGTCTTTACCCTGACGGATACGTCGGGACCGCGACGCCGGAATAATCCACGCGTACGAATGGGTGCCACCGCGATTATCGGCGTTACGCGATCGTTATTTCGCGATAATAATTCGTTGCCGGGACGTAAGGGAGGACGGACGGGGAACCCAGGGTGGCAGCGGGGGTGGAGAGGCGGCGGTGATGATTAATTTGGAATATCGCTATCTTGGGAACCGCAGCTCAGCCCGCCGCGCTGAAACGCCGCGTTGTTCCGCGCGAGGAAATCAAATACGCGCTTGGATTACTGCGGATTATATTCGTACATTGGTAACGCGACCGATTGGTAGCCGGTAATTCGACGATTGGTGCCCGGTAAATAATAGGACACGCGTAACGCGCACAACCACCTCGCGAATAACGTTATCCGTGTTCCGGATAAAACAACGGCGAGCTTTCACGCGCGCGGCATTTCCCGTTAAACGCCTTGCGATCATCCGATTACCGAGTAAATTAACAACGGTGTAACAGCAGGTGTAATTAGATAATTATGTAAACCAACTACGGGAGGGAGAGAGGGTCGCGGCGCGGATGAAAGCGGGTCGTAGATTGCCCGGGCGACAAAGGGAAGAATGGAAAAACGCGTGGATCATCCGGTGAACGGATCGATCCATCGATCCATCTATCGATGCCCGTCCCCTTAACCGCGAGCGTTTAAATCGGCGAGAGCCGCGACGAGGGGTTTCGCGAGGGGATTCGCGAAGCGAGGCGAGGCAGCAGCTTAAATCGCTTATTAGCCGGGCGTCGAAAGGGGATTGCGGGGCTAATTAACGACGATGCCAGCACTTTCGGCGTTTCTTCCCGTCGCCGCTCGTTAGAAATATGCCATCGTGAGGGTTCTCGCGCGGAAAGTCACCGGCTGAAAAGCGTCACCGCTCGCGAATTAATATCGCGAATTTACCGGCTGGTTCTTCTCGCTTTTTGTACCACGCCAACCATGAAACCCGTGCTGGCATCCCTTTGAGATTCTATCCAATCCGGCAGTAACGCCGACGTCGAGACGAGACCTTCGAGCGTCATTTCGGACCGTATAATTGCCACCAAAGTAGAAGCGCGGCAGAAGGAAGAAGAGCGAAGGCGGAAGAGAGCAGAAGGAGGAGGAGGAAGGAAAGGAGGAGGGAGGAGAGGTGACAAGGAGAAAATTCCACGACACCCGAGGACAAAGAGCGAGTCGGACGAGCCACGCTTCGGTCGTTCGATCGCTGATAGCTGCTATCCGGCTTCGATGCAATTTCGCGTCCGTGCAATTCGCCGGGGCCGTCTCTTGCCAGCCGTGGACCTAGCCAAACTTTCCCAAACGACGTTTATTAGAAAACGTCCCGCCGTTTCTCCGCCCGCTGCACGCGGAACGTGGCGTTACGCGTAACCGAGTTCCCAGCCGAGACGTAACGCGATAGCGGCGCATTTGCATGCGTCTCGCGCGCTTCGACGTAACGCGACTCGTTCACGGATAGGTGGCAGGGACCAGCGTTCGACGCGACGTCGCGACGCGTCGCCTGGCTCACGCGTAATCGCGGCCAATTGGCGAACGCGATCCGGGCCTCTTAATTTCGCGGATCAGGTGGACGCGACACTCGAGACCACCGCTTTACGGCTACTTTACCGCCTTCTCGACTGATTTATCTTCTCGAGGATTTGCCACGCTAAGAAGACACAAGGGAATCACTCGCGCGTGCGTTAATTACGCGAAATTGGTTATTCGTACGGACAGTGCTTTACGGCGAGGCTGTTTTAAACGAACTTTCCTTCCTGTCGTTTTTAACCAGCCGAGTTTCACCAAAGGCTACGAGTTTTTCCAGCAATCTGGAACAAGATCGGTAACTGATCGTCCCTTACCGTCCCGGTGATACGGCGCAGGGTTTACGCGTCGCGGCGCCGAAACCGAGTACAACACCGAGCGGAACGGTTAAGACGGATGTTGGCGAGACAATGCCGAGCAAGTTGCTTAATTTACGAGTTGACTCGGTTATAATTGATCTAGAGCGAACTAACTCCGCGAAGTACAACGCTAGTATCCACGGCGGTGCATACGCCTGAAATATTCCTATCCGTTCGGAAAATAGCGGTGGTTTCGCGAGCGATGCCGCGAACGCTACGCCGACGAGCTGCCGTAAACGTTGTTGGGAAGGTAAAGCGAGGCCGAAAAGGCTTTGATCGAGAAGTGAACGGCCTCGGGGAGAATCGGTGATCTCGAAGAGGCGAATGAAAGACGCGACGCTAGGTGACCTCGAAGGGACACCATTCGAGATAATAGCGGGGCGCGAGCGTGATCTCGAAATGACTTTTCGGCAAGTTCCGGCCGGCCGCTAATAATCCAATTATTATTCTCGAATTAAAGCGCGAGGCGGACGAGGAAAGCAACGTCTGGAGCGGCGATTTTCCACGGGCGAAATTATTCCCGAAAGAGGCAGAGCAAACAGGCGGCGCGCTGCGCGCTCATTAAGGTGGACGTCCTTTATGAAGAGAGAAATGAGGTCTTCCATCGAAGAACACCGCTCGGAGAACTGGAAAAGGGGGATAGAATAATCGGAAGCGGTTCTCGCGGCTTCCTCCTTTTTCACCGCCATGTCAGTTACAAGGTTGTTCTACTTGACGGAGCAATTATCTTTCGCCAAAGTGATCCGCCGACCTGCCCCGAGTGTCGCGGCCACCGTTTATGAAACCAATTTCGGTTAACTGAATTTTTCTTATCGCTCCGCACCTCCCAATCCCTCTCCTATCCATCTCCGTCTCGCCCCGGACTTTCACCTCCCTTTGCGAGATTCGCCACGAGTTCTTCGTTCTTTCTTTCGATAAGAGCTAAGAAATAGATGAACGCTGTCGCGTCCGGACCGACGGCGTTACGAATTTCGCGGCCCTTCGTCAAAGTCTCCTCCGTCGTAGTCTCGACTAAAAATTCCGACAGCGACTAATTAATCCGACTATTCGCTCGTAATCTCGGGCAATTATCTGTGAAATAACGCGCGATAACCGGGAGCGAGAGGGACTCGGTGGAGGCTAAAGAAGAGGTAGCGAGTCGCGAGCTTAATGACGCTGATAGAGTGCGAAATGGAGAAAGCAGGCCGGATCGGGACGAAACCGTTAAATCGATCAAGTGGCCCGACCTTTCGACCCGGCCGAGCCCGGAATCTCTCGGTTCCGAGTAAATTGAAAGTATAAATTACAGATAAGGGATGCGGAGTGGAGGGTGGCGTGGCATCACGGGCCCGGAATGGTCGGGGAAGTCAGTCAGTTATGCCTCGAGCGTGATGCTCGTACCAAATCGAGACGGCTCGAGTTAGGACTGCTCGGTCGTACATCCAGATATCCCTGCGGAACCGCTCCTTTCTGGACGCCTGGCCTCCTCGACCTGTATCTTCCCGGTCGCGCCAACGTATGCCCGGCACGATGCTTTCGACGTAAGTGGAAATATTTCAAGGCTGCAACTTGCCGCTATTTTCCACGCGAAACCGGAGCCAGAGGTTATTAGTCCGCTCCGCGTCTCGACCTTAGCGCGCGAGCTATTCCGGACAACATCCCACTTTGGCTATTTAAATTTACGCGCATCTCCGAAATCGTTGTTTAAAGTAATAAGAATTATTATTATGGCGCGGGAGAATAAGCGATGAGAATATATCGCGTAATGCAAAAGTAGAGATCGTCTTTTTACCACGCCCAACTTCCACCGATGATTCGACAAAAGTAATCGTTTGTCCTTTGCCCATCGAATTCGAATTCCCGCTCTTCTAGGTACGATTAACCCTTTGCAGGAAATAGTTTCGAGAGATACCATACGCTTGGAAATTACAGAGTGCAACAGTAGCGTAAATAAAACTGACATCTCGATCGACTATCTTTCTTCTTTTATTTCTTTAAATTGCCGTATTCTTCGGTCGAGGTAAGTTTCGAATAAAAGTTAAAAGAGTCGAAGCCTGCCGGTAAGAAATATAATTCGGACCGGAGAGGGTTAAGACCTAAGGGTTAAGCCTTGGCGAATTGGTGCTGGACTCTAGAGGGGGCAGCGCGAGAACCGCGACGAGGTATCAATTTAAGCTCCATCAGAGGGTTACAAGGGTGAAATCTGGAGGCGCGGCACGCCGGTATTGTGCATTATCTGATCAGCCCGATCGGAATCAGCGATGGATCTTTCGCGGTGGAAAAAGTTCCGGGCGGAGCCGATAAAATATTCAGAGCGCGCCATCAGCCCCGGCCTGGAAAATTAGATTCGTCCGGAGTTGGAAAACCTCCATTACTATTACGCCGCTGGGGTAAAGTAATCCGAGAATGAGACTCGTGTAAGGCAAGAAAAGCGTTTATATTTTCAAGATTTCGCGCGACTCCGGTGGAATTCTCCTCCCCGCTCGTTCCCGCTCGTTCCCGCTCGTTCCCGCTCGATCCCGCTCGCGCCGGGGGAAACAATTTTTAGAAAATAAACGTGACGCGAATAAATATCCCTATCGAGAGACTGCTCGCCCCATTCGTTTTCCTTTCGCTCGTATATTTCTACGCGATTATTCGCGGAATCATAGGTATCGCGCTCCCTCTCTCTCTCTTTCTCGATGCCTCTCTCTTTATCTCTCTGCCGCTTCTCTTTCGTCCGTGTAATTCTGCTTTATCGCCGAGTCGATCCCGTCGCTGGTGCCGTTTGGCTGGATATTTACGAAGATCCGCAACACTCGCGGATATTATGAGGAGAAAAGAAATATCGCCGTTGGTTTATGGTAGATAGAAGGGTGCGTGAATTTATGGACAGAGGGTGGCGAGGGATGAAAGGGGAATGGAGGCTGTTTGCTCATAAATACAAATAACAGGCACATTTGGAGACGTAATGGCTAACTCGGAGCGAGAACCCTCTTCTTCGACGCGGGCGTCGAATCGGAGCGGAGTCGAGTCGAAACGCCAAACTTCCCTCGACGCTTCACTACATTGTGAATCCGTTGACGGGGCCCTATTAACGAGACCGTTAAATTAGCCAACTACCGCGATAAAATCAACTTTCCCGGTCGTAACGTCACCGCGTTTAAGACGGGCCCGTGTAATATATTAACAGCAAGTCTCGCAGCTAAATTCTCCCAGCGTGTCTTCCGCGGCGTTATCGTTTCGTCTTTTATATCGAACCCGCGTCTTCTGTTTACCTTGCGAGCACTCCCATTAACCCCTTCAGCGTCACGGCTCGTTATTAAAAGCACACTCCGAGGTGGTAGCCCAATTTCCTGGGTCACCACTATCCGCGTATAATTATTAGAACGGTATATCGAAATTTATTTTCGGACAGAAGGTATAATAAATATTCATATCGTAGATAATTATATGCACGTGGTAGTGCAGGCTTCGATAGTCGAAGGGGGGTGGTATTAATCAAATAACCATATGCGAGTTACCCAGAACGTTTATTATTGTCAGAGTACATTAGCGGCGCAGCATAAGAAACTAATTAACGTTATAACTACCGATCCGCTCGAAAAGTCCCGTCTCGCAATTTTTCTTTTCCCAATTGTTCGAAACGTTATGCCTGCTTTTATTTAAATTATCATTAGCAAACATCTGTCACTTCCTACTCTGTTTCGTACGCTTGTGTCGCGACTTGGAAAATCGGGAAATTATTCCTCGAAACGGATAAGCATAAATACTCGTCCGTGTACGAGTTGCTTCGGCGCGTTTCCTCGCGGAGGAACGGCAATAACGCGGCGCGAGGAACGAGCGAATTGACATTGGCATTGAAACCGATCGCGAGATCGGAACCCTCCGATTCGTCTGTCCCGGCCGAAACGATAAGGATCTCCAAAGCGACGAGGTTCAAAGAGTTTCCGGGCCGGCGTTATTATGCCGCCGTCGGCCGTTATCCGATTAATTGGAACCGAAAATGAAGCCCTCCGAGAGCCATCTAATTAATCGCGTCGATACAAAGCGGACAATGATGCGAGCGGCGATTAATTGAGCCGGCTCCCGCTCTCCGGTCTTCTCGCTTTTTACAATCTGCCCGAGCTCGCAAAAACAAAACCAATCGCATTTTCACCTTTGCCGAACGGACGGAAATAGCGCGCCAAGATACCGGCTGGAATACGAATCCTCGCTTATGATCTTGACCCTCCGCCATTCTACCCACTCCGCGTTCAGTCTCCTTCATTTTTCCCAATCTTTACACGCGGAACGCTGTTTGCTTATTTATCCAACTGGACGGGAGACGCTCGGACGTAAACGAATTATCGATCAGAGAAACACGTTCCTCTGGATCCGTTCTTCGAGTCCGAGGATATACAGAAAGGCGAAAGAATTAGAACGTTTCCGCGACCACGCGGACGAATTTTATTAACCTTCGAAAGGATCGACGAAGGAAAGACTCGGAAGGAATAAATAAATAAAATAAAATTCTGTATTGCGACGCGAAACAAACTGGAAAGGAATTTCGAACCGCGAGGTTCTCCGATAACTCGTCACCGTTGGCCTGGTGTCTCGCGAAATCTCGAGGAAATCTCAATTAATTAGCGAGGATCGCTGCGTTCTCCGGGGCGAGTTCTCGGAGGTGTCTCGAGGGTGAGCAGCAGCTATGCCGAAATTTAGCTCGCGACATATTTTCGTAATTCATCGTCGGTAATTTACGATAGGCGGCCCCGTCGCCTCGCAAGACACTCGGCGTGTCCCCCGCGATCCCCCCGGGACTATATTCGTCTAATAAACATTATGGAAAGCGCCGCGGATGATACACGGCCGCAGTTAAATTACTTTAATCCGTTACAGAGCGCAGGCGGAACGACGAGGACGGCAGCGGAAACGCGACGCGGAGCGTTCGCGCGGAAGGTGTTTGCGGCCGAGCGGCAAGATAAAGGGCTATTACCGAGATGAAAAATTTTTAGGGAACGCCAGCCAGCGTTCCGCGTGATTACCAACCTTCGATTAATCCTCTCGTTTCGTCTCCGCGGAAGCTTTAATATCCCCGAGTCGCGAGTTCGCGGCTGGCAAAACTTCGTTAACGCGCGAAGCGATAGACCGGTACGAGGGATGAAAAGGGGTGAAGAGAGAAAAAATTTAACGTCGCGATCGAGCGTCGGATTAAAACGAAACTTAAACGAAGATCCTCTGCAAAGGATACCTGTGGCATCGTCGAAGTTTCGCGAGTAGAGATACAACGCGAAGAAGCAAAGCGACTGAATCGACGTCTCGATCCACGCGAAGAGTGAAATAGGGGGATGCCGGAGATTTGCGCGGGAAAGCGAAACAGGAAGCGAGAGGAGCGATGGCGGAAAGTTGGTCGGAGGAACTCCTCGCGAAGATAATTCGCGGCGTCGGCCGGTTACAGAGCCGAGTAGCGTTCACCGGTGTTTTAATGCCCGACGAAAAGGCGTGGGAAAGGCGGGCCTGCGCCGAAATTTCGGTTGTTTCGCGGAAGGTAGCAATTCCCGGCGGGTGAACGTTCGCCCGTTAGCTAAACTTATCGCGTTTATTTATCGCGCAGACGTTTAGCCGGCATTTAATTAGCCCGGGAAATGCATCACTTTCGTTTCGCGGGAGCAAAGTTCGCCGGCATATTTGGAAAACAAGGGAGCCAACTTGGGCTCTCGTCGATTCTCCTAAGGCCTTTATACTTGCTCGGAGGGGGGCCCCGGCGATTCGAAGCGTTCGCCCGCGATACAATCGCCCGGCGCCATAAATCTAGATTAAAGCCGACCAGGTTTTAATTAAACTTACTTCGTTAAGGGGAAAAGTATTTTTCGGCTGGCTTAATCTCGCGTGTCTAACCCTCGAGCGGGTTGCCGGGGCCGAGGGACGGCAGATCTGGCGTTTCATAAACGCCGGGCCAGGCCGGAACAAGGTCGTACGTCGTTCCGCGAGATTCCGCAGCGTACGGTGTCGGCCAAGGTTAAGCCGAAACGCTCCGGTTTTCTTTTCCGCGCCACGCCCTGTCGGTTAAGCGTGAAGCCGCGCGCGAACGGCGCGAGCCGCGCGATGGAGAGCGTTCGAGGCGACGAATTAATAAATTGGCGAAAGGACAGCGTCGGGGGAAAGGGCGAGGAGGGCGGCTCTGGTTCTTTCAGCCCGGCCTCCGAGGGAAAAGGAATTATCGCGGCACGCGGTCGCTCCGCGAGGCTTAAATGAATCGAATAAGTTTCGAGGGCTATTAAAGTTGAAATTTGATTTACTACCTACCGTCGATTACCGGCCTGACTGCTGCCTGCTTGCCTGCCTGCCGGCCTGGATAAGTGAATCGACGAACTTTGACTTTGCACTTGAGAATTTCCCCTTCTCGGGCTGCGAGCAAACACGAGTACACTCGCCGAAGCAACCGACGCAGATCCGTCCACGTACACGTACGCAAACACACGTACTCGTTGCCGTAAACGGATAGAAGCGTTACAGGGAGGAGACCGAGAGAGAGCGAGAGAGAGAGAGAGAGGAAGGAACGAACAAACGGCGAGATCTCGCGGATAATTTACCTGCCGTGGGGATGTTTGCGAATTTCGTCGGACGAATTCCGGGGAAGAAACGCGCGGCAGGTCCGGGCTACTGGTATTTCACCGGGTTCAGGAGTATCGTTTACGTCGTCGGGTGTCGTTCGCCTGCGACGATTACGTCGCGACCTGGCTCGTGACCCAGCTCGTCGGTCACGCAACACCTTTACCTCACCCGGAACATCGATTTATCCGTGCAGCTTCTCGAATCGCGAGGAAAAATTGCTGCCGCTTAACGGGATTAACGCGAATGCCTATTAAAAAGCGGGACTGGTCGATACCCGTTGGAGGCCAAGGGGCGAGAGAACGACTCGGCTCGTTGCATTCGAGGAACTCGCCGAGCAAATAACGCGGACAGTGGTACAACCGGCCCTTTGCTTTCAAAAAGCTTTTCTCTGTAGTCCTCGAGTAACCGTTGCTCGATGAATGGCGAACCTCGCGAAGGTTGTACGCGTTTACGCGTTTCCTCGCGACCTGGGCTTCATCCGGAAATAAATACGCGCGCGTCGGCAAGACGGTCAGGTCACGTAGCGAAAATTTTCGACCCTCCGAAGTCGGGGTGGACGTTCGATGCGGCTTTAACGGGTCCGAGGGTGAAGCTGAACTCCGATCGCTTCGGAAAAATGATCCGTCGGGTAATAAATTTATCCCTGATTCGATTTCGGTTGTCCGACCATCGGCGAGACGCGTCGAATTCCTGCGAGATTCGTCGGGACGACGGTCCAGGCGTGTTCCGGAACGCGGAGCGGGGAAGCGTTTCGGTGAATCGTAATAAAAATTCGGAGTATTAATCGGCGAGTCCGGCGATCGAGAGGGAACACCCGGTGATGGAGCAATTCGTCGAGAGGGTAATTTATTTTAATTTCGCGTTTGGAGTGGCGTGGAGGGCGGGAAGAAGAGATGGACGGGAGGAGAGGCCAGGAAACTGGCGTTATGCCGCGGATAATGCGCGATGAAAATCGACGTTTGATCCGCTCGGCGGCATTGAATCTCGCGTGATTATCGGAAAGGCGGGAAATCGCAACGATAGCCGTGATAGCAGCGCGGAGGCGATAAATCAGGAACGTTTACGCGTAAAATATGGAGAGTCGGGTGGAAAGGCTGGGGGACACGGCGCGTCCCGGGCTCTGGTACTTTGCCGGGCCGCACGGCGGAATTTATGGGGGCCGGGCCGGTTTTGCGTAAAAAGAAAAATAACGCGCGGAACCCGGGGCTAAAGCGCGGCCGCATTAATTCGTAACGCGTGCATCATGCGCTGTTTACGGGCCATAACGCGATACGCCGGACAAGACAATTAAACATCGCGAAACCGGCCGCCGGAATCGCGCACGAGATAATTATCGTTCATTTTCGAATAAACGTTCTCTCGCGCGAAAGCCGCGCCGTTTTCGCTGCCGCGGCTCCATTCTCTCCGCGATCGCGGCCAAACCAAGCGCCGTTTCGCTTGGAAAAATCCGCGGAAAATAGAGGCGCGCATCGTCGAGACGACGACGACGACGACGACGCGACGCGACGCGACGAAGGGCGTTATCGAGTAATTAGACAGATGGGACGGGATGGTGAAAGAACGGATTCGAATCGATTCACTCGGTTCGATCGGAGGCGTTTCGCGAGGAACGAGGTGAAAAAGCAAAGAGAACGCGCGGATAGGTTCCGGTTGTCGCGGATCACGAGGCTGGCTAACGAGATGCGCTCGTTCCGCGAACTGTTTGGCCAGCAGCGGCGTGCTGTAACAATTATTTGAACTGCCACAGCCACCGGGGTGGGAAGAGGTTGGAAAAACAGAGGGGAACAGAGAGCCGACTGAAGAAAACCGGATGGAAATCCGAGTAGACCGTTACGGGGAACGACGAGGACAATAAGAGCAGTCAGCCACCCTTTTCGCAGCGTTTCTCGGTCCTCGTGAAAGGGGCAAAGTGGTACGGAAATCGAAAAGCTGCTCATGCTCCTGCTCTTTTTGACGCTTCAGACGACGCTGGGTCGCCGGGAAGGGACGCCGGGACGCGACGCGGAGGGTGAAAAGAAGAGAGGAGGACCCCTCCTCCGACGCTTTGGCCGCGTTTCCTCGTCGGGGGTGAATGCTTTTCCGAAGGAATTCCGAAAGGTGTGAAAGTTTCACGAACGACGGTAATGATTCTTCGAATAGTTCCTCCTTTCGCGAGTTCATCCGAGCCCCGAAGCACGCGCGCGCGCGCGCGCGAGCGCACGCGACCGGCCCGAAGTGTTTCAACCGTAACGATAACTTGATTCTTCCGCCTCCCGTCCGTCCAACGCTATGGAATTTCCTGCGAATCGATAACGACCGAATTTTACCGGTTCGTCGTGGCCCGATAAAACGCAGCCCCGTTTGCCAGTCTCGAGTGACGAAAACGCCCAGACACCGATTTTTATGTACGATTACTCCCGGAGAAATTAGAAAAGCGATCGAACGGAAAAGGGTAATATTATCTCGAACAACCGGCGGATCGTAGGAGAATTTTTCGCAAGAAAAATCGCTGGCGCGTAGGCGGGTGAGTATTTTCGAACGTTCACCCAAAGCGATGTCAACGAACCCCGATGCCGGGGAGCAACAGTAAAAAGCAAACGTCGCTGTACTCGTTAGACTCGGCGGCCATCTCTGGCGAGAAAGACAAAAGGGGAGAGCCGGAAAACCGGATGAGAATCCGGTTTCCAGCGTTACGCCGGCGAGAAGAGGAACAATAAGAGCGGTCAGAGAGCCGGTGTTCCCCTTAACCGCTCGGCCGAAGAGGATCGAAACGGTACAGAGATCGCGAAAATCGTGTTCCGGTGAACGCTTCGCCCAAACGGCCTCGTTCTTTTTTCCAGCTTTGCGCGTTAAAACGGGCAGAGATCGCTGCCAGCCGCTTAACCGGCAACCGTTCACCCCTCGGGGCCCGACCGCATCCAACGTCGACGCCGACGCCGACGTCCACGACGTCTCGCGACCTACCCGTTCTCCCCGTGTCACGCTCGCCGCTCCTCTCTCCGTTCCGAGTTTCCGCCCTTTTCCTTTTTCTCTCCCCTAGACGAACGATCGACTAATCGCGGAGAGATCGCGGGATTCTCCGCCGGAACGATACCCCGGAAGTTTTTCTTTCACCGACGAGTTGTACGGTTTATCCAATTAGCGAGCAACGATAGGGGATGCAATTAGACGGAGGGAAGGGAACAAACATCGAACGCCGAACTTTCCCCGTTTCTAGCTACCAGTTCCTTACGACTCGCGATCACGTAGTCGCTGGTCCAACTACGGCCGCGGAATTGCCAGAGTTTCAGCCAACAAACGGAATAAGGAGACAAAACGGGTGTTTGTCGGGCGAGGCGAGCGACACGCGGGGATTCTCAGCCGCCGCCTTTTTCCGTTCCCGTTTCATCGCGCAGGGGGTGCTTCCTAACAAAAGGCGCGTCTGAAGGGGTAGCGTCGTAACTCGAGCAACGGCGCCTCGGAACCACGGTCCCGAACCGGGAACAAAAATTAATATCGATGACCATTAATTTCCCTCGGACGCGAGTCTCGTTGCTCCGTAGCTCGCGTAAAACTCTCTCGAAGACGAACAACCTTCTCGCGATTGATTTAAGTAAGACGCGGCGAAATATTTCTCCCGGAAATTCCCGCTGGAAATTTCTCGCCGTATCCGGTGCGCGCAGCGTCGCGACGACTGCGCGAGAGGGAAGCGTGCCGCGGCGTCGAGACGCGAGATTGACTTGACGCGAACTTCTTATCATTCGCGGCGCAAAGTCGCGCGAGCTCGCTTTTTTTTTACGTCACCTCCTCCCTCCTTCCATTTCGGCGAGAATTACTTTTGTTGGAGGGCTGTCTGCGACGTCTATTTGCCGACTGGAGGTTGGAACGATTCGGGAAGCGAGTTCGAGCCCGGACAAAGTCTCGGCGAGAACCAACCCCTCTCGCGGTCTCTCTCGCTCTCCCGCCTCGCGCGTAATTGCTTTTTCCTTCTCGCCTCCCCTCCTTTCATCCCGGATCCCTTTTTTGCTCCGTTATTTGCCGATCTTCCTGCCCGATAGCGACAGTTCGCGGCCGTCCGCGCTAAACAGCCCGCGAGATCCCCGAACCGACCGATCCTTCCCCGTTACTCGCTATCCGCTGTAAATAACGGGTTACAACTTCCTTTCCCGCGAGATACCCTCGATACGCGAGGAGACGATAACGCGCTCCAAGCCGGGCCGAGCTTAACCGACGATTTCCGCGATAAGGCACGACTAAGTGATCCGCATTCACGGCTAAGCTCTTTCCACCGCTAAAGCGTCCCAGAGTATCCGTTCCACGGCTCCTCGCCCTCCGCCAAACTTCTAATTCATCCCACTTTCCATCATTGCCAAGAAATTTATCGAAACCGTTCGTCCACCGATCTCGATCGACTTCTCCGATATTGACAATCCGCCAGGATAATCGACGCCGCTCCGACGAGCAAACGACACGCGTAACGAACAATTGTAAGTCTCTGTTTATCTCGTACATCCGCGAATCGCGGAACGATAACCGGATGAGAGAATAACGCTCGCCGGATAACACCGTCCGGAACGCTCGCCCCTTCGTCTGCTCGTTAATCCCGTTGTTTCCAGCGTCTCGACGCCGAGGACGCAAATCTACGCCGCGAGCAACGACAGCCGCGCATCGACCTTTCCTTCTATCTCGACGCACGCTTCACCCCTTTTCTTTTCACCGCCCTTAAGGTCGTTAACGCGACGCGGATCATCGTCGAGGCCTAATAAATAGGGGTGATCCTGGGGATAATGACGAGGGCGGATCACGCGCGTCGCTTTTATAAATCAACAGCACCGTCGCCGACGTCGCGCCGTTGTCGAAACTGACTGCGAGATACTCTCCAAGTTCGGGAAACTTGGCGGACGTGGAGAACGGGTAGGTGTGCCGTTGTCAGACGCCGTCTGAATGCACGGCACTGACGAGACATTGTCCTGGCCGAGTGGAAATTCCGAGCGGGCCCCCGGTCTCCGCCGGGCTGTTTATAATCGTGAATGATCGAGGTTATTATGCTCCTCGGGTGTAATTTTGCGAGCCGCGTCGGTGACCGTGTTTACTTCGTTGGCCAGAGATCCGGCTAACGACTCGAGCCGCGAATTACACGGCGTCGTCTTCGGCTCGATACTTCGTCGAGAGAGGAAACGCTCTGGTCGATTAAGCTCTCCGAGAATTCTCAACGCGGTTGCGCGATCGGCGAAGGAGAGATTCCGAGGACACGACTGATCGGTGGGGAAGGTTGCGCCGATTAAAATTTTCCAAACGTACCGGGTGAACCGCTAATTACGAGAAATTACGAGAAATTACGAGAAATTACGAGAAACGAAGCGCGTTGGAACGGGTAGAAAGCAGCGGGTGGTTAGGCGAGACTTTGGCTGGATGTATCGCGCGAAGGGAAGAGGGGTTGAATCGCTGCGGCGATAACGATGTTGCGTCGTTTCCGATGAGAACGAAGCTTTGTTCGACGGGCCGGAAGCGGATACCGCTCATCAAGGACCATCGGTCCGGTCCACAATGCGCGTTTTTCGTTTCCACCGAGCGAAACGAAAAAGGGGTGAGAGAAGCGTTGATCGCGATAGAAACGAGAGGAACGGGCAACGGATCGAAGGTTGGCGCGGCCGGCGGCGAGAAGGGCGAAGGAAAAGGGTGGAAAGAAACGGGAGAGAGAGGGAGAGAGAGAGAGAGAGAGAGAGAGAGAGACAAAGGCAGAGAGAGAGAGGAGCGAAAAGGGTGAAAGAGAAGCGTCTCTGTTCCGCAATGTGCCGGTAGGCATCGACAGCGATTCCGGGTTCAGCGACGCGATTAATGGCTGCAAGATCATTTGCCAACCCCTTTTCTCTGCCGGCACTTCCTTTTACAGATGTCAGCCATTACGACGAGTGTGAGAAAAAAGTCGCGGATCCCGTAATGACTTGGGATCCTTCGGGATCGGACCAGCGGTTACCTCGCGTTAATGGTTTCCAAATAGACGCTCAGCCGCGACTTCTCCGCGGGGTATCCTCGTTTCCGGATAGCACGGGAATTGTTTCGAGTTTACCCGCTCTCCCCGGACGGTCTCGGAACCGAACTGACAACGAGCCATCGCGATAGGCAAAACCGTCCAAGCGACCCTCGCCGACCGGCCGAGTATTCTCTCGGTGTGGCAGCCGCGGTACAGAAATCCCTGGTTAAATTACCCGGACCCATTAAGATCCGCGAGATCTATAGCTACTTGAAACAATCATAGCTAAGCCGCGGCGCGGAGAGGGTGGGTCGTCGACGCGGTGAGGGACGACGCGGGGAAAAGGCGGCGCAGGGGATGGGCGCCGGGTGACGGAGCGGCTAGATTTAATTAAAATTTAATTCGGGGGTTTTACTAATCCGCAAGTTTCACCGGTGGTAAGCCGTGCATGTGTCCGGCAGGGGCTGGCAGCATCCGCCGGACCTGCCGGCTGACTGAAGTCGTCCTCGTCCTCGTCGGCGTGCTCCTCGCAAGGGTTGCGAACGGTGATTCGGGATTGCGCGCGGGGGTAGCTGCAATACCGGATGGAGAGGCCTGCCGGGGACTAAAGGGAACGAAGGGCGGAGGGATTACCGCTAAAAGCGTACAAATCCTCGGTGGAACGACGCGGAGCGAGGGAGTAGCAGTAGTAGGGTTGAACCGGGCGGAGGGCGAGTTGCTAGTTTAGGCCGCGTCGTCGCAAGCCGCGAAAACTTTGCGACGCTCCGCGCCAGACGGAACTCCTGCGGGCTTCTCCGGCTCGCCTCCCTCTCCCTCGCCTCTTCTCCGCTTTCTCCGTTTTCGCCGCTTCCCGGAAACGCGCCAGAGCTCGATGTTCGTTATTTAACCGCACGTAAATAATCCGACCGAAGGAGATTTCGCCGGGACGGCGATAATTGGCTCGGCGCTTTGCCCGACGCCGGCGCGCGACCCGCGACCTCCTCGCGGCGGATCGCCGATAACTCGCCGCGGATCCGCGCGGCTAGACGAGAAGGATATTCGCCGCGTCGATATCTCCTCGGTTACGTAAACAAACACCGAGTGGAATGTAAATAAACACGCGGAAGATGTAAACAAGCGAAGAAATTCGCAATGTAAATAAACAAACGAGCCGGGGTAAACGAACGAATTAGAAAGGTAAATAAACCTATTAAAGAAGAACGGTCTAGTTTCCATCTCGGGGCCGGATCGCGCGGTTCTCGAATCACCATTTGTCAGCCGTACACGAGCCGTACAAGAACGGCGCGCTCGATCAACGCCATCCCGCCCGGCAGCTAAACATTCCGACTACAAGTATAACGCGATGAAGCATTTGTAATCTGTCGTCAAGGTACACGAGCGTACGCCGACCCGGCTCTGATTTATTCCATTTCGCCGGTTTAATCGCGTGGCAAAAGTGGCGCGTTATCGTAACTCGCTTTAACGAACAGCGGTTCCCAATACGGGTCGGGCTGGGGCAGAGAGAGAGAAAGAGAGAGAGGGGGTTAGGCCACGAGAAACGGGGTGGGCCGTTAAAAGGCTCGTGAATCTCGGCCGATTTCAATATCGGTGTAGCTACCGCGAGATATAGACGTCTGGGCGCGGAACTGACCCGGCACGATGCTACTCCAATAAGATCTCGGCCAATAATAGTCGATACCGGAACGTCATTGGTCAATATCTCGTACACGTGCCACCGTAATGTATCGACGTTTCGCAGTTCCATATCGAACACTTTCAATATACCGAGGCCGGAAAGTGCCGGATCGCCTCCTTCTCCCCGGCTAACTTCGTTTATCGTTATTACCTTCACGGTGGAAAAATAGCTTATGTATTTCCCAGCCTCTCCTTTTAACCGGCTCACCTGGTCGTCTCTCTAACGCCAAACGACCCGATCGCATCGAGCAGATTGCACCGCCAGATCTCGAATCGCAAAGCTGCGTTTTCATCGCGGGAAAATGTCTAGCCGTCTGGGACGGTATCGCGACGCGTTTCGTCGCGACGAAACGAAAGCAGCGCGACCGTGGCTAATCTACGCGTCGCGATCGTACCAGCGTGGAGGATAGAGAGATCCGCTGCTCGCAGCGGAGAGGAAATCCGAGAAAGTTTGGCGTTGGGAACCGGGAAAAAATCTCGCTCTCGATCACCGTTGGCTCGCCGGAACTTTTCCCTCGGAAGCAACAGCCCCGGCTGCTGCTGCTGCTGCTGTTCCAAGTTCACGAGCACCGGCCGGCGTCGCGTCCCTGGACCTCTTGCCGCCTCTCCGACACGCGGATCCCTCCGCTCGAGATAGCGTCGACCAGCCGCCACGGATTTTAAGCGTAAAACTGTCCGGCCGAACGACGACGCACCAGCCAAGAAACGTGCAACACCGGAGCGGTGCGGACAAGCCGGAAGCGGAACGGGAACGAGAGAGCGAGAGGGAAAAGGGCTTGAATAGGGGTTGAAAAGGGGTTGAGAAAGATAAACAGGGAAAAGAGAGTGGGAGAGAAGGAGCGATTCGCTGGTACTCGTCTAGCGCCGTTCTCCATTCCGCGCGACACACGCTCTTCTCCGCGTCCGGGAACGAGAAAATGGAAAATACAGCCGTTGTCTGGCCAGGATGCTTTATGAAATTTAATAAATACGAAATGAATCTGCCTCGTAGCCGGCTCGCGGCCAGCCACCGCGGAACGAGCAGAGCCATGCACGCTGCAGGGAAAGGAAAAAGGACGAGAAGGAGAGAGAGAGAGA
>NIJG01000112.1:4665342-4720342 GCA_002201625.1 Euglossa dilemma
TAGGCCACGAGAAACGGGGTGGGCCGTTAAAAGGCTCGTGAATCTCGGCCGATTTCAATATCGGTGTAGCTACCGCGAGATATAGACGTCTGGGCGCGGAACTGACCCGGCACGATGCTACTCCAATAAGATCTCGGCCAATAATAGTCGATACCGGAACGTCATTGGTCAATATCTCGTACACGTGCCACCGTAATGTATCGACGTTTCGCAGTTCCATATCGAACACTTTCAATATACCGAGGCCGGAAAGTGCCGGATCGCCTCCTTCTCCCCGGCTAACTTCGTTTATCGTTATTACCTTCACGGTGGAAAAATAGCTTATGTATTTCCCAGCCTCTCCTTTTAACCGGCTCACCTGGTCGTCTCTCTAACGCCAAACGACCCGATCGCCTCGAGCAGATTGCACCGCCAGATCTCGAATCGCAAAGCTGCGTTTTCATCGCGGGAAAATGTCTAGCCGTCTGGGACGGTATCGCGACGCGTTTCGTCGCGACGAAACGAAAGCAGCGCGACCGTGGCTAATCTACGCGTCGCGATCGTACCAGCGTGGAGGATAGAGAGATCCGCTGCTCGCAGCGGAGAGGAAATCCGAGAAAGTTTGGCGTTGGGAACCGGGAAAAAATCTCGCTCTCGATCACCGTTGGCTCGCCGGAACTTTTCCCTCGGAAGCAACAGCCCCGGCTGCTGCTGCTGCTGCTGTTCCAAGTTCACGAGCACCGGCCGGCGTCGCGTCCCTGGACCTCTTGCCGCCTCTCCGACACGCGGATCCCTCCGCTCGAGATAGCGTCGACCAGCCGCCACGGATTTTAAGCGTAAAACTGTCCGGCCGAACGACGACGCACCAGCCAAGAAACGTGCAACACCGGAGCGGTGCGGACAAGCCGGAAGCGGAACGGGAACGAGAGAGCGAGAGGGAAAAGGGCTTGAATAGGGGTTGAAAAGGGGTTGAGAAAGATAAACAGGGAAAAGAGAGTGGGAGAGAAGGAGCGATTCGCTGGTACTCGTCTAGCGCCGTTCTCCATTCCGCGCGACACACGCTCTTCTCCGCGTCCGGGAACGAGAAAATGGAAAATACAGCCGTTGTCTGGCCAGGATGCTTTATGAAATTTAATAAATACGAAATGAATCTGCCTCGTAGCCGGCTCGCGGCCAGCCACCGCGGAACGAGCAGAGCCATGCACGCTGCAGGGAAAGGAAAAAGGACGAGAAGGAGAGAGAGAGAGAGAGAGAGAGAGAATGGCGAAAGGACCGAGCGAGTTTCGGGTGAAAAGTCTCGCTGTTAAGGTAGCTCGTTGGCCCAGTTTCTCGCGCTGCCTCGCGAGCTTGCGGTCGCGCGGCTCTTGGATTTCGTTTTCTAGCGAATTCTTAGCCTTCGAAACGGGATACCGGCGTGTATCCTCGCGAGTATAATTTGCGGGGAACTCGGCGCGCGATGGCCGCCAGCGGACGCCACTGGACGCCACTGGATGCCGCGAGATACCCGGGCGTGTACCTCGAAAATTTTTCCGCCGCCTCGCGAGCGTCCGATGGCTCGCAGTCGCGAGTACTCGAGGAGGAAGTTGCGGCAGGCACGCGATCGTTCGAAACCGAGTTACCCTTTATCTCGGGGAAATCTCTCGTCGGGAATATTTGATAGAATTCGAATGCATTTTAAAACGAAATAACGCGGTCTCGCATCGCGAAACTTACGGACGGCGCGCACGCGATGTTTCCGCGCAGAGTACGTGACTGCATTCCAGCGTCGCGGCTACTTGGAATGCATTCGCGCGGATGCACGCGTGTCCCTCGGATCCTTCGTCGCGTCGCGAGATAAAAACCGTCGCGGAATAAAATCGCTCGACGAATTACAGGGCGCGAAGGGTATACACGATATAAACGCGAACAAGGGTTCCCCCTTGGAGCGCGGAGAGAGGCAAATATTCGCTCGCAGAGATTGGGACGCGTGTTTCTACGACGCGTCGGTTCGTTTGCGCCAGAGTTGCCCGACTACGCTAACGAAAGACAACCCCCGCGCGACTACGACCAGATATATAATCCATTAAGCCGAAACAAAACGCGACGAGGTTCGGGCGTAAATATTTGACGAGGGCTGGTCTCGCAGTCCTACGCGCCATTACGTCCCCGGAAAAGTTGCGCGAAACTTCTCCAGAGCCGGTCCGCGGAAAGTAACGCGCATTTAGCCGGCATAAATAAGAAGTTAGTTGCGGATTCTCCGGGAGTGGCCGCGCCGCGCTTCGGCCGCTGCAGCCCTTCGCGATTTATCCGACGTTTATGCAAAAATTCCCTCCGTCTTTATTTTTTCCCCGCCGCTGGCCAGCTTCCGCCGAGAATAATTTTCCATCCGCAGCCGAGCCGTCGCGCTCGAAATCGTCCACGGACCCGACCGAATATTTCACCGCGATCCAGCCTCTTCCGATTCCGACCCCCTCTCTGCGTTCCGGCGATTTCGCCGAGAGAGCAACGAACTTCCATCCGCGTCGACGACAAAAATCGTACGCGGCTCCGTGTAAATTCGTTAGAAGGAAGGAGGTGTCGTCGTTCGACAGGGAATTTCGAGTAACGTCCGGAAAGGCTAACCAGAGATTGGAAATTTCTGCGAACGCGCGTCGTCGGAGGTTAATCTAAGGAAGGGGAAGACGCGTTGGCCGTTTGTTCTTTCGCGATGCGGAAAGTTGGTTCTCGCGGACGATGGGTGCCGCTCCGTAATAAGTCGTTGCCGCGAAAGTTTGCTCGGCGGGTAACGTCGAACGCCGTCTTGCCGCGAGATGCATTAATTATTTGCGGAATCGCGCATTGGCGAAAGTTTTCAGCGGGGAACGACTGGCCGGGTAACTCGGTGCCGTCGTATCCGCAGCGCGGACGAAATTGCCCGTTGCCCGGAAGCACGTAAAATGGAATTAATCGGCTCGGTAATTGGAACGGTTGATCTATGGTTAATGTAACGAGTCGCTCTAGGTTGAATACCGTGGTCGAACCGGGACGAGATTGTTTGCGGCGACGGCGAGTAGATGTAACGAAATACAAATTGCGAATCAAATGGCTTCCGATATAGTAGTTAGAGGCATAATGGAAACGTCCCATCGATCACCGGCCGCGCGTTTTAACGGGGGGTCGAAATGATTTCCGAAGGGAGGAAGTTTCGCGTGTCCTTCGCAGCCGACGACGACCAGCAGCAGTAAGAAGAAATAGTAGTGGTAGCGGTAGTGGTAGTGGTAGTGGTAGTGGTAGAAGAATAAGAAGAAGAAGAAGAAGAAGAAGAAGAAGATGGAGAAGAGAGGCAGGAGACGGTGCTGGCGGTGATGAAATAAGGAAACGAGTCCGTTCGTGCGAAATGGAGGAGCCCGGAGTCCGTGGGAAGAGAGAGGCGAACCCCGTGAACGGTCCGTTGATTCCTACGAAGGCGAAACTTCCCACTTTGCGGTTTACCGGCGATGAACTTAGAATTTCTAATGGACGTGGACAGAGCGGCAGCTGTCGCCACTCCCTCGGCGTACGTCCGAATGACTTTTTAAACTTGGGATAAATATGTTAGCGAGAGCCGGGGAACACTGGCCGAGGACACTCGATTCGCCGCGATTTCTCGCAATCAAGCCACCTTTGAAATGGAAATGGAAAAAGAAACGAGTTGGCCGACGCGGGGCGTCCGGGGTAGCTCGGCGTCGGGGGCGAGAGGCCCGGGGGCGCGGCGGGACGGGACGGGCGTCCATTTTTCCTAATGAAAAGCTCGCGATCCAGTTGACCCGTGTGAATCGCGGTTTAATAAACGCGGAACGTCCAGGCGTAGGAATTCGATAAGCGGCGCGACGAAACGCGATTAGACGACGCCAATAACTACCCGATATACGCGAGTTTACCCGCGGCGGTTAATATACCCCGACGATTTAAATTCCACCCCTGTTTCCCCGTCAAAGGTATTATAATGGCGCGAACGCGGCGGACGGAAGGACGGAAGGTCGAAAGGACGAAAGCAGGGAGAGAGCGAAACATTTCCGTGCGGGACCATCGGGACGAGTTCGTGCCATTTCTCGACTGGCACCGACGCTTTTCGACGTCGTCTTTCGCAACGAGACCACGTCGTTAAGCATTAACCGTGACTTCGTCCGTGCGTCTGCTCGTTTCCTTGCTAATGATGTCGTTACGCCGTACGGAACACGATGGATCCACGTTACGGAACGCCGTTACCCGGTCCCCGTCTACCGCGATGCACCAATACGTATATCTTTTCCCAAATCGTTTGTTTCCGCCGGTAATTTGGCCCAACGACGACCCAACGACGAGTGTCTCCAGCCACGAGCAACGCGATCGATTCGATCGGACCAAGGAAAACTCGTTAACGGGCTCTATTAGCGCGGCAACCATACCGATCCGCCAAACTCTCCTTCGTATTCCAACCAGACTGATTCGCCGAAATAACGCTAGACCGATGAACGAGTAAACGGGAGAGGCAGGAAAGACTCGAAACAGACGCGGGAACGTATCGATAAATCTTTATTTCGGATTGGTATTTCGCGCGATACGCGTTTGCGGAACGGAAAGGAAGCGAATCCGATTTTTCCGCGTCTTAATTTCCCGAAGGAAGCGAGACGCCGGTGTATCTGGAAATGGAGGGAAATCGAGGCAAATCGGGGCGCGAGAATTGATCCGGTAACGCGGACCAAAGGGAGAAGAGTAGCCGATGAACCCGATGGTTCATGGAAAACCAATACCCATATTTTCCCACCCCCTGTTCACCTTCCTTCGTCCACGCGTCTTCCTCCGAGCCTAGCCTTTCGTTCTCTTTTCCCTCCGGTTCGTTAGATCGGGCCGGGCAACAGCCCCTGTCCCTCTGGCCAAACGGGACTCTATTACCGGGGCCGAAATGAAAAGTTGAGAACCTTTGACCGTTCAGCCAGTTTATTGCTACACGAGAGGGAGGCGACGCGGGCGAGGCGAGGCGCCGCCTGGCACAAAACCACTTGGAAGGAAAACAGTTGGGCTTGGCACGACAGCCCCGTTCCTCTCGTTTCGCCGCTTTCTTCCAGTTTATTGCCGGCCAGACGAGAAGCTACTGCCACGGCTGATTTCCCGATGCTCGCCACTTCATAACCGGGCCCGATACCGGTAACCACCTAAGCCGGTTTTCATTTCGGATCGGAAGATTCCGAGAAACGTAATAACATCGCGACGTACCGCCGTCGAGTGGGTTAATAGACCGGGAGTAATGCCGATACCGGATCGAGCAGCGTATTTCACGGCAGACAAGAGTAACGCGAACACGATGGGATCAGAGACAGTGGAATAAACGTGGCGCAGACGCGACCAACATCCTCCTTTAACTTTTTCTCGCGAGAATTTTTTCGTTACGCCGAAAGAACACTCTCCGTCGCGAAGTCGACGTTTCCGAAACGGAAGATAAGAAATCGTACGAAAATTTAAGCGTGGAATTACTTTTACGCTTCTCGGATGCTTAACCAGTAGTAAATAGTATCCTCCACCGTTTTTACGATATTATCGCGCGACAGGTATGGTAATACTCGGTTGGATTCTTGCAAGCAGGGTAGCATTTTCTCCGGGAATCGGGTCGAGCATTGCCAGATAAAGAGGGAGAAGAAATATACCGTGTATATTTATGATATACGAGGGCTGTTGAATTAAGTCTTCTCTGTTTGTCCTCGTTGCTGCTAAGGCGTCGCTTTAAGATCGGAGAGCGAGCAGGAGGAGGAGCAAGGGAAAAAGAAGGGTGCAGGTCAGAAATTCGTATTTATAAGAAGCGGAGGGTTGACGGAGAATTTGCGAGCAACCTCGAACCCCCACGATTCCGTCGACTGGCGGAGATATAAACGGGTGGTGGTGGCGATTATAAGATCGTTTAAAGCGAAACCCCGTAACCCTTGAAACTGTTTATTTCTATCCAACAGTGGCGACTAATCGACGAGCAGAATGGAGCTGACTGCGCGGTGCAATTTTATCGACGCGAGTCTCGAACCGAATCGAATCGAAACGAGGCGACGCAAAAGTTTATATAACGGACGTACACTCTTCGCCTGGCCGTTTCCCGATCGACTGTCCGCAAAGTCCTCGAACGCAACGGGGAACGAGGGTAGAGAGAACACAGTCCTCGAGCCGCACTCTCGTCGGAGTGAAAAAGGAAACGCAGGCGAAGAATAATATCACCGGGAAGCTCGCGAGATGATCCGCGCTACGAAGCTGGGCTCTAAGTGACGCAATTAAAAGTTGCGTAACTCAATTAGACGCGCGATTTTTCACAAGGTGACAGGGGCGAGAGGGGGCAAACGGTCGAAGCGGGGCAATGGAATTCCATCAGCCGGGAGAGACGCCGGCGTCTTTCAATTAAACGCGATCGTTGGCTCGGTCGCGTTACCTTGCAGACTTTTCGCCAGACGAATTCGTTTGCGCGGAGGACCACGGGCCGGCGGAGGCCAGAAGAATCGATGAGCGAAAAGGAAGAAGTCGCCTGGAATTGTTACCCGCCGACCCCCGGTCCGGAATGTTTCGAGTCGCGCCACGGCCTGCAGCTGCACTTTGTCCCGAGTTACCACCGCAATTGTGACTACTTACAGGGGAGAAGGAAACTTCGCCGGGTCGTCCTCCGCATTCATTCCGGCCGTCGAGAAGTTCGCTCGTTAGGCAACGATACGTTGATCGAGGGAAAGCTTAGACCTCTTCGCCGCCTTCTCGGCCCGAACAAATGTTCCGGAGTACGCCGCTGCTGGACGCGGTGAGAAAACTTTCCTAGATCGGATATTTCCAAGGTTGATCCACGATTCCGGCGAAGCTGCGAGATGACAGCGGAGGAGAGAGGTTGGCAGAGCGACGCGTTTATGGCGGACTCGATGTAGCGGAAATATTATTTATCAACGCCGTAACGTTTACGACGCGAGACGCTCCGTTAACGGGCGTTATACCTTTCACGAGTGCGATCGAAGAATTCGCGCCTATACGACACGCGCGGTGGAAAGAAAATTCCGATATTAGCTCGACCGTATTTCTACTCGGTAGATACGAGCCGTGAAGGCGCTAGCGAGTTAATTGGAAAACCCCGACGAATCGAACCCCGGACTCGAGACGGTGAGATTTCAAGATCGATGCGTTAGTCCGTGACAGAGGAGACAAACGTTTTCGTTTCCAGCTACGCCGTTCGTTACGAGGCTTCGCTTCGGCTGGATTTCGTCGCCTCGCGATCCTCGTTTCTTAATTGCGGCAGATTATACGTTTCGGCGGGGTCGACGTGGCGGAAAGAAGGGTAAGCGAAATATCAGTAAGAGGAATTAAGAAACCTTTGGGCGATATACCCAGCGAACCCGCAACGATTGTGCATTGAAACCGGGAAGCAGCCAGGGGAGCACGAACCGTGCATCCTGCAATTTCTCGAGTGCACACTCGCGAACACTTGAGTAATTTAGCGGTACTTTGGCGTGACGTATTTTCGCTCGGCGGAGCGTATGATCAATCGGCGTAAATGAGTGCGTATAAATTCTGGCTCGTGAGCTCCTCATCTTTGCCTCGAGTTATTCGTGGATGCACAATTAGCCTCGCCTTGTTCGGTTCCCTTCAATTACAGCCCTGCCCTCGCTTTACCGAATTTCACCTCTTCCGCTGCGCGCAGAAATTCCTCGATACTCCCCGATTGTTACGCCGAGACCAGGGGAAAAGAGGAAAAAGAAAGGAAAAAGAGAGAAAAAGGTGGAAGAAAAATGAAAAGAGGGGGAGAAGAGGCTACCGGGTGAACTTTGTGTTCCAGGTAATACAAACGGACGAAAGCTTAACGAGGGAAGTTTCTTAATCGGCGCGATAGACAGCGCGCGGCTCGTCGTCGAAAACCGGCGCCCTCTCCAAACGAATAATCCCGATCGATCGAGCGCGTCTAGTCATCGCTCTTGTCCGCGTGCATAAATTTCCGATAACTCGCAACAAATAACGAGGCAAATTCGCAGCGACTAACACAAACGACGCGAGCCGCTTCTCGGGCAAGCGCGTCCGTCTTCTTCGATACCTTCGTCCAGCCATCGATCCCCCTACGGTGCTCTAGCGCGTCCTTATCTCCTCTCTAAAAACGCGAGAATAAATTTTACAAACCGGATCTGTCCGACCCTTGGTACAGGATATCGAAATTTTCTGACTTGCGCTAAACGTAAAGACGCGACGAGATTTCTAAGCATCGATGGTAAATCGATCGAAAATCTCGCGTTCCGCTTAAAAAGAGTTTCAGGAATATGGCTGTACGCCGTCAGATAGACGCATTTGTGCCCGGTGATTCGTCAGGGTGAACGAACTCTAGACTTTCGAAAGAGTAATACGCTGCGCGGTATAAATAGAGGGGTATTTGATTTTTATTCTCCGTGGAGGATGATTTAACGCCGTTCTTCCCTTCCCGATATCAATCTGTCTGGAAAGCACTGAATATCGTTTAGACCACCTCCCGTCCTCGTCAAATACTCGTCCCTCGTTCCCCGTCGTCCTTTTCATTTTCGTGGCCGCCGTTTCCCTCGCCTCTCGCGTTGCTCGTCTTAAAGTTTTAATCAAGTTACCTTCTTACGCGCGACAAAGATACCCTCTCGAGCGCGCGGGCACTGCAAACGGTGCTAATTTGACGTCGAAAAAGGGAGGAAGAGCCACGGCCGGATCCACGGAGGAAAACTAGCCGCGACGTCCGAAAACAGTCCAAGTCTCTTTCTTCCTGCGACTGGCCGAACACGCTCGATCGAGCAAACTCGGCCAGACCGCGCCCCCCTTTTTCCTCCGGCAATGTTTTCCAAAATTTACGAGACCGGCTTCCATTTCGGGGGAAGGAAACTCGGCTAAAATCTAGTTACGCCGCGCGCTCTACGTGCATCGGTTATCCCCGTTAATTTTACAAGCCCGGGATGACGAGGTCGAGAATATTCGCCATCGCCGAGTTTCATCGAGTTACATCGCGATAGCTTCGAATGACTCTTACCACGAGTTTTTTCCTACAAGAGGAAAGAATCGGCTCTTCCGGTAAGCGGACCGCCCCGATTAACCGTGTAAATATATCACGTTTTATGGTTTTAACTTTATATTTGATATATCGTAATAGGTTTCCGATACCAAGTCGTTTGTTCGCGTCTGGTCGCGGCGAAATCGCTTACCCGCTTCGGGGTACGTCGAATAGAAATTCCCTTCGAAACGTTTCGTTCCCCGAAACACTTCGAGTACGCCTACTCGGAAGCGGAGGAACCTCGAGAGAAGGGAGGATCGGCGAGAAATCTGTCGAGCGAGAAAGTTAAATCGCGCGAGGGTTAATTGGGAAGAGAGGCGGGTGGAAAAATTCCCACTCGATCTCTGGCCTGTGCATCTGGACCGGGCCGAAACAAATTGCGGAGTCTCCAGTGGAAGAAAGGAGTCGCTTATGAAGCACTTTGCCGCAAAGCGCGAAGAGAGAGAGAGAGAGAGAGGAGCGGCGCAAAGCACAGGGGTAAAGTCACGCGGCGACAAAAACCATAAAGAATTTACGAGGAGGAACGGGTGGCGTAGCCGGCTGCGCCGTGACAACGCACTCCTACGGTCTTGGTTTACAGAGCGACGAGAGGGTGCCCGTTACCGCGAATCGTGACGCGAAAGGGCGCGCATGCGAGGCCACACGCTTCCGGCAAAGCTCGTAAAAACAGCCGGCCGCTTCGTATGCTCGTGGCCGCGCGAGGATCGAAAATTCAGTAGCCTCGCGGTCAGATCTGCTCCGGGACGGTAAAGCGGATAGAGATTCGCCTACTCGCCGGATACTTCGGTTCGATATTCGGCTCGATATTCGACTGAATGCTCGGTTTGATACCCGGTGGCCGGGAATATTTTCGACTGGGCCGAGATGGAATATTCGGATGCTGCTGGCGGCTCGGAGGCTGGATTGTTTCTCGATGGCTCCATAAGAAGTTCCACCGTCGATACCTTTCCAGGAGCTTTACCGAGGGTTCTAGTTTATCGCCGGATGCAAGTGGGGCTTAACTCGGCTAGGTCTCCACTGTACACGCGGATCCATTATTTTCGCCGAGCGTACGCTCTACGTAGACACTTAAGCTGTCAGTCGTAAAACAAGCGGAACTTTCTAACAATAATAGCGCGCGAGTTTACGAGACAGCCGCGCGCGCATGACCCATACACGAGGACCGGAGCTGCAACTTTTAAACCTTTTTTATCCGCGGTCGGGATCGAGGCGTCTCTCCGGGTGTCGGGGTATGCAGGCTGTCAGTCCGGCCAGGGACACCCAGCGATGCCCAGTTGTCAACATCGTGCCGGCAAGTTGGTCGGGCAGTGAGCTATCCGGGTGCAGTGATCGCGGTTACACGGTGGTGGACTGCCGGCGACCAGACGACAAAGGGGGAGGCAACAATGCGGATGTGATTAATCTGCAGCGATATCGCCGCATCCAGCCGCGTCTTCCGCCGCGCCGGGCGAACCAGAGGCGAACGGAAAGAGAGACGAAGACACGGTGGACGTCTGTGCGAGCAGCCGAGGCTTCGCCTACAGAGAAACGCAGAGAGAGAGAGAGAGAGAGAGAGGGAGAGGGTGAGACTGGAGCTTGTAGCCAGACACAAAGCCTTTGAACGCGACTACGGCGAATCGTTTCGGACGGTCCGCTTTGCGGACGAGTGCGTGGGCTCGTGTACGTAACGCGTATCGGTTAACGGAGACGTCGAGAGTCGCGAAATTACGCTACCCTTTATTTGTCCCTTGCTCAAAGCCACCGAAAGAGTACGCCAATCATCCGGTCTCTCCGCGACGTACGTTCCTCCTCTTCTACCGCTCTGCTACCACCTTTTATCTCTCTCTCTCTCTCTCTGTTTTTGTCGCTTCTCGGGAAAAGAACGGAGGAAACGAACAGACGACTCGCGAAATTCGTTTAATTCGCGAATTAAACGAGATCGAGTCGCGAGAGGGGGCGAGCGAGGTAAAATAATATCGCTGTACCGGCGTAACGCGTTACAGCCACGGCGAGGGGACATCGAGCGAAATAAAGCCGGGATCGATTCGCAATAAATCGGCGAAACATCATCGCGCGCCATGTCCCCGGCAATTTAACCGGCGGTCGAATAAATCCGGCCTGCTGAAAAATTAAAATGCACCGGCCGTGGAAGACAATAAAAATCAGCAGCGGCCCCCGCCATCATGGCCGCGCGCTCATTTGCAATTCCTGATTCGGCCTACGCGCGTCATCGCATGCGCGCCGATTTCCACCTCGTCGTTCCGCGTGCTTTACGTCCCGAAACATTCCCGTTTTATACGAGTCGCTTTGCGTCCCGCGTTTTACGGCTCTCTGCCTCGCCGCCTCCTCTCTCTCTCCCCCCGTCGCTCTTTCCGCCGCGGTATAACGACGACGACGCGGTCCTCTTTTCGATATCTACCCTTTCGTCTTCCTCTTTTCGCCCCTTTGGTCCATCATCCGTTCTCCGCTCTTTGACCCACGCTTCTCTAACTTACCCGTCTTCCCTTTTCTCCCGTCCCCTTCCAAATTCTTCCGCTCCGACCTATCCCCCTCTCTCTCTCTCTCTCTCGCTCTCACTCCGTTATCTTTGACGCGCATTCGAGGCACGCGCGCGAAATTTGGAAAAGCCAAAGGAGAGGAGCGGAGGAAGGGGGAGGGTCTGGCTTGGACACGTTTCGGCTCGGCTCGGCTCGGGGCGCGCTTCGGCCATTTATGGCCGCGCCGGAAGAGAGCCGCGCCGCGGCGTACGTGCGCGCAAAAACCGCTCGGAAAATCTCACTGTCGACGGAGGGAACACGTTGACACGCGGTGAAAGCGAAAATTTCCACGCGATCGCGATACGTGTTCGTTTCCATTGCATAAAATTTCGACTCGCGTCCGCCGTCAGCTGGGGACCGGGAATAGCGCCGGGTCGATACCCGAATCTGTATTTTCCAATCGAATTGAATTATATATTCGCCACGGTAATACGGAACGGTCAGCCGCGGGACGATAATTAGCGAAGACGTTTCGATTCGGGTGATATTCGTGGAACGTTTCGCAGCGAGGGTAAATAATAGAATTGGACTGTCGATAATCGACGAGATCGATACCGCGTCCACTTCCTTTCCATAAATATTTCCGCCGCCGCTTCGCCAAACTGACGTTGTATTATCCGACGCATCGTTGCGTTTAATTCCGCGTCCGGTTAAAAGGGAAAGACGCGAAGCTATTTCCTCGGGGTTATTTCGGAATTATTAGCGAATAGACGAGTCCACGGATTCGTAGATAGTCGAAATCGTCGTTCCGACGTAAAATATAAGCGCGATTAGAAGCGGAGAAACAGACTCGAGACGCACTGCCGAGGACGGTTGGCTATTTCCGCGAGGTTTCGCCTCTTTACGCGATTCCCTCGTCTTACCCGCGTACGCGAAGAGTACGCGGACGGAAGAGAAGAGGGAGAATGGCGCACGCGACGCGTTTGCGAGTGGCTCGGATCGAATCTCGATTTGACGACGGTGAATTGGAATTACCACGGACAGAGACGGGGCGAAAGGATCGAGGGGACGTCTGGTTGGGATTGTCCGGATGCGCGAGCAATCGCGAAAAATTGTCGCGGACCGTGTGTACTTCTAGTGGCCGATATCCGAATATCGAGGAGGAGGAGGAGGAAGTCGGGGCGAGCGGATTCGATCAGGGCCGGGTCGATAAAAATTCGCTGGATTTCTCGCGCCACCTCCGATCCACGGGATCAACGCAGTTTCAGTCAACTTCTCCGCGAGAGCCTTAAATACGAGCACCGCCGGCCGACGCGACGTTATGGAACTTATGGGGAAACTTTGAACAGCTCCTAGGAATTCGCCGGTGTCTGACGTAAAGAACGAAAAGTGGCTGGAATGGACGGAAAGACCGGAATCCTCGCGAGTCGTTAGACACGGATAAATCCGATTTCGAACGACCATTCGAACGCCGGTTCGTCGTAAAACAAAGACGCGCGAGACGTTTGCTCGGAGGGTCGCTAGAAGGGCGTTATCGGGAAAGAAACGACGCCGACGCCGGGTGTGTAGCGAGGAAAGGTTAGCCGAGGCGCGAGAGGGCTTTTACACGAGCTCCGACGCGTTAGTCGGCCGGAATTACCCGGTACGAGGGCGGAGGAGCATCCCGGCCGAAGCTGGCCTGCATTTTCAATTTATCGCTCGATCCGCCGGCGAATTTATGGGGCCGACCATTCTCCAAACAGCCGAATACTTCACCGGCCGGCCACTCTGTGTACACGCGACTTGCCAGACGCGGGATCGCTGAAGGACGGCCGCCGCGCGACCGGAGAACGCCACGCGCTACTCCAGTTTCAATTAATTTGGAACCGTCCTTCCGTCTGTTTGCGCTGACCAACCGGTTCTGCGCGGTTGCAAAATAGCCACTCGATGATCGCGCCGCGATTCCACGCCGGCTCACCCGCCGCAATTCCCGACCTCTGCCTGCTGCCTCGCTTTTCCGCCTAACAATCCACCTACGAGTTTCTAATACGGCAAATCCCTAAGGGCGTTCTCACGGTTCCGACTCGTGGCCGTGAAATTGAACGACGCGCGATGAAAAATTGCCCGGCCTCCGGAGCGGATATAACTAAAGCGCCGAGGTTTCTGCCCGTTCGATCACGATCCGCGACAGACGCCTAATCGCTCGAGCTCCACCGAGCGATTTCTTCGAGGGTTTTAAACAGACTCCGGCCAGTTGTTTCCACCGTTTCTTCGGACCCATTTTCCCGTTCTTCTGCCAGTGGGTCAGCGAGAGACTCTCAGCGGCGGCGTTGCTCGTGACGATGACGTACTCCGGCCATTATTATCAACGTTTGAACGCGGCACGGCCGGAGGAAAGAGCGGTGGGCATTTTTGAGTGCACTCCGCGGATAGAAACGCGCGTAATGGAGGAAGGAAAATATAAAACATCCGCGGGAAAATGGCCACGTAATGCCCGGGCAAGAAGGAGAGAGAAAACAGCCGGGTGAAAAAGGCAAACGCGCTCGCGTTGCCGCGCAATTTCCCCGTTTCGAAGAGGCGAGTTACACGCGTGCGAATTACGCGGCAGGGACGCGCAGAATTTTCATCGAGTTTCGGAGGAAAAAGGACCGTTTGAAACGGCCGCGTTGCGCCGCAGGCTTTGACCGGACGCGTCTTAACGTCTTTTAGAAACGGGTACACCGAGGAACAGACAGTCGCGTTTCGCGAGATAATCGTGCGAGATAAGAACGCGGACGGTCGAGTCCGTAGGCTAGGGTAGCCGGCAAAAACTTTCTAACGAAGAGACAGTACAACGTAACGAGGGTTTGTACGTCGACAACGTCTCGGTTCGTCTGGCACAGAGGACGTTTTTGTTTTCACCAGTCAAGTGCTACTACCGGATACGTATCCTAGAGAATAAACGATGGTAGCGTTTACTACTAACGATTTATTAACCCCTGCGATCTAAGTACCGATAGGAAAATAGTCACGAGTTTGGTTAATGACAGAAATCGTTAATCGTTACAGAAAGTAACGATTCCAATTAAATTAGTAATTTCGTTGACTAAATAAACGCGCAGGTATAGTCTCTGTATCCAATTAAAACCTTCTAATTAATTTCTCTACTATCGGGGTCACGGATCAATCCACCATACAATCAAAATTTTTCTTAGAACGAATTAAAAGAATTGTAAGGGTGTAAAACAAATGCTACTCACGAAATTATCGTTAGGAGACTCGAGGTTTGGATGGGGCGTGGCACGGTCAATCAGGAAGATCGGTCACACGTCCGAACGCGTCGAAGAATAACACGCGACTGAGCCGGAAGACGTCGACGAAAAATGGCCATGAGCCTCGCTCGGCTTTGTTTACGTTCGAACTCGTCTACGAGTTAGGCCCCCTGCCTATGTTTCGCTCGATTTCCTTACTTCGAGTCTGCGTAATATCGTAAACAAAGGGATTAACGATTCTACGAAAATGCGCTAATGACGATAAAGCTGCTAATTATCCAGACTCTATAACTCTTGATTTACATTGATAGTTCTACCCGATTTTTTGCAACGTTATGCTGCAACACTCGACTCTATTCGCACGCTTTTGTTTCCTTTCGATCATGCCTGAAGCATCGTCCTTGATGAACTTGAACACTGTACCTTAGACCCTAGTTCTTTTTATAATAATAACCGTACGATATACTACGATATGCACTTCGTGTGCCTATCCGTTCTCAAAGAAAATCACTAGCGAAAGCTCTCGATTGCTCCAAGACAATGGTTTCTTGGCACGTATCCTTTCGCGTCGCTTGCACTTGCGCGTCGAAGCGTCAATTCGGAAACACGGAATTCGCGAAAGAAAATCGGAACTCCGACGCGGGTATACAGGTAATCGGGAGAGAGAAATAGAGAGATCTCGTAGCGGGGAAAGAGAATAGGGTCGATGAAGCGGATCGGAATTCCACGGTCGAAACAGCGTCGGGGTAAAAGAGGTATCTCGCGCGCGGAAAAAAAAAGGTCGCGAGGATTTCGTCGGTGTTTATCGAAACGAAGCTCGAGGAAGCTGGGAGCTGGTTGCGAGCGGAAGCAGACCGGCGCGAGACCCGAGCCGAGCCTTTTACGGGGAAAATATTTCAGAAACGCTGACGGAACTTTATCTTTCCGATTGCCGAGACCCTATATCATGGCCGAAAAGCACGGGGGAGCCTAGAGAACGAGCAGACGAAGGAACGCTCGTGTGCGTGTGCGTGTAAACGGTGGAAAGGCGTGTACGTGCGCGTAGGTGAACGGTGAAAAAGGACGCGGCTCATATCGCGGAACCCTCGAGTGTAACAGCGTTCGCCGTTACTCATATCTCGCATTATTGGAATTTAAGCTACGTCACTGGCTGCTGCCGGCGGTAGCTTCGACCTTGAATCCACGACGTCTTCTTCCTCCTCGCCCAACCCCGATAACGACCGTCGGGGAAGACGTGTACGCTTAAGGGACGCCTCGGCCTCCCTTTCATCGAATACCTTTATACCATTCAACTGTCTCTCTCAAAGGGAGCGGAGCAAAGGGATCGAGCGACGCTAGTCGTCTCCAGCGTCGGAATAGGATGTCAAAGTCAGACGACGGGATCGAATCGATACGCTGGCAAGTATCGAGAAGTAGCCTAAACGCCACGATAACGACCCAACCTTCCACTCGCTTGTTCGTAACAGCAGGAAGAAAAAGAATCGCGCGTATTAAATCTAGCGGCCACTCGGAACGAGGAGAGAGAGAGAGAGAGAGATGGAGCCCTGACCGTGGTCCAATTAACGAAACGTCGAAATCGCCTTAGCATCGGTAGTACCAGGACGGTTCTCGAACAAACGCGCAAACAATCTCGCGAAAACGTCGCTCGGTTTGCCGTGTAGGCGAAACAGCGGCGTGGCTGGTTTTTCGAGTCCGTCGTCCGTGGAAAACGCGGCTGGTGGTAGTAAATTAAATCTGTCGGATTATGACGCGAGAGAGTAGAGCATATATGCATAAGAACGGTTTACATTCGATTCGCAGGGCAACGCCGGGTATCGTTAACCTCCGTCGCGGCGAAAACAAACGATTTCGTAATGGAAATTCGCGGTTCATATTTCCACAGAGGGTTGAATGAGCGGGCACGTGGAATCGAACACGGATCCCGGCCGTGTGCACTCGTACGCCGCGGCAAACAGAGCCTCCAAGTTTCAGAACAATTTCGTATCTCGCAAATATTTTGCGAGCCGCCTCCGCTGGCCCCGTCCTCTATGTCTTTGTTAACTGTCCTCCGTGGAAAACGCGCTCGCGATCCGCACGGGCTACGAGGGAAAAAACCCAACGATAACGTAAAAGTATCGCGGAAGAAAGTTTCCGCGTAAACTCTTATCCCGGTGCCGCAACGATCAGCTGCGCCCCGCTCGACCCCGCTCGGCCTTTCGTCGGAATAGCGGGAGTTTCCGAAAGAAAATCGAAATTACAGCTCGGCTGGTAAGGACGGGGCGGTTGGCAGCTCTGCCACTCGATCCACCGCGTTCTCGATCCACCTCGTATCGTCTTTGGCCGCCGAGGAGCTTCGTATCGAGGTGTCGCGATGATTAAGGGTCGCATCGACCACCGACGATTAATTGCTATCGTACTTATCGCCGCCGGAGAAAAGGGCCACTTCCTCGTCTCCCGTTTCGCGCGACAGCCCCTGACACCGGCTAGAAAAAGGAAGTCTATACCGGTCTCCGTCGGTCACCGAAACGAGACTCGTTCTCCTCGGTCGCCTTGACAAAAAGCTAAGCCGTGGAAAAATAACCAGGCCAATTACGATTTTTACCGCGACTCGTCGGTGTTTGTCGCCCGCTAAAACCCTGCAAATAGCCGCTGCGCAAAAATCTTCCGCGACGCGTATCGCGGGCCAAGCTAACGAACAGTCCTCGCGCGAAACCGGTTGCCGGCCTGTTCGACTCTTCGCCGCGAGACAAACAGAGACAATAGGAAAGAAAAGAAGAGAAAAGATGGAACGTAGTCGAGGAAGATATCCAAAGCAGCAGGGTAGAGAACCCCGAATGGGGAAGGGTGGCACAATGAACCTAATCCGAGTTGGAGCGGGATCTACTTGTCCCAATCAAACGTATACACCGGCGATGGGGATGAAACGAAAGGAGATTCTCGGGGGTGAAACGTGAGGCGGCTGATCGTGTTTCGGCATGGTGGTCGCGGGCAAAAGCACCGGGCTGCTTATTTATTGCTGGCCCGTAGCGCACATATCTGACGGTAGAATCTTGGCCGGGTCGGAGAGAAAAAGCTGAATGCGCGCGATACAACCACGTAAAGGGGGTGGCGGTCGGGCGGTCGGGCGGTCGGGTGGGTGGCGGAGCTCACGTGCTCACGGCACGTTAAACTTTCAATGGCTCGGCTACTTTAATACCATCTGGAAAGTGTAGCAGCCTCCGCGGTGCAGTCTGCGAAGGAGACGGCAGGAGGATGAAACGGTGTGCCCGGAATTTCTTGGCTCGCCTCTGTGTCACTGGTTACTCCGCGTACACGCCAGGGATACCCTCTGCGGAATTCCCCTCCTCGACATCCGGGGTAATTCGACTTATTATTCATACCGTTTCACCCCGCGCGCCACCCCCCTCACCGTCCGCGCTTCTAATAAACACGGACAATGCGCGACGAACGGCAGGAATTAAACGGGGGAAATATTATTTCCAGAGGCGAAACGCTTCGCCGGCGAAACGAGGGCGAACGAGCAGTTGGTCATCGGAATTACCGGGGGAACGGCTGGGAGAATCGAGACGAAAATGGCGGGCACGGTGGCTGAGCGATAGGCAGGAAGGGTAAGCGTTCGGAGTAGGCAGCGAGAGGACGTTAAGCGAAATGGAACAGCGAGAACGGTGTTTTCGGGGGTGAAAAGGTGGTGGAACTCGTAAGCCGGCTGGTTCTCCTTGGCGTTGGATAGAGAAGCGAGAGATGCCGGCAGCCGATCTTCAATTCCGGTTATTAGGTCCTAAAATCCCTGGCCATAACCGGTCTCCGATCGAAATAGCGCGCGAAGGGAGGCGCCCTGGGACCCTGCGGATCCCGGAAACGCGATGTAAGCCGGCAGAGAGCGGAGAGAGGAGGCAGAGAGGAGGGCGACGGAATGAAAGGAGGAAAGAGAAAGTAAAAACGAAGGATTGGACGATGGCGTATACCGGCATTTTCAGTCTCACCTTACCGGGACAGGTGGAGAGCAGCGTGGGGCCGACGGTCGGGCCGAGTTCGGGCCGAGTTCGGACCACTCGGAACTCCAGTTTCCCGGTTCAATCTGATTCCGCGGAATTGGATACAATGTCTGGCCTTCGCCACGAGCAGGTTCGAAAGGTCCGACAATATCGACTCGTCCCCTCCGATCCACGCTTTGCATCCCATTCGCCGGGCTTTCCGCTTTTTCCTTCCATCCTCCTCTCTGTCGATTCTTTTCCCCGGCTCCGTGGACGGGAAGAGCGTTCATTGTACGCGGGATCGGTCGATGAAAGCGGCCCGTGTAATATCGGACTGTTCCACTGGAAATTGATCGACTGCTTGCCATTACCATTCACCGAAATTCCACGACGACGAACCAGGTATATTTAGAAACGGTACGCCGGTAATCGACCGGTTCCCGAAACGGTTCGCCCGATATTCCCCGGCGTTGCCTCTGCCTCTGCCACCACTCTCCCGGAGTTCCACTTTGGTATACGTGTATCGCGATCAAAACGCATCGCGCGGACCAAACCAGCGGCCAAAGTTATTCTTCCATGCCGGTCTAATCCCGGGGTGAACTTTCCCGGTGTCCGGGGTAGAAAGGGCGGTAATTAAACGCGGATCGAGTGGAATTTTTACCGAGCAACTCTAAACGCCACGGGTCCGATGATTAATTAAACCTTCCCGTTAATACCCGCAGTTCGCCGGCAGATAAATTTCGCGGAACATGTCTGTAACGACGTCGATCGTTCAACCGCCGGCGAAATCAACGCCGTTATTATCGATTCCGAGACGAGACGCGATCCCCGGCCGATTAATTAAAAACGAAAAAGACATTTAATACAGGCACGGCGGAATACCGGTAACGAGAAATCTTCCACGAATATCCATAATTTCCACTTCGGCCCCCGACCATCGAATCATTGCGGTTACAACGAACGGAACATTTCCGAAACACGTTCGTCTGAAATTTATTTATTTCGAACGATCCGCGAATGGCTGCGCCGTTTCGCCAAGCACCCTTCGCTCGTTCCCAATTTTCGCGATAAATAAGTCCGACCAACTTTCGCGTTACATTTTCGCGTTCTCTATTCGCGGTCCTTATTTCTTTTTTATCCGGTACCTTTTCGACGTTACCGATAGCACTCGAAGACAGTCGGCGAATCAACCGAAATAGTACGGATCAAAGTATCCGATTTAGGTAGGATTTAAGAAAATCTTTAATCGCTCTTAAAAATTTAAGGTTTCCGTCTTCCACCTAGCGTATCCTCCATCGGTGTGCGATAATTCGAGATTAAAACGCGATCGATGGAAGGAGGAAAAATAATTTCGGCCGACTGTGTAACCGGAGCGTGGCGAGGACGAAAATTTCGCCGGTTCGCGGGATGCTTCGGGAAAAGGTTTTATCGGGGCGAAACAGCGGGAATCACGGCGCGCAGCGTTCGACATTTCGAACGGAATATTCGCCGCGGTGCCTCTAATCGCATTACACGCGGAATCGGCCGCGAAAAGAACGTAATCACGTCGAAAGTAATAAACGACGCGGTGCGCCGTTGTCACCAACGATCGATCGCGTTCGCGTTAACGCGCAGATTCCCCGTGTAATAATAATCATAATAACGACAGAAACAACGAACGTCGCTGAATTCCCGTTGACCCGAGCCTCGAAACACGGGCCGCGAATGGCGGAAATTAATTTCGCTTCGCGTCCCCCCGAAAACATCGCGAAAACCTCGCGTAAACGCGAAAGGTCGGCCTAACGCTTCGGGCTCGCGCGTTTGCGGAAAAAGAGAAAAAAAAATGATCAAGCGTATGAAAGCGGAAAACGGATAAACTCGGGCACAGAAGCGTCACGGGGAACAGCGGGTACGCGAGAATGTAATAGAGACGAAACGATCGAACAATCCCGGTATCACCGATCCATCGCGCTCGTCTCCGAAAGCGTTTCATCGACCGAAACGCGGACGCGGCCGAAAAATTTCGCTGAATGGCGGCCAGTCCGCGTTTTACCGGCGCCGACGGGGTCTATTATTAAAATAGTGAATTATATTTGGCGGATAGGACTCGGCTCGGCGGCCGGCGCGAGAACGCACGTGCGGCCGGCCGAATCGCGTGACAGCACACGTCAAACGAACGAATTACGCGGTCGACGGCCGCGTATATCCCGGATAAACCGGCCCTCCCCGTTCCCGTACCCTTCCCCTTCACCTTCCCCTGCCAAATTTTCAACTATCCCCCGCGTCCGGCCAACAACGGCAATTCCGAGCGCAGCGGAATCGACCGATCACCGGTTTTATCGCCATCCAGACCTTTCTTCCCTTCCATCTTCGTCCCTTCCGAATCACCAGGATCACCACGACCCGGAGGGTTCGTCGCGGAATATCTCGACTCGCGATACCGGCATCGATATAATTGAATAATTCCACGAGCCGCGAAAACGCGCGGTGATAACGTATTGTTTCTGAAAATAGCCGACGCGGCGCTCAAATATTTACCGGCGACTTCCGTCCGCGTGGCCGCCGGCCAGAAATCACGTTCGTCCAGGGTCTATTCGACGGCAGAGGAAATCTCAAAATTGAAATTTAATCTCGGGCCCGACTGTCGGGGGGCGATCGCCAGAATGAGACAGAAGGAGGGAAGCAGCGTTCGCGCTGCGAATTATCCGCGGCACGTATTTATCGGGGAAACGGGAAAACTGCGCGAACGAGAAAGGCTGCTGCCGATGTCCGTTGTCGTTATTACCAACCGACGAGATACGTGCGAACCAGCAGCCATCGTCGGCGTCGTCGGGACTCGGGAATCGAGGCCAGGGTGCAGGGAGTGGGTCGAAGGGAAAAAGGGTGGACGAAAAGCGAGAATTCCGGATAAGGAGGCGGCAGAGAGGGTCGGGGGAAGAAAAAGAAAGATATCGCGAGGCCGGTCGATAAAACACAAACAGAGAGGACGGAGGGACAGTGCATAATGTAAATGAAACCACCTCGATGGAGGCGGCACCTGAATATTTTCCATCTGCATCGCGGAATACAGATATTCGAGAGGCATCTGCCCTCGCCTATCTGCCATCCACCCCCACCCCCCGATCCCTCCCGATCTCTCCCGACCTATAGGGGCAGAGGCGCAGTTCTTCTTATAAAACCGAACTTCCACCGTTCCGTTCTCCTCTGCCATTCTCCCTTTTCCCGGTTCCAGACTTCGGGAAAGTGGTACGTGGGCGAAATTTCAACGTGACGAGCATACAGTGTCCTCTCTCCCGGCTACTCCGCCTCCCCCGAACGTCTCGCTACCTCATCTTTCCCGGTCCCGCGCCTCCTTCCCACCCCCTCGCCAGCCTCTCTCTTTCCTTGGTCCGTCGTTGGCTCGCCGGCGATACCGTTCGCCTACACACACCCCCTGCTCCTCTATTACGGCCCATGCGACGCGAGAATTCGCGAAACATCTCAGATGAGTATCGATTAAAATCCACGCCCACGGTGTGTAGCCGAGGGTGATAGGCTCTTTCCAGGCTGAGGGCTCTCCGCTCGAAACGGATCGCTCGTTCGAGACCTCCTCGACGATGGTGAACGACGGCTATTATTCGCTTCGTACCCCAACCTACGTGCTTCCACTCTTTTCTCCTCTTTTTCCACCCCTCCTCCTCCTCCTCCTACTCCTCCTCATCCACCTCTTCCGCTTTTTACTTTTTCTGGATACCGTACCGTCGGTAGATACATAGCGGTAACACGGGATTACTCCCCAAAGTAACGTTCTCGAGCGACTCTGGCCGACTGGATTGGCCGTTATTAATATCGACGAAGCAAAGAGACACGCGGGACGTTAATAACCGCGACAAGCGCGAAGAGGAAAATACGCGGAGAAACGAGGCAATCAGGCCGGAGCGGGAAGTGCGGTAGCGAAAACTGCGCGCGTCCGTTTCCGCTCCGCTTTACGGCTGATCGTATAAGCAATTTTACGATACACATCCTGCGGGAGAGTTTCGATCGAACCCGGAGCCAAAACCGAGCGGAAAGTTAGAGGGAAGGCAAACAAAGAGGACCAAGCGCGACCGAGTGCGCGCGGCTGGTCGCGCGCGTATCGATCATGCCAAACTTTCATCCTCGCTGGTCCTCGCTGGTCCTCGCTCGCCGAGGGCCTTAACTAGCCATCGCCTCTGACCATCGTTAAGTCTGGCCAACGCGTTCGTTTCGGCGCGCGCGCGCGCGTGCGCCTACGGGAAAGCGCGACGAAATCAGACGACCCGCCAATTAAAAGCGATGGAACCAGCCGCCATAAGTAAATCCGCGCCTACTTCCACATGCAAATGAACGTCGCTCCGTGACGAGAATGCTTCGCTTCGCTTCGAACCGCTCCGGTTCTCGTCGCGGAGACGTCGACTCTCTCTCTCTCTCTCTCTCTCCCCCTTTCTCCATTTCTCCCTTTCGCTGGTGGAAACGCGACGAATTTCTCGAGCGATTTCGCGTGGTTTCGCAACGCCAGCGTTCCCAGCGTTCGCTCTCATCCGGAAGAGGCCGGACGTCGGGCAAAGACGTATCCGAGAGGCGCGAGAGCCGCGACGACGAGAGAGGGCGAAACGAATGGGAGAAAATTGGGACGAAACGAAGGGACAATCGGGGAACGATATGCAAGGCCCGGGTAGAGGCGACGGATTGGAGCGGCTCGAGATAACAGAAAGAAAGAACAACGAGGAGCGAGGAGGGGAAGACGGAAACGTCCGGCGCTACTGTCGAGATTTCGCACCGGTCATCGTTTTACCCGCCGTTTTACGCGGCCGAATGGTCGAATAGGAGGCGAGATTGCCCAAGTGGTCGACAGCCAGGCTTCTGAATCGAAGATTAATTGCGCGATTCACCGGCTGCTGCAATGACCGGGATCCCGGTGGCTTAAGCAGACACGATGAAACACTTTCGCAGTCACGAGACCGACCGGCCAATATGGCCACGCTGCATCCGGCCCGGAATTTCTCAGACAGAACGGTTATCGCTTCCAACCGCTCGGCTGCGTTAATCACGCTCCCGAGGACATCTTTGATTGCGCATTTACTCGTCAGTCGCACGCAATTCCGAACGACTCTAACGATCACGCGCGTAGCGAAATAACGACTCGCGCGATCGATCGCTCGCGGAGGAAAGGAAGACTCGAGGAGGAAGTCTCGGTGGAAGCAACGTTGCCACGAAGATCCCGAGGACCGCGGAAGCGGAGAAGAACCGAATCGCGGGTTTTAAACGGGGAATTGTCCGGGAATCGGCTAGTCTCGCGGTATCCGGAGATATAGGAGCGCGACTTTTCGGGGTGCGACATGAATTATTTGCTCGACAGGACCGGCTCGATATCCGCTCCCTCTGGGAAACCTCGTCGACCGTTCGCAGCTAGGTATCAAAGTTGGCCGAGCTCGCGAAAAGAAAGCGCGACACCTGTTAGCTACGTGTCGCTGCTTATGGCGTTATGAACTTACTTTAAAATGCTATGCATAGCAAAGGCAATTCCGCAACGCGCCGCGTCTCGTCCATCCTCTCCGCGCTTTTTTCCCCCGCCTATTTTTCTCTTCCTTTTTCCCGTTCTTTTTTTTTTTTTTTTTCTTTCTTTTTCCACTCCAACGGCCACCGTGCGCGTCGCTATCGCGTGTGCCCGCGTTAGCCTGACTTTTATCGCCTCGTATCGCGCGGACCGATACGGCGGAATCGGAAAGAAGCGCGGAAGAAAGTGGTCGTTACCGGAGTAACGCGGTGCAACGAGGTGCTTCCAGCGGGCTGGGGCGTTCGCTCCGAGGGGGAAATATAGATCGGCCGGTACCGGTTTCGTTAATTAATCGGTGGTAGGAGAGCAGAGAGGTAGACAGGTAGGGAGCGTGGTACGGAGGAGCGAAAATGACCGTGTACGAAAGAGCAGGTGGCGGCCGGTCCCGAGGCTAGATGTCAATATCGAACGGGAATATAGGAGGTCGTAAAAGTCGAGTAGCTTGGTTTATCATGTCGTACGTTATCGATATTGTCTCGGTATATATTAAGCACCGGTCGTATCGGCGCCGGGCTCACTCGCGTTCGTTCCAGTCTCCGCGGGAGCAGTTAACGCTGCGTAATCTTTCATCTCCGATACCCTAAGACCGATATTCCCGATAAAGGTTCGGTACCGTCGACCTGGAATAACCCCGCGAGCCACTCCGGAAGGGTCGCCGTGAAATAATAATGCCGCCGGCCCGTGTCCGCGATATCGCTAGCGCGCGTCCATCTCGGGGCTGTAAAACTTGCCTGTAAAGCGCCCAAGCGTTCCTCCGCGAGCAATCGGCCAGCAATCGGCGAGAGCAATCGCGTATCGAAGCGAGGATAAAGTTTAGCTTTCGCGCGACAGGATCAACAGCGCGTGGCTGGCTCGGTTCCTCGGCCATTCGCGATACAAAGAGGGCAACAAGCCCGCAAGCCTGTTCCGCGCTCCGGAGACTGTAAACATTCGGATCAATTTAAACTCGGATCTCTGTAATCAAGGGACCAGCGGGCCGAGTACTTTGCCGACCGGCCACCGAAAAGGGAATAGGAAAGTTTCGAACGCGTGGCCGTTTCCGAACCTGACCGCTCGAAATTCGAAGAAATTAACCAAACCCCGTGTATCACCCTCTGGATCACCCGTATATACACGGCCCTCTCGATCCCGAGGCCCCGAGGGCTCGTCGATCGATCATCCCGCCGCTGTTTTTTTTTCCGCGTTTAATAACTCCCTCCCCGTACTTTTTCCCCGATCCGCTCCATATTGCCGCGGCGAAATGTGTCCTCGTTTAATTATCGCTTTAATTAGAACAGCGAGAACGGACTTCGATGACCCACCGCGCGTCCATTGGAATACGATATTAGTCAGAGGGTGAGTATCGCAGTCTCTTAAATTACCGGGAGAAAAGGGAGGCATAACGGGAATGGAAAATACCGTTGAAAAATCCGTCGTAGACGCGGCATTAACATTTACCACGATCGAGGCGAAACTGTCGGAACATTCCTGGCAGCGTGACACAAAAGCGTATAAGGTTGAAACATTTTTTACCGGCCTCTTTTTAATCAAAGGATGCCAATGCTTTTTTCCCCGGGTTTCCTTCCTTTTCTCTTTCTCCTCTACGCTCTCTTCCTCTCTCTCTCTCTCTCTCTCCCTCCCTCCCTCTCTCTCTCTCTCTCTCTCTACCTTTCTCTCGCTCTCTCCTCGGTATTGTCGTGCACCGTTGATACGCGTTTGCACGCATCCTTTGAATTGCGCCGGCTGAAACGACTATCGAACGGCTGCTATTGCAGTGCACTGACGTCGATTCGATGCGATTCTCTTTTTGAACTCTTCCGGGGGAAAAAACGGATCGTCAGGAAACCGCAGCAACAAGGGCTCGGCCGCATTTGTGTCTTTTGCGAAAAAAAAAAAGAAAGGAGAAAGAAAAAAAGGGAGAGGGAGAGAGAGAGAAGAGTTCGATCGCGAATGTAAAATCGCGAACGACTAAAAATTCCGTCGAGTGTCACGCGTTGCGGATATTTCTGATACCTGCGGGTGATTCGAATGGAAATTCTCGCGTGTCCTCGCGCGATCAGAAGACGATTATACCCGAAAACTTGGACTCGATGGCGGACGATTATGACGGTGGAGAGGACGAGGACGGAGACGATAACGCAGCGGGAGAAATTGCTAATAAGCAGCTAGCTATTCGAGGAATTATAATAACGACCGAGCTTCTCCAGGCTTCTTCCGCGTTTCTCGCTGAATTTTTAAGCATCTCCGCGTCTCGTTACCAACTTTCCCGTCGTTTGCCATCGCGTGTTCGAAAAATGAAATAATCGGTGTCGGGATACGCGAACGAAAAACGTCCGCGGGAATTTCCAACGGAGAATTTTCCGCCTTCCGAGCGCAACAGTGGCCTTAATGGATCCACTCCGAGTCTGCCGCTTCTCTCCGACCATTTCGGCCAACTTCTATTATTCGACGAATACATTTGTTAATCGACGTCGTTATACCTTACGACATCTCGTGGTTATCCGCCGTTCCCAACTTTACTTCCTCCTCCACTCCGATCCAATCCTCCCCGTCTTATTTTTAAACCTCCACCAACGGAACCGAGCATTCTTCCAAACGACCTCGAATCACCGTAACTTTTTCGGCGTTCCGCTTTTCTCGCGAGTAAATAACCGCGATACACGCGTCTCCATTGCGGTAACCTCGCGTAATCTTCGCTCCCATCGACCTTCTTACCCCCGTCGCGACCAGACCAAGATAATCCAACCCTCGGACAGTCGACGACGTTTAACGCGCGGAGAGGAATTTCCCATTGTCCGAGGGTTTCCCGACGATTTATACGATTGTATCTCGCGGAGGAATGGACGCGTTACGTGGCCGATGATAAACTACCCCCTGGAGTCGGTCGATCGTTCCTCCTCGCGAGCGTTCTCGCGGGTTCTTCCAACTTTGCCGCCGTTCCGAAGGAAGGTTTTCGAAAAAAAGACGCAACGACGGCTGCGTCGGACAAAGCGGAACGCGGACCTACTTGTCGGGACTTGTTGAATGTCCGGTTTCGGATAGGAAAGAAAAGTTGCGTGTGCCAAAGTCCCGGACAACGAACCGGCTGGTAAGGAAACGTGTTTTTGTCGCGCGAGTAGCCAGCGCGCGTTGCCAACAGCTGCAGGAAGCGTCTCTTCTGATCGCGGTAGTTACAGAGGATCGAGGACGCGGCTAGTTGGACGGACGAGCAACTATCTGGAAACTCGAGGCGCTGAATGCCGATTCAGGCTCCTTCTGAAACGGTGCTCGGCTAAATGGCCGGTGGCTCTGTTAATACGCCGCGGGAACAGAAGAAGCGGCGAGACAATCGGAGGGAAGAGCCACGGAGAAAACCGGACAAGGAGGCCGGCCGCGTAACAAAAACCGTCTCGGATACGCGCGATTCCCGTTGAAAAGAAAATCAATTGCCGCGATCCATCGGGGGCCTGGAAAGTCGGGCCTGGACTCGGCCGCGGCGGCGGTCGTCGCGATTCTCGGAATTTTCCACGGTTTTTTAAAAGCAAAGCCGCGTTCGAATACCGGAATGAATTGCCGGGTCAGTTAGCAGAACGTCCCGATCGAAACGTAACCTCGTGAATAGATAACAACTGACTGGAGAGAGAATAAAGCGGATCGGGGAAGCAGACTGGAAGAAAAGAGCAGGCGGGAGCGGGAAGGCGGATGCTAAGGGCCGATCCGAGGTGGAGAGGGAGAGAGAGAGAGAGAGAGAGGGGAGATTGGATAGCAAAGCGTATAGAAAAGTTAGCGGAAGTGGTTCGAGGATCGCGCGTACCCGCACCACCGGGGTGGCCACCAGCTTTCCGAGCCCACTCCGCTCGGAATCGTTAGCGCGCGTCTCTGATAGCGGGGAAAAAAGAACGGGGGGCGGAAGGGCACGGAGGGAAGGGAAAGAAAGAGGGAAAGAAAGAGAGAAAGAGAGAGAGAGAGAGAGAGAAAGAAAGGAAGAAAGAAAGAAAGAAAGAAAGAGAAAAAGGGGGAAAAAGAAAAGTTGGCTGAAAGTCGAAACGGGACCAGGGAAGAAGAAACCGGCTTTTCCACTGGTACTCGGGGAGGTGTATTTTTTACGGTGCTATCCGGCGTACTCGCGACCTGTTTGCACTAGGGATGGAGTAAGTAAGGGTGAGTTCTTCCTCGGTGTCTGGGCAAACCTCCTGAATGGCTGGAAAAACCGCCGGAAGAACAACCACCGGCCGGTGATTAAGTTACCGCTCGTGCGAGAACCTGTTAAAAGTGGTTAGATATGGTATCAAGCCGTACCCTCCACTTTCCACCCGGCTATTCGGAAATATCCCCCGGCTCGTCGATATCGTCCGCTTTAACTCCTCTATTTTCCTATCTCGCCAATTACCGCCACCTTCCTCCTAGCCTTTTCGCCTTTTCCTTCCTCCGAGCTTTCTCCTTCTTACCTGTCCCTCGTCCCTCCCTCCTCCGAGCTTCCCCGGCCAGCAGTCGCGCCGGTGAATACGATTAAAAGCCAGGGGGTGCGGTTTAACCACGTTATTCTAGTAAATTTTAATTCGACTGTCCAGTTATTTACAATATTCCTTCCCCCGTGAATTCATTAATATTTCATGCGCTCGCTCGGCGACCACAGTTCCCGACTCTCTTCCGTCCCGTTTCGTTCCTCGCAATCGGAATATCCCGTTCTCGCTGTTGGCATCGACGGAACGTTCGAAACGAAAGTGGAACGGAAGAAAAGGAAAAGACGAAGAAGCGGAGGTTAGCGATTGCCATTTGAATTCGATTTAATTACGACGATCCAGCGAGCCCGTGAATCACGGGTCGACGGGAAAAGAGAGAGAAAAGAGAGGGAAAAGAGAGGGAAAAGAAGAAGAGAGAGGGCGGAAACGAACGATCGACGTAATTTCGCGTTCGCACGCAACAAATTCTGACGCGACCCCGTAAACGATGCCAGAGTCGACGTTTCGCTTCCGGTCAATGGAGCGGATCTCTTGTACGGGCTGGGTGTTCCGGGCATGTTGCATTCGCGACAGAACATTCATTTCCCATGTGAACCATGGCTCACCTGGTGCATTCCACGCGTTTCTCTGTTTGACCCGCAACGAAATGTGGGTGTCCTCCGGTGCGCCAACTCGCGCGACGTTCTGTCGCCCTCTTCGCCGCCCTTTACCAGCTCCGACTCCCTTCGACCCTCTGCCGCGACCCGACCTCCCTCGCCCGACGTCCCGTTCCAGCGATAAATCATAACTCGCTCGCGGTTTTCTTTTTAAACCGGCCGAAAAGAGCCTCGTCGGAGCAGAAGGTTCTTTCTGAAACGGCGTGCCGTGACAAAGAGGATCATATTTCTCCGTGAAAAGGAGTACAAAATCATCCCGCGACCGCTTTACGTAGCCAACCTGAGCGGCACAGTCAATGAATTCATAATTAAAACGACGGCCGAGCATCCCCCGCGGCAGATTTATAATCTCGAGAGTGGACCTGTCACCTGGCCATAAATTCCTGTTTAAACTTTCAACCGCGGTATTTTCGTCCTGGAATTCCTAGATTCCACGCTTACTTCCGCCCGCTATCCGCTCTTCTCGATAAAGAAAACCGCGCGAGAATAAACTCCCGGGTCCAGACGAAATTTACCGACCTTACAGTTTTTCCTCGCTCCTCGACTGTTCCAAGCGATTCCTCTTCTTCGCTCGTCTTCTTCCTCGTTCGAAATCCGCTGAGCCGCGGTTTCGCGATTCCGGGGAAAAATTCGCCGTTTCTTGGCGCGTTCTAGCCGAGGCTAGTTCGGGAATAACGCTCGATGCGAAATTTACGCATATCCCGGGGGCAAGCGCGGGTTTTCCGACGTATTGGTACAATGACAATAGCATACGCGGGAGAAAGCTCGATCGCGGTCTGTCCGCTTGACGTACGCCTGTATACTTGCATAATGACGTGTACACGTGTATTCTATGGACACACCTGGATACAGCGAGAAACACGGAGACCAGTCCGCTGGGAATTGACACACGATTCGCGTAATTATACACGGGAATACATCGATAATTAAGTCAAATGACGGCGAGTGTTCGCGCGACCGGGAGGAGCGTTATTCCCAGCGACCTCTGCAGCCTTGGATTAATATTTCAAGACTTTCCACGCGACTTTCCACGGTGGTCCCACCGCGGCCGCTGGTCCGCGGATTTCGGGCATTGATCCGATTAGCCGATTCGAGAGATCGAAGGCCGAGTTTTTTCCGAACGGCGGAGAAGCGGGGGGAAAAAAATGGCAGCGCGGACGGTGGAAATAGCTGGCGTACGTCGACGAACCGTGGAATCGGCTAACGAACTAACGCGCGTTCCGCTAGCGCGACGAGACGCGTCGAGACGCGGTCTAACGAGAGAAGTCGAACGAGGAATGGTAGCCGAGTGCGATGCGTCGATGAATCAAAGTCTTTGATAAATAGCTCGAGGAAATATATATAGACGTCGGATCGTAAAGTCCGGAGCGTCGATTCCCAGCGAATTTCGACGCCCTTTTTCCCCTTTTTTTTTTTTATCTCCGGCAACGATCGCGAGCGGGAGGAAGCGCGGAGGGCGCGGAGAGAATGAATCGGAGAATGGGAGGACCGGGGGAGGGGCGAGGTGGGAAAAGGGCAACGCGAGACTTTTCATTCCACGTTGCCCCCTAGGAGCCACGTAATTGATCGAGCGAGAGATATACTCGAGGATTCGAGCCCGAGGCACGACTCGTCGCGTGTACACGCGCGTAAAGTTGCTTAGACTGCCGGTAGACGATTTATACCTGTCTTGGTTTATGCGGCAACTTTGTTCCAATTGTAGCCGGGACTTGATCGATGCCGTTCGCCGGCGAATCGCGATCCCACCGCGAGTCGAGAGGCGAACGAGGGGAAATTTTCGGCTGAAATTAGGCAGAAGTAGTCGCGACGGTGCCGGTAATCGTCTCGGGTTCCCGCCTGTCTATTCGTTCCCCGTAATTCGCTCGTAATCGCGCGGATGATTTCGGAAGAGGCGGCAGCGGCGGCTCGCGCGTCGGCAATCGTGCCAAAAATTTACACCCTGCCAGATAAGCGGCGGAAAGTAAATATTCGGGGCTGTATCTTTCTATTGGGCCAACATTTCACCCGGAGGCGGCCGGAATACCCTATTTCCCGTCGATAAGACCACGATGGCGGCGCACGTGCATCGATTCGGTACGCGCGAGGAGGCCTAAGTCATGCGTGCACAAGCTATCGTAAATCTCGCGTAAAACGGCGCGGTGTTCCTTCCTTAACGAGGAGGTAACACGTACGTGGCCGGTGGTTACACACACGTACCCACGCTCTCGACCATAACCCGCGACGCGGTGAACGCCGAATAGTGGTAGATAAAGAAGAGAAGCCTGGCCACCGCGGCTGGGTCGCGGCGCGGAGCGTCGCGGCGCGGCGGAGAGGGTGAACGGCGATTCATTAGGAAACACCGGTTCCACCGCAGATAAAAATGTCATTGCGGTGGCTAATTTACGCGTGGCCGAATCTCCATGGAAACGATTTAAGCCGCCTTCTCCCGGTCGTTGCCGCGGTCGAGCTCAAGAGTGAATACGAAACAACCGAAAGAGGGTGGGAAAACGAATGCAAACGAAGGACCTTTACCGTCGATGAGCCTGCGCGAATTCCTATTCCACGCGGCCAAGATCGATCTCTCGTTACTCCGACGAGCAAGAGAAGATTCGGTCCCGGGGAAAATATTCGCCGGCCATTTGTCGACATAATCGGCGGGGGCGGAGAGGGGACGGTACCCGGGGGTGCAGGTCGACGTTACACCGGAAAAATCGCTCAAGATCCCCGTTTCACGATCCCGCCGATAATCGCCTTTTCGACGAAAGCCGGCCATGAATCCCGAATTCGGTGTGTAGCGCCGTGGTTTCGGGATTAACATCGATTTAAATTACAAATTTAACTACCCCGAAGAGCAGCGGGAGCGGGGTGCGCGGGGGTAGCGACGCGGCGCTCTCTCGCAACACGCGGCGCTGGCATTCTGGGTCAACGGTGGCGAGTGGCAGGCTATAGGTGAGACGGTTAAAACGGGCCAACTACTTAAAACACTCCCCGTCTCGTCGTTGCCGAAGAAGTAGCGGTAAGTCGACCGGTTCCACCCTCATCCACCGCCCTTATCCGCCTCTGCGCTACGCCCTCTCCTCTCTCTCTCTCTCTCTTTGCCCCTAGAGCGGGGCCACGGTGAAACGTTAATTCCGATAATGGCATTAGCCCTGTCTCGGGACCGGCGCGCCATTTTTTACTCCTCTCGTTCCCTTCTTATCTCTCCCTCCATCTTTCGATTTATCCCGACGATCCGGATCGCGAGCGCGACGTCGCTTCGGGGATCAGACGCTGGCGACGAATCGGAATTTTCGACGTCGCGATACGCGGCGTGACAGCCGGAAGACGGTGCCACGAGCGCGGTAATTTTCGGACGATTCGCGGGGATGGTGCGACGTGGAGCGGCTCGGCGTCGCGGCGCCGGCCGGGGAATATCTCGAAAGCGATACGACGAGCGCCTCCCGTTCCCCGCGAAACAACGAACCGCGTCCGCGGACGGAATTCCACGCGAAACACGCTTAAAATTCAATTATCGCGCCATCAAGAACGTCAGGCGTCAGACGGAGCGCGCGCGCTCTTTGAGGCCGCGTCGCGGCGGGACATCATTCGGCGATAACCGCGGAGACGTGCTCATAATTACATCCGCGGCGAGAACTGCGAGGAATGGCAGTCGTGACGGTGCCGTTATTATTGCGAAATTTGCCGTCACGTACGAACGCAGACGCGCGCGATGCCTGCTGCCAAAACGTGCAACCGGAGAACTGACGGCACCTGCGAATCCTCGCCGACGCTATCGTCCCTTCGCGTTCCGTCGTTCCTCGCGACCGGCGAGAACCAAGCGGGAAAAGCGAAAGAAAGGACTTAATTAAATCAACGCGCGATAAATTCGAGAGACGTATTCTTAGCGACGACGCGGATATATCCCCTCGGGTGAAATCGGCTGGCCGCGTCTTTTCCCCGAGGAATCTGTCTGCCGGGCGGAGATTAGAGGTGAGATTAGGTGGAGCCTGAGCTCGCTGCAGGCGCGAGAACCGCGATAAATTCTCCTTTGACTTTATCGACGCTCCCGCCCTGCGGTCAAAGTCGACTCACGAAGGTGCCGTTAAAAGGCAACATCCAACTCGGGGATTAGGTGTGTATTCGATCGATCGAATTGCCCGGCTCAGACGATTATTTGTCTTCGCCGCGATTACCGGCTCGGCTCCGGCCTCAGACCACGTTCTTTCACCGGCGACGCGACGCTGCGAGGGTGTGCGTCGCTGGGATCGCGACGCGCTCCGGTAAGCGGGATACATCGTCAGTCGGCCGATATTTTCCCCGGTATTATCCGACGGATTGGCTTTTCCATCCTTTGCGGAGCGTTTCGTCCCTGCCACGCCGTCACGCCAACAATCGGCCAACGAAGACGAATAACCCGATTCTCGATCGGTCTCATTTTCCGCGGACAAGCGTCTCGAATATTTCTTCGTTTCGCGGTCCCGTGACCGAGGAACATACGAGGATCGCGTCGAGAGAAGCGGACGCGTCGCGAGACGTAACTCGCGTTTACGCAGTGCCGTTTCTATAGGGAAAAATGACACCGGCGAGTGACGTGGTCGGAAAGGGTCGCGGAACGAGAAGGGAATAAAAAGGTTATCGCTGGTGGAGTAAACAAGCCGGCTTAAAATCCGACGGATAACGAGGAGACGTTTCGCGCGTTAGCGGTAGCCGGTTTATGGGCCAACAACCGACGAGCTGCTTTTAACGCGCCGCGGCGTACGACTGCGAGATACTTACGAGCAAGAAATAACCACGGGAAATCGGAGACTCGCGTCGAGCGAGGATTAAACCCCGGTCGAATCGTCGTCGAAACGTCCGAGCGCGATTGGCTCGTCACGCGGACGACTCGCGTGCGTCGCCGATGCGTTATTTAAATTTCCGGCATTGAAATATTCGAATGCGAACGAGAAGGAGGCAGCGTCGAAACGGGTGAAAGGAGAATCCTCCGGTGTCTCGTTGCCGCAAACAATCAGCGGCCAGGCGGTGGAAATTTAAAAAAGAGTTCCGGTAGACCGCGGTCGAGCACATAAACTGCAATAAAGCGCTTTATGGAGAACCGCTCGGCCAACCGATCGACCGTTACTATTGGCGATTCGTCGCGATTTCCCACGAGGTACGTCGTGGCAGGCGAACGAAAAAGAGCAGGAGGAGGAGGAAAAAAAAATAGAGAAGAAAGAAAGATCGATTCGTTCGGCGGATTTAGCGGGCCGATCGCCTGGGATATGCAAAGTAGCAACGAGATATAGGGTCAAACCCCGTCTCGACCTCCCTTTCCCGTGTTTCCCCATTTTTTCCCGCCTATCTACGACCCTTCCTTCTCCGGCCAGGTGTCCACGTCCCGATACCGACCCGCCGAACGCTCCTCGCGCCAATTTTCGCTCGAGAAAATCGCCTCCTCGGCTCCCGAGAGGGAGGCAACTCGCCATCTTCTTGAATACCGCGAAAAATTCTACGGTTACGCTCTCGAGACTCCGCCTATCCACGCCGAAATGTCAACCTTGAACTTTCCACTCGTAACCATGGCAAAATCGAGTTTCTCCACCTCGACCTTTTCTTTCCTTTTCTTCGCGTCTCGTTTCTCTTCGTCGTCGCTTCGTTAACTCTAGAATCGAACGTGATCGCGTCGGATAATACTCGATTAACGGAAACACCGGATACGTTTGATCGGTTGCAGAGGTTCGCGCATGTTTCGGTATTTGATAAAGTCCATCGGCCAGCTCTCTCGGAATAAATTCGCGGAGCAGAGATTTTTCGCATCGCGCGGACGGACGGGGAGGGTGAGAACGCAGAGATAGAATAAAATTCGCCGTGTTTTACAAACGATCGGATGGAAACGCGGACGTCGTGGCCGCTATCGCTGGCGGAATTATTGGCCGGTTCGAAAGCGGCGACAGTATGATTAAACTTAAATATTGAATCAAGTCGGGACCGAGATGGAATTTACTTTCCATCGTGCGGATTAATTAATAAAAATAACCGAAGCAATCGGATTAATTTGCATCGCGGGGGAAGCTGCCGGAACTCGAGCGACCGCCTCCGGTGGCGATGGCGTCGCTCGTGGATGGAGAAGGAAAGAGTGGTCGCGGCTTTCGATTTTAACGCACGCGTCCTCACGTAGTCTCGCAATCGCCGCGATATGCACGTTCGTCATTATTTCGATCGGATAACGAGGCCGGGAGATAAAGGGACGGATTTCGGCCACTATTCCTTCACACGAACCACAAATATTTGCAGTTTCGGGTTTCGCGAGGTGTATTTACTCGTGCCTTACCTCGGGATACCTTGGCATCGAGAAACATTCGTCACGAGTATCGGGTATTAGCGTAATGTTCCGACCACGAGGATCGACCTCGACTCGAAATTTCTTGGCCCACGCCCCGTCGACGTCCCGACAGTTCGAGACCTAAGTAAATCGACGCATTCTTGCGTCTCCTTTTAATTCGCTCAACGATATCGAAGGAAAATGCTACGGGAGACAGCGAGAGTTATGCCGCAAATGGAGAAACATTAAGACCACCGAACGGAGTGTACGTTAAATCGCAAGAAAATCGGAGATTTCGTGCTTCGGTTTACGCGGTTCACGCGACAGCGTTAGCGCGAGATGACTGGGAAGTAAGGGAAAGGGGAGGAACGTTCGATCGGGGCTTCTCGATCGAGCACGTTCGTGACTCCGCGAGGAGAAATGGAAATCGTGCGGGATGATGCACGCGAGAGAACGTTAACGAAGCCTAGGGATACTTCGGCTTGTCGGCTTTCGTTTCTATTATATTACAGGATCGTACGTGCAGCCGTCCGGCCAGTGGGAATATGCCGTCTCGTTATTCGGGGGAATACCCTAGGAGGGGGGCGAGATAGCCGGGAACTATCTAACGAAGAGAACTAATGAAGCAGGGCGCAAAACGGAGGAAACTGACTAATAAAGTTAGCCGACGCGTGTGTATATCCGCGAACGTAAGAACGTATCATCATGCTCCGAAGCGAGTTTCCGTGTTGCAATTTCCATCGTCAAAGCAAGAATGAACGTAAATTTGCCAATTTAAAGGAAGCCGCCCTCCCCGGCGGCCGGCATTATCGTATTCCCAAATGCGTGCTGCCGATAATCGACTCGAAATTAGTTTAAAAACGAATTATTCCGAGCGACCGTGACCGCGACACGTTTCGGAACCGAAGGAAAAATACAGGGACGACGACGACGACGACGAGGATCACTCGCGACTTTGCCGAGTGTCGGCTGCACCTAAATCCCCGCAAGCTTTTTCCACGTGTCAGCCTGTATATCAAGGCGATATTGGAGGGACAAGCGAAAAGGGAGAAAGGGGGAGAAAGGGGGGAAAGGCGGATCGGGCGAGAGATAAGAGGGAAGCGGAAAGGGGGCAGATGAGATAGAGAACAGTCGGTTATACGTGACTATGGCCGAGGTCGGTATGTCTATGGAAGGTTGGTGCACCGCACCTAGGCGCCGCTACTCGGAAAGTACAGTGGCAGTAATGGTCTACTAAATCACATTATATTGTTTCTTGAGGGGCAAGAGGGGGGTCGAGAGGGGGGCAGGAGAGGGCGTAGCAAGAGGCAGGACCGCGGGAACCGAGCAAAAGGCCTCTTGCTCGCGTTCTCTGAGAGAGCTACTAGAAAACAACCGGCCGACCCTGCCTCCGTCCGCAAACCTCCTGCTAACCGCTGCCCGCAGAGATTGCGGAATATATGTTTGTACACACCGGCGCCGTTATCTACGGACACGTACGCAGAAATAGACGTACGTTCGAAAATCATATTCCCCGGTGCCGCTATCTGCGACGCCGCGCGTCCTTCGGACCCTGGTCACCCTCCTCTGCGAGAGCTTTGAAAAACGACACGCGAACGCGCGCGCGCGTCGTATCGACGTTCCACCTTTACTGCCCCCTGTTCTACATACGTAACGCGGATAAACTATCTCGAGAAATTCCGAATAAATAAACCGGCAGGAGAAATTTGCCGGCGGCGATAGCGGCCAGGGAAGATAGGACGGTGACGCGAATTCGTTACGACGGATCGCCGAAATTGTGACGGAGGAGCTACAATCCCGCCCGGTCCGGCCAAACCAGACGTTATGGCCGGCCATTCCGTGGAATACCTCTACTTAATTCCACCGGAACACGCATCGTCCCCGTGTTTTCTTCCTCGGTCGGGGATATCCGTTCGCCGACCGGCTGGACGGCTTCGACGGCGCGAGAGGAGAACTAGTTTTCTCTCCGCTTAGCGATCCGACCGGAATTTTCGTCCCTCCAGCGAAACGCGAAGCGAACGTGGGAACGTTTAAACGCGAGTAACGAGCCCTGCGGTGGTTAAAGTACAGGACACGCCCTTTCGACGAGGGAACAGGCGGATGGCCGCGAACGAATCTGCGAGGAAGAACACTATCGCGACACGAGAGAGAGAGAGAGAGAGAGAGATAGAGCGAAAGAGGGGGTGAAATTGATAAAACCGACAGAAGAATTAAGAACGTAAGCGTCGAGACAGGCGGAGGCTATTGTCTGGAGGAAAACTCGAGGACGAGAAGGAAAATCGGTAGAAAAGAAAGTCCGTCTGGAGGGTGGAACGGGGCGAGGGAGGAAGAGAGACCGGGTTACCTTTAAAATTCCTGCGAGAGGCAGCGGTTCGATGAAAGGGGCTGGCATCGAAGGGTGACGATTCCTTAATGCAACTAGCAATCGTAACGTTTACCAGCTCCGAGGCGTGCATCCCTTTTTAGCGCGAGCCCATTCTATCCGCCGCCATTGAAAAGTGGCGAGCAGATTGCGACGAAAGGGGACATTATACCTAGGAGTGGAGCTATTGGCAGAGATAGCGTTGAAGAAAACAAGAAAAAAGGAGGAGGGAGGGAAAAAAAGGAGCACGAGGAAAGGAAGGAGGAAAGTAAGGAGCAGAGGAGGAGAGAAGGAGAGGGCGCGCGGGTCTGAAAGGAGCGGAGATAAGGAGCTGATAGGAAGAAAATGTCTAGGATACAATGGAAAGAGAACCAAGTGGCGTAGTAAAGTAGAGGGTACCAGAAGAGGCTAAAAACGAAGAAAAGAGAGAGAGAGAGAGAGAGAGCGGGAGAGAAGGAAGAGCGCGTCGGTGGGTAGCCAGGAAAAGAGACAGAGTTACGAACGCCGCGATATTTTCGTTAAGTTTCCGGTCTTATTTCATAGAGAGAAAAATACGCTGGAAAGCATTATCCCCGTATCGCTGGCGGGAAAGAGTAAGCAGAAGAAGAAGAGGAAGACGAGAAGGAGAGGAAGAAAAGACGGGAGCGGGCGGAAAGAAACAAAGACGGCAGACATCTTTGAGGTTCCCCTTTCTCCCTTTCATTCGACCGAGTCAAATGGAAAAGAGAAGATGATTTCTCTGTGCGAACAACGCCAGCGTAAACGTTTGCCAAGGTGAAGTCGTTCATTGTGGGCATCGCCCCGAGGGAGGTACCGCTGGTCCCGTGCGTTCCTCTTCCGGCCAGCAGTGCTTAGCGGGGTACAAAGCAGGGAAATACGAGGAAAGCTGTGAAACGAGGGGGGGGGGCGTGAAAAGGTGAAAAAGAGTGGGCGCCGGGTGCTCGAAACGGGATAAATGAACGAAACGAGATAACGAACAGGGATTAGAGCGATAAAGACGATACGAAATTTTCCCGAGAGTAACGCGTCTTCTCTCGTGCAAGTTTAAACCGAGCGTCGGCGGTTGGGAAAAATTTCCGAGAAAAGAGAGACAGGAGAAGAGGGAGCGAAAAATAAAAAGCGGAAAAGCGAAGGGAGAAAAAGAGGAGCGAGAAATGGAAGGAGATAGCGGGGAGAAGATGGGGGAACGGAAATAAGGAAAGCGAAGGGGCGAGAAGCGAAACAAAGCGGGAAGGTTTTCTCTCTCGTCGGGCAAAGTAATGGCAATTTCCCCGAAAATTGAGGCGTCCCCTAACTACCCTGCTTTCCCGGCCTCGTTCCACGCTCGCCACCTTATTACATAACGCGCGCGTAGCGTCTGTCTCGCGCGACGCGGTTCGCGTGGGTGTGCGGCGGTAAACGTCTGGCAAGTTCGAGGAACGCGTTCGTCTTGTCCGGGCCGGCAACCGACCGTTTAACCATCGCCGAGAACGCGTGGAACTTGCGCCGGCGATTTCGCGTCCCCTCGAATAAACCCGAATGGACACCGGCTAGATGCTGTCCTGGGACACCGGCGAAGAATTTCAGACGCGTTAACCGACTGCCTGTTTATTGCTCGCCGTGTACCCGCTGGATTCCTTCTTTTCCCTGGCCCGCTGCTAAACGAGTCGCCGAAGCGCGCGCCGCTCCCAGGAAAATTCTCGCCAGGAGTAACAAAGAGGAGAGTTTTCGATTTCGCGCCGGGAGTATACCCGGGGAAGTTGCTTCCATACTTAAAGGGTTGCGTCGGGCCGGTGTTACGTAGAATTAAAATGAGGTTGCGTCTGCCGCAACTACCGCAGTTATCCGCAGTGTCTCCTCGGGAATTCCGAGGTTACGCTGTTACGAGCTCCCAGCAGGCGTGTGATCGGCGACTCGTGGACACGGAGAGCACAGTTTGGCAAGTTTGTGGCGCGGTCTTAACGAAGCGAAAGCTACCGCGGCTGGAAGACGTTCGGCACTGTTCCTACGGCTAAGACGCCCTTTATAGTCTAATTCCCGTGAACGTATCGCGGTTTATTCGCTCGTGCAGAGGCCACCGCGACACAGGACAACGGGAGAGCCAACGGGAGAATACGCGACGCCGAGGACGCCGCGCCGTCGGACAAAGGCGGACAATTATGGTCGCCTGCTTAATGTTTTTCTACCTCGTTCAATTATCCCGCCGCTCCGAGATCGTTCTTTTAATCCGATTTCATATTCGGACATAAGCAGATTTATCCTCGACAAAGCTGAAACTATCTTCAACCGTATTATCCCTCTTCCCACTTTTGTTTGTCTCGTTTAATCCGCCCAACGATTCCTTCCTCTCCCGCCTTTCTCTTCGATTTCGTTTCGGATATCTCGCAGGATATCCGCCATTCGCGTTCCCCTTATTACGCGAGTTTTAATTAAACGTTCGCGATACGGCGCCACGATACCGCGACACGGCACTAACCACTCACGCCAATCCTTGTTCCGCTTTTTCCCTAACCAGCCTCTTCCAAGACGCCGTAACCACCGAGACCTCGAGACGTCGTCGTCGCGACCAGCCGAAACCGATACTCGAGGATATTCCATCTCGATCTCGCTCTGTCCGCGAGAGAGATCTGTCTGGGCCGCGTAAAATGCCACGGCGGAAAATCCCGATAGCATTCCAGGCACGTAACCGTAAAAATTCGAGATTCCACGAACTCACGCAGCGGTATTTAGCATGGAACCACGCGGTTTCCGATATTCCCGGCCGCAGATCATAGGAACGAAGGAAGCAGAAATTTTCTGCCGGGCAACGCGCGCCACGTGGATTTCAGCCGGGGCCGGGGCTGAAGCGTTCTCCAAATTCCTGTCTGCTTCGCGGCTATTTGACAGACCCGTTCCGTCTGTTGGAATGGCTTCAACCATCGCGATCATCCATCCTCAGTCTCGATAATTCCCGTAATTGGAACCGAGGAAATTTGCCCGGCCTACGGATCACTACCGGCGAAGTATGGAGAAAGCAGATTGACAGCGATATTGGCACACGTTAATTGCATTATCCTCGGCTTCCCCCTACCCTCGGTGATCGATTGGTAAACGATACGAATACGCGGACCGATGAAACGCGCGCGTTTTCGCCTTCCTTCCTCTACGGATTCCATCCACCATCGCGACTTCGTTTACTCGCTCCGCGAACCAATTCACCCTCGCTCCAGTTTTTCTCCCCGTTTCCTCTCGCGGCGGAATAACCGGAATAACGGGGGAATAACGGGAGAATAACGGGAGAATAACGGGAGAACAACGGGGGTTAGAGGAGAAAGCGGATCGGGTAAGAAAGGAGAAGCGCGTGGCGGCCGGTTTTGGGATGACCGCGTGTTTCATGGGATAGTTTGCTTGCGCGTTTGATGGACAAGTAGAGAGCAGCGGAGTAGCTTAATAGCAATATTGGTCACTGTTAACTGTACGGTCGTAATTAGACCCGTGGCTATTGGTATTCCGAGGGATTCCTGAAGCTATCCCCTCTCCCTCTCCGACAGAGCGTAGCGCGACATAATTTACCGAAATAGCTGTACGATCGCGGCGAGCATACCTTTGATAACGTCATTAAATGCGCATTCTGCGGTACCGACACGGCCGCTGAGCCAATTTTGCGCAACAACAAAGGGCGGAGGGCAGGCCCGTTCGCCCTTCTCTCGATAAATCAATTTCTCCCGAGCTTTACGAGCTTTTCCCTATCGTTACTTTTGCTACCAGCGCGGCCCGGCGCGGCCCGACGCGGCCAAGCGCGACGCGTCCCTCTTTGCCGCTCTTTGTCGCACTTTGTCGCGTTCCCGACGATAGATCCCAATTATTCTTCCATTACGGCTAACGCGCGTAGTTGGCAAATCTTTTTTCCCAGCCGGTGCAGTGGCCGGCGGAATTCGTTTAAAGCATCGGCCGCCGGATAATACGCGCGGAGAACCGGGCAAGCGGCCCGGTTGAAAAGAACAATGCCGAAACACGAACGCGCCGCGGTAATGACATCGGACGAATCTCTGAACGGTGATTCGAGAAAATGAAACTCTCGTGGAAAATTTGCCATTTGCCCCCGTAAAACGCGAATCCATTCTGCCCTTCCATCGCCGCGTTTCTCAATGACCTCGATTTCCGCGCTGATTCGCGCCGCATTACCGGAAGTGCCTTATTTTCCCCCGCGCCGCGGAATGGATACCGTCGTCCTTTCGTCGAGCTCGACAACGCCGCTCCCGCAGCGGCACGCAGAAATTCATTTCGCACTGGTCGTCTTAATTTTCATCCGAGTTTCATCCATGCCGCTACTACTTCCGTCTCTCCCGTCGTCCAACTATCCCGAACCCCGTAAATCTCCGCCTTTATCGCCCGCCGCATTTCTATCCGCCTTTCCACGGTTCCCAAGTTTCCGGCATTCCCGACAGATTCCAACGTCTTTATCTCCCATACGCTTCGACGGCCGAATAACGCGGGTAAACGTACGGCGACTCAGAGGGAGCGGTTTAACGACTCGCGGAGGAAGAAGCGGCGGAGGAACCGTGGGAAGAGAAAGCGCAGGAGGAAGAGGAAGCGACGGGGAGAGCGAGAGAGAGAGAGAGAGAGGGGAGGGGAGGGGAAAAAGGGCGACACCTGGTCTGGCTCGGTTTACGGAGCACGTAGTGTCGCAGTCAAGGCTGACCTACATATGGCCTGCACCACTGTCTGATCCCGTGTACAGCCCTACCCCTGCCGCGTGTCGGCTTACGCGCGGCTAACGCGCGGCTAACGCGCGCGTAGCGAGCCGCGTAACGGAGCTGGTTCGCGCGTAAACACGCGCCCCCGGTTTTCACCCCTCGCCTGCCGGAAATCCGTTGGAATCGGCCATCGCGGAGGATCGAAGGAAGGCTTGCTGCCCCTTCGCTCGCGCGGACGACGTTGCAAATCGTTGGATTACGCGAAACGCCATCGGCGAATTCCGGCGAAACCGATATTTCCGCAATTTATGACGCTGCATCTGGCAATCCGGCGGCCGGCTCTAACGCGAGCTAACCCCGATAAATATGGCGGAATTAACCGTCGGATTATGCGATCCCTCGGAATCGCGCGCACCGAGAGAGGTTTACCCTGGCTGGAAAAATTTCCTCGCGAAAAATCATCGCCGACAAATCGATAATCGCTTAAACGAGAGAATAACGATAGGTACGGTTGCGCGCGGAGGGTAATACGCGCGCGATGCCGGCGTTTAAATGGAATACGCGCGAGCATCGATGATCCGCGAACAGAAGAACTGGATCATTAATTGAAGCGGAACGGCTGGCTAGTAAAAAGCGATACGGTACAAAGGCTAGCGAACGGGAAGGCAGGAGAAAAATCGACGTTACGCGACGTTCGATTCAATAGGACCCCGTCTGTCGCGGTGTAGTCTCCAAGGATTTTAGTACGGATTATTCCAGTACCTGTCGTTCAGTCACGGTACGATTGTCGACAAAGGAGACGATCGATCCAACCCTTGTTTTTTTCTCTCTCTCTCTCCCCTCCTCCTCCTCCTCTCTCTCGGTCCTTCTCGTCGTAAATCGCGACCGAACAGCTCCCCCGTGGCCCGGTCGATGATCGAGAAAGTTTCGCAGATTGTTCTCGCTGTGTTTGTCTCTTCTCGCCCCGAGAACGTTGATCATGCCCCTCTTCGAATAAAACATTTCCGCTCGGATATCGGAAACAGGCGTGTATCGTCGACGCGATGCCAACAACGAGCGCGCTCTGTCGGGCCCTCTCGCCTCGCCTTTTATTTCCATCCTCCGCGCTTTCATCCGGCTCATCCCCGATCCAACCGCGATCTTCCAAAGAAACCACTCGGTCGCGATACCAGCCGACGTCGAACCAGGCCTTGGAACGTCGTCGTCGCTGCCGTCTCTCCCGACGCGATAACGTAAATCGGCCAAACCGTGATAATCCCCGCGCGTGGAAGAACTTTAACAATTATATTTAACGCGATACAGATCCGAGGCCGGGGACGCCGGGAGAAGACGGGACGTACGCGGTGGACGGAATACGAAGAGGAAGGAAGGAAGATGAGGCGAAGAAGAGGGGTGAAAGAGAGAGGGCGCGATAAGCCGTAGATAACCGGGGCACCCATACCAGTTGGAAACTCATACCCTGATGTCTCGGCCGCGACCACCGACCCCAGGTGAAATCTACCCCCTTTCGCAGCTCCATTCTGCTCCTATGCTCCTGCTACCTAGCCTAGCCTCCTTCCTGCACAGCTATGCGCCGGAGTCTAATCAAATTTAATAACTTTTGTGCTACCCGCGCACTCTGTCCTCTCTGCCCGCCCTCTCCTCCGCCGCCCTTCGTCTTCCTCCCATCCCCCCCTCTCTCTCTCTCTCCCTCTCTCTATCCCCGTCTCTTCTTCTCGCTATTCGTCGGTGCTAGTCCATTTCTCTCGCCGTCGTTGGTTCTCGCTCGTACGTTCATTCGCAGGCTGCCTCTCTGCCGACTCCCTCGGTCTCTGTCACGTTATAAACTTGTGGCTCGCGCGCCCGAGCTACTGAGTACCGCAGATTTATGACGGGGACATGTCAGACTCGCTGAAACAAGCCCGATCTGCTCGTGACTTCATTTCCAAAGGGTTTCGCGAGAGTTCAGCGTCTACCGGGCCGCTCTCTCGTCTTTTTCTCCTGTTTCCCCGAGGCCGCGTCTCTTTTCGGTAATTTCCCGCGCGATAACGAGCGGTCCCGACGCTCTCGGTCTCGCGACGCCGAGTTTCGCGATGAATCACGATTACCCGCGCGCGCTCGCGACCGGCGAGTATCGGGAGAGACCTACCCCTTGCTGCAAGACACGCGCCAGCCCATAAACCGCGCGCATAAATTCTTGCCGCGTCGCGGCAGAATACTCGCGGCCCCTTTACGACGCTGCGAACGCCAGGGAATCTCGCGTACCCCGGTTTTCAACGCGACGCCGTCTCTCGCGCCCGGTCTACTCCGGCGAGAGATTGATAAACGAGAGGAACCGTGGTGGAGGGTGTGATCCGACGAGAGTCGGGGAAGCGAGAACGCGAGGGAAACCGATCCGGTGGCGAATAAAACGGCGAAGCAGAGAGATCGCGGGGAGGAAAAAAGCTGCGTCGATTCGCTACTCGTAAATTAATTTCCAGCAAACGGGGTTGGAAGCGTGGGGGTTGCGAGTATTAAACTCGAATGCGGAATAGCCGTATCCGGATTTCAAACGCGACCGCACGCCTATTTTGTAGCAGTTAGAACGGCGGTCAATTCTCGTCCCCGTGCCTCTGCTGGTCCCATGTGTTCTCCCTTCCTCTCTTCTCCTCTCTCCCTCTGTCTCTCCCTGTCTCCCCGATTCACCCGCCGCGTTGTTTTCTCCCGACCCCATCGAATCGCCACTGCGCAACTCTGTCACGGATTTACCGATAATGTTGCCGGCTATACCTGTACCGGGCGGACATGAACACGCACACGCGTGTCCGCGTACACGTACGGGAGGCGGTATCGGTGGGAAGGGGCTGGACCGGGTATATCGACCGGCCAGTAACTACAGATTAGTGTTATCAGAGCGTAACAACGCGAAAGCGTGGTTTACCTTGACACTGGTGAAACGCAAGATCGATGGCGGACGGGGGGACTCGCGAAAGTCGACGATAAATTGTTTGGTTTATTTAATGCCGACCGGTTGTTCGTTCGGTGCCTAACGCGAGCCTCGTCCCATCGGATCTCTACCGTTCGCGGCTCTCGATCGTTCCCGCGGGAAAACGGCTGGGAAAAAGAAATTACTCTCGTCGTAAATCGCGAGATCAAGTCGATGCGAGTTTTTCCTCTTTTTTTCTCTCTCTCTCTCTCTCTCTCTCTCTCTCGTTTTTCGTCGATGGAAATGACGAAAAGTTCGTTAACGAGAGAAACGGCGCGATTGATAGATCGCGTGCCGTTGGAACCGGCCGCTCGTGTAACTCGGCTGTAGGTAAAGTTTGCAAACGTTATTAGACGAATGCTTTCCCGGGAAAATCCATTGTCATACATCACGTCCGCGGCGTGCCTTCATCATGGTCCTGGTATCCAATCGGGAACGCGGCTCGAGGCAAGGGTGTACCTACGGCTCGCGAGACCTAGGATTCGTTGAACTCGCCGACTGTAATAAGTTTCGGCGAATCGACCATCCGTTGTAAACACACAGCGGGTAGGTATAGCCGGTTGTAGATTTTACACCCTTTCGGGCAGACGTGGATTGTTGCGGGACACCGCCGCTTAATTACTATGCTACGCGTAATGGACGGACATTTGCCTATACGAGTTACTTTGCTGCGCGATAACGGTCATTACTGTAAATTGCGGGCTTAATAGTTTTAAAATATCCGCTGCACGCGAGCATCGGTCACGGCCAACTGTGACGAGGATATGATTCGCTGCGCCGGTTAAACCTGCTGACATCCACGACCGACGGAAACCTATTTAAACGCGGCAATTTCGTTCCCTTCTGTCCCGATCCAGTCCCTGTCCGACCATGTTAACCGGCATGTAATAACGCCGTGCTTCCACCCCGTGTATAAGCCGGATCGATCAGCCTCGAAATCCAAGAACGCCGAGGTATTCGAAAACTTTCGCCACGCGGCGCCTCATCCTACGGTGGCATAAACGAAATTTCTCCGGTGTTCCGCGTACGAGAAATTCGGCAAAAGCTCGGAGTTTTAGAGGGGAGGAGGAGGAAAAGGAGAAAAGATTATTAGGTGGCGAAGAGAGTGGAGGGTGGAAGGGAAGCGTCTAGACGGATCGCCGGTCGATCGCGGGATCGGAACGAAATCCCTCGGTGTGCGTGCACTTGAATCGGAATTGCCGTTCTCTCGGGGTAGGACGTGCCGGTGTACGTAAATCGGCGATAAATCTGTCCCTGGCTGAGCGTTGATAGCATTCGAAATGAACGCCATAAATTCATTAAGCGGCCGTATCTGATATGGAGAGATGATCTGAGAGGGAGTAGAGACCAACGGAAGGCGAGACTGCAGCGAGGAGCTAGTCAGACGACCTAGCCGCTTCCCGATTACAAATTACCAGGCGAATTGCCCGTCCTGTAAATACGTGAGCCACGCGACGCGATTTCCCTGGGAAAAGCGTTATCGAATTTCCGCGGTTGATCGTTCCCGCGATCTTTCATACGCAAATTCGAGCCACGATGCGCGCACAATGGGCCGGGCCACATCGATTACCGGGGAAACTGAAAATTCGCGTGAAATTTTAGCAGGGTAAATCGGCCGGATGCGTCGCGACGAGAGCGGCGTCTCTCGGGGAAAAAATTACACCGCCGCGACGAGGAGCTGCCGCCGCCGCACACGCTCGTCGAACGTTTTCATTCCGAGCGCGCTTCGTATTCTCGAGTATCGCCAGCTACGCGGGCTAACAACGGGGAACAACGAACAAAACGCGGCAGATATCGAACATCGATGTTGCGCCACGTTGTTTTCACCGATCCCGGATATCCCGCGGGAAAAAATGCCGGAGCAAACCTCAGACCGCGGGTACGCCGCGCACCTACGGACCCCTCGTTTTGTTTTCAACCGTGTCGTTCGCGAGGAAATCGTAAATTTCGCTCGTGCGAGCGACGCGTTCGCGGATACTCGCGCGAGTTGCGGCAGACGAAACTCTCCTCGGAATCTCGCGAGTTCGCCGAGCAATTAAGAGTCGCAGACGGGAATTAAGCGATAAGATTCGAACGGCCGGGAGACGATAAAACGACGAGGGTAAGAAGAAAATCTCGCGTAGTCTTGTTTCACCCCTTTCTTTATCTCGCCCCCTCGGTGGATTTTAATCCCGCTCCCCCTTGAAGAGAGAGAGAGAGAGAGAGAGAGAGAGAGAGAGAGAGAGAAAGACAGAGGAGGAGGAGGCTTGTACGCGAAACGGAAAGAAAAATGTAATTCGATTTGCCGTTTTATGACCGGAGAATACTTGGATCGTTAGCATTATAAGCGTAGTTACCGCGAGTCGGAGGATCCGATAATTAATTAATTATTCGACGCCGTAGGAGCGTACAATTTGGTCTGGACAGAAACCAGAAACCTCGGGACGTTGGCCAGCCGCCAAATTAGCTTATTAAATTAACACGTTCGCTCGAGACTTGGCAAAGCTTTCCGGTGTTCCTGAGAAAAGAGCGACATCTTCGGCTCCCTGGCCCGGAGTCTCGGCGAAATACGGCAGCAGACGTTTCAATTTCGTCGAAATTTGTGAAAACAACGCCAATTCTCGCCTTACCCCGGTCCACTTTATCGCGGGGAACCGGAATTCATATCGCGCCCTGTAACTACCGGTGATTTTAATTAAAATCGTCGTCGATCGCGCGTGTTTTTCCACCGCGATCTCCGCCAAACGAGATTCGGGGGACCGTGAGAGGAGAGAGAGAGAGAGAGAGCGAGAGAGAGAGAGAGGAGGATAGAGTTTGTTAAAACGCCGGTGGTTTATCGAACAAGGTATTTTATTGCCTTAAAGACCGTTAATGAGCAATTACTGGAAACAAAACGCGGTGCCACCACTTCGCGTGGATCATTATCCCGACAGGGGAGTTTTACAATCGGATTCGATCAATTTGCAGCAAGTACGACTCTCGTGCGTTGTATTCGGCGTATTATAGCCGACGCCGCGATCGAAGTGCCGTTCGAACACGGCCCGTAACAGACGGTAACAGGCCGATGAACAAAAACGAGCGGCGTTCGCGATATTTCAAATAGGTTTTTGATTTCCACGCGATTGCCCGCCACGGTCGTGTGTCCGGTCTGTACGACTCGTTTAGCCGTCCAACGTCCCTTCCGTAATCCGGAATAAAAGTCGTTTCATTTGGTAAATACCGTGTGTCATTGCTGCTGCATTTCGGATTCCCACGGTCGATGAAAAAACGGGCAACAACGCGGCCGAAACGACACTGCGCGGAAAGAAATCGGAAGCGGGAGGAAAATAGAATCGGTAATGCGAGCGAGCGAGCGTTCGAGCTGGAATGAATAAAAGGACCGAGGAACGAGGAGATCCGCGTATGGCGGATAAAATGGAGGACGATAAAAGCGCGCGGACCGCGGTCCTGAGGCTAACTGGAAACGGAGGAGGATCGGAGGGGTGGAAACGGCGACGCGGAGAGGAAAGAGTCCATATCGTCTGGCAACACCTCGGCTACAGCCTGCTAACGATTAACTGTCCGTGCTCGCGATACGAGATAAAGGATAATAGCACGTCCGGATTCCGCTTTAGTTACCGGACGTACGGATTCAGCGACGAAATGAGATTCCAGCCGGTCGCGAATGGGCCACGGTCTCTACCATCGAATAAATTTCCCTCGGTGTACGTGTATACGCGCCGCCCCGGCGACGTAAGACGCCACCGTTTCCGGCAGTTCGTTAAATTTAATCCGTATCGCGTAAATTCAATTTAAATTCCGCGATTTTCGTAAAGCGGACTGGATGGAGCGGAGAATGCATGCACCGCGTCCGCGCGGAAAAATTGACCAATTTTACCCGGTTTCGACCCTGTTCGCCCGGCGTCCCGTGCGCGGTTCTCGTTTAAATTAAACGGGAAGAAAAATTTCCGAGTAAATTTTTATTAAACACCGGATTTCACCTCGCGACTCGAAAAACCGTGCGGAGAAAAATTATTTCCCGCTCTTTCTTTCTTTTCTCTCTCTCTCTCTCTCCCTCACTCTCCTTCTCTCTCCCTCTTTCTCGTAGATGTGTATATATAGAGAGAGAGAATATAAGAGAAGGTACACGGTTGACGTTATCGCGAAAAAGCAGGCAACCGTTGGCAGACCTCGAACACTTGGAGGCCCGCGCGAACTCGGGCATAACCGCGTAACGCGTTAAATGGAGATCCCTCAACTTTCCACTTGCCGAGCAGCTTGAATACCTTCCAAGTTACATGGCGAGCTGCACGCGTGCTAATCGAATACCGGAAGTTCGTCGAATTCGTTGCTTGCCGCAGTTATCACCCTCGGGGTGTCTACCGACGACGCGTCGGCCGAACGAGATTCGTTTATCCGGCCGACGGAACTCGCCGTCGCAACTCGCCCACCACTTCCTCCTCCTCTTCGCACGACCGGTTTTATCGACGTCGATTTTCGCTCGATTAGCGGTAGAATAAGTCGCGTCGCGGCGACAGAGAAATAGAGAGAGTGGAGAGAGAGAGAGAGAGAGAGAGAAAAGACATCGCGACGCAGCGGAGAACGTCTCCTCGACGCGTTACGGTTTACTTTGGCGCGCCTTGGCCGACAAAGAAGTATCGGGATTTCTCGGATATAAAACGGATAAAACGGATAAAAAGGATAAAAAGGATAGAGAGAGGCGCGGGGAGAAAATAAATCGTTTTACATACCGGAAGCTGACGTCTGGCGTGCTTGTATCGGCGGTATCGGTAATCGATTTAGCAATTTTACGCGAGACGGGACGCCGGCGTGCTTAAGATTAATAAGCGAGCGACGCATTAAGACTCGCGAGCAATCCTGCCGGCGCTGATACACGCCCGTGCTCCCATGCAAATCTCGCCCCGAATAATTAACCACCGTTTTCCGGCTGATAAGCGCGCCACGCCACGTGTAATCTTCCGGTGATATTTGCCGGGAAGAAAGGCGCGCGGTTCAACGCGGTTCGAAGCGGTTCGAAGAGGTTCGAGACTCGGAAGGACTCTAACGACATCCTCTTTGCAAGAAGTTGCTACTGTTCGTTGGCCCGGAAGATAGCCGGTTCTTTAATTCGCTTAGCAGTCATTACCGGCGAGAGAGAAGGCTCGGCCAGAAACTTTTCCATTTCATTACTCTATCCTATTTCTTTCTCCTTTCGCGCTGTCCTCGCGGTGTCTCGCGGTCCTCCTCCGTCTTGTTGCCATCAACTTTATTACTTTGTCCTCTTTCGGCGTGACTGGCCGTGTACGCGGCTCGTTCCGACTCGAGTGCCTCGCTACCTAACTTTCGGCTTAAATCTTTTTCTTCCCGGAGCCCCGGTTAACTGGACGCAAGCAGCAAGAACGATCCTTTAAGGAAAAAGGGTTACACGGTCGCGGCGAAATTCGCCGGATAAATTTACCTTGCGGACCATAAGCTTCCGCCGTTGCTGGCTCGTGTTTAATTAACGCTGTCGGATCAAAAGCGGACGGCGAATTATTATTTTCCTCCTTTTTTTTCTCTCTCTCCCTCTCTCTCGCGCGCACTTTTATGCGCGACTCTTCGCTCCCCGTGAAATATTAAATCCGCGTCGGCGAGTTTCCTGGAATTTACTCTTTCTCGTTTACGACTGGCGGATAGAGATCGATAGAGATCGCGAAGAAGGAGAGAACCGGCCGTTTCGAAAATTACTCTCTCTCTCTCTCTCTCTCCCTCTCCCTGGGAGAGGTACTACGTCTGGAAGTATGCGTGGGGCGCGCGCGTGTGCGCGGGCGGTGGGTGGGAACGATGCGCAAATGACTGCGACTATAAAATATTCAAAGCCTAGCGCCATAATGGCGGTGCGTCCAAGCATATTAAACATTCAGTCACGTAACTGGTCCACCGTCAGGGCCGCGCGGGGCAAGTGCACGCGGTAATTCAACTCCCGAAGTAAAGTTTCAGCCGCGAGATACATCCCGTGGTATAAACTTGGCGAAATTACACTATATCAAACTCCGCTATACATATTTATTATTTAAGTTGCGAGCACTTGTTCTCGGGTGCAAAGGAACGGCCGCTTTGTCCCCCTCGCCGTCTTCTCGCGTGTTTGACTAAGAATCAACGCGACCACCGCCACGCGTGGATCTCGCCTAAGGGAAACTTTTCCCTCGCCAAACTTCCATAGAGTCGCGCCTCGCGGGCCAAACTTCGATCTCGTTATCGTCTTCCACCTTTTCGTCGCGCCCCTCCCCCTTCGCGACGCCTAGCGCCGCGACGCGTCCGATAGACGCATCTCCTGCCCATTTCCATCGCGCTAATCTCGCCCGCGTATTTCCCGCGTTCGTGCGTCGGGGATCAAGGCTCCAAGTAACGCGAAACGAGCTTCCAAAGGATCTTTCAGTATAAATTCGGTGTCTGGCTCCGATACGGAAGCTTCGATTATCATCCGGAATATAGAGCGGAGTCGGAACGGCGGTGGGAAATTTGACTAATTACCGATCGACTTTGACGAAGCATCGTCGGATAGGAAGTGGGAAGAGGCGTTTGAAAGGGCTGCGCCGCATCGATAACGCGAGATCGGTGCGTGGCTGACTATCCACCGACCTGTTCTACCGGCCCGCCGCGCTTCCAGGCTCGCGAAATACGCCAACGTTTGAATAAACCAAACCGGTACACGCAAGGAATCTTGGGCGAACGTTAAACCCTGCGTAACGCAGAGCACACAGCCAGCCACCAGAGAGAGCCGGGACGGTGTTCCGTTTAAATAAAGATAAATCCAATTATTCTCGAGTGTATTGCGCAATTTCATTGTTCATGCATAACCGTGGAAAATTTAAATAGTCCAGTCAAAAAGGGATTAAATATTCCATTACGCCGGGGCCGGGGTGGGCATCGGTATGCGTCGAGTTCGCGCGATAATTCAACTCCCGCAACTAAGTTTCATCCCCGCTGATAGCGTCCCAGCGCGAAATTATACGTTGTACCGCTGCGACCGCGTGGGTATTTATTAAACGGCTGTCGTTAATTTTGAAATCAAGAGTGAGCGAGGGGAGCAGAGAGAGAGAGAGATAGAGAGAGAGAGAGAGAGGGTCAGCGAGTGAAATACACGAAAAGGAATAGAGAGGCTATCCGCGGCGATAAGTAACGCGTAAATGGCCCCGGGGCCGTGTCCTTAACGAGTCAGATATTCCGAAGTAATTAGAGAGAAGCTCGCTTACCGATCCTCTTTTCTTCTCTCTCTCCTCTCTTTTCCATTTTTTCCTCCCTTTTTCCTCCCTTTTTCCTACGTCCGCTCTACGGCAGTAACCATGAACATAACCATTAGAATCTGTTACATTCAACGGAGACGCCATTGGCTTTCGGCCGAGCGCGGCTTATAACCGCGCCTTTTTTAATTCCTGCCCGAAATCCCGCTGATATTTCCCCGATGCTGGCCATCGCGCTCGTATCCGATCGTTATCGTTAGATCGCGCCGCGATCCCGTTCCCGATCATCGCGAGTTACAACCGATGAAGCTTTTAACGCCTTCTCGATACGGCGCCGCGTTAATCCGGCGTATCGGAAGCGAAGGAAAGAATTTACGAGCCGCGAGTTAGTTCCTCTTTTATTTATTTTCCTTTTTCGCTTTTTTCCCCTCTTTTTCCCCCGTCGTTCGAGCTTCGTTTCCGAGCTCGATCGTTTGTCAAGCATCGCGACGCCCTTTGTGTTACCCAGAAGCTTGCGGGGGTAAACGTCTAGGAGTAGCGGAAGGTAACGGGGCCAGGGGGGGAGGGGCAGAGATAGCCGAGAGCGGGATGATAGCCCCGTGGAAAAAAGAGTAATTGAATTGACCGTTTGCGCGGCGGCTTAATTTCGTTGCAGAAGTTTGCGGGGTCGTCCTTAATTTTACTCCATATTAGCAATGTAAAAGAAGGGATGTTCGAGCTCGGAGAAAGGATAGGGTCTAATGGAGCAAACTTTGCAATTTTCATGGACGCTCGAGCGAAACAATACCGAGTAAAAACCGGGTAAAACGACTGGGCTGTGTTAACTGGCGCGACTATTAAAGGAAGAATATGTATCTTGAATATTCCGCAGCCCGGCGTCCCTTTGTCACGCGAAGAAAGTCGAACACGAGCCCCGGCTGATCGACGTCCGCGAGTACCCAAATGTTGCTTTAACGGCTTTCCGCTGAATTAGTCAGTAGTTACGAGTTCCAGGCGATCCTGCTTGTCTTTCGATTCCCATCCTCCGACCACGTTCGCCGGTTTCTATTGACACGACCGGTCGTACGATATTCACCGTGCGAGCCTGCACCGGAGAGGACACACGCCGTTCGCCCAAAGACGATTAAGCCTCTCCTCTCCACTCGGTATATTTATACGGAAACGATCTTGGCGCGGTGACCGATTGTCGTTTGACCAAAGTTCCAATCGCGCAGAGAAACGCGGAAAATTCCCGATATTCACGCCCCCTCCCACTCTCCTTTCTCTCGATCCCTTCGTACAATAACCCTGGATGGCGTTGACGAACCGTGTCGATGTAGCTCTTTGTTCCGCGAACTTCACACGGGGCATTTTAATGGAGGGCGCTCGATCGGCAAGTGTGTATAGCGTTGAACCTCTCGCGAGAAACGGTACTATTTTTCAGAATGATTTCACAACCTATTAAACTTGTCGACGATCGACAGCAGGGTGCTCGAGTACAATTTGTCGCGTGGCCGGCTGTCGATAATTCGAAAATATATGTCGGTATGAGGGGTCCTCGTAGCGAATCGATTGGATACCGTGGACAAAAAATCGTCGCCCGGCCTAAACCTCGTTGAATTTATTTCACCGTCCTGCCCCCGTGGCGCGCGCGCGCGCGATCGGACCACTTTTAAATTTCCCTTCTATCCGCCGTTACCGTTCGCGTGTCGCCCATAGAAACGTTTAAACTGCCCAACGTTTCGATGGCTATTCGATCGTAACATCGACGGGATCGGATTTTAATTTGGCTGTGAAAACGTCAGGGATCGGGGTAGAGCAGAAGCGAACAGTGACATCAAAAACACCCGTTAAAATTCATGCCCGACACCGCGCGCCGAATCTGTAAACCGTAACGACGAGTCCGTTAAGTCCACCGAATCGACCGTGTCGGATCAGCCGGCAAAGTACGCCAAAGTATGCCAAAGTATGCCAATCTAGAGCCCTAACGGGCAGAGAGGGAAAGGGAGCAGAGAACCTTTAACCCCGACCTGTTTATCATAACCGCGATTACGCGATCCTGCTCGATCCACTCTCCATCCAAGCGTGTTTTTCGCTTTCCAAGCGAGGTCATGGGTCATTCATCGATGACCGGAGTGCCACCAGCCACTGTTTAAAGTAAATATCGAGCGAAAAATTTCCCAGCGAAATAGGTCGCTAGACGATATTATGAAATATAACGTGTATTATTCGGCGACTAAAAATTTTAATTAAAACGCGAGATATTACTTAAATTAAATACAACTGTACGCTTTAATGAAAATTCTATCGAGGCTCGACGTGTTAAATGAATTACAAAATAACCGTGACAATTCGATTCTCCAGCGACGAGATTGATCTAAAAATGTACGGTTCCAGTTCGATCTAGCT
>NIJG01000112.1:4722842-4730648 GCA_002201625.1 Euglossa dilemma
CGCATTATTAAACCCAGCCTCTCTCTCGTCGGCCAGCCCAATAACTGTCATGCGGAAGTCATCTGTTCTCACCGACGCCCGTACCCGGCACTAACATTTTATTAAAGTCGCCAATTTCTCGCCACGCAGCTGCACACCGTTCGCCATTCGATTTACGCTCGCCGGCCTCCGCTCTGCGTCTACCTGATCGATCCTCCGCTTCGGATCGGCGAGCGGAGAAGGAAAGTCAACAGGTGAACGAGCGGTGGCGTGAGCCGGAGTTTATAAGCGGGGATAATTTCACGGGCCGTGGCTAGGAAACGATACGACTAATCGTTTTATAAACAAAACGCAGCTGGCCGGATGGTACCGGAAACGAAACGGCGGCGCACAAAGGCCGCGGCATTTTCTCGAATAAATTTGATCCCGCTTTCATTTCCGTTACCCTCGCTGGCCACCTGGCCTCCGCGGCGCCCTCCGCGACGCCCGGCGTCCCGCGGCGCGGACTCGGTCTTCCGCGCGGCTTTTCGGCCGTCGTCGCCGCTCCTCGCGGGACTCGCCGGCGACGCCGAACAATTGCGCCCGCACAAAAACCTCGTTTAAAGCTCCGGTACTTCTGTATATACCGGGGCTGGTCAAAGAATCGTATACGGTATTAACGGGCACAAAGGGCGTCGTTACCGCTTACAAATTGCGGATGCGAATCGAGCCGCGGCAACGGGCAGACCAAACGGTGCGGCCTCGGTATTCGGGGCTAAGCCGGCTTACCGGCCACCACGCGCCGCGATACGCTCCACCTTTGCCGTTTATGCTAACTGACACCACGATGAGCTACTTTGCATTAATCGTTTTCGAGAAGTCGCTTCGCGGACCGAGCTATGCCCGAGCTGCACTCCTGGTATACCACGGTGCTGTACCGGTGTTACTACCAGCGAATTTCGATCGCTACGTACACGCGTATCCGCATATCGCGCGTACACGCGTGATTTCGAGAGCTAAATTTTTAATCCTCCGCTGTCGGACGCTTTATCCTCGATATTCGCGGTTAAACGAACGAACCACGCGGCGAGACGGACGCGTCTAGCTTTTCGAGGAGTAAATCTTTGAATATGGTCCGCGTGACTGGCCAGATTCCATAAGGGAATCAATGAGGAGATGTAGGGGGATAGGAGGCCGGTTGGCCCGGGTCCACGGCACGCGAGGAGCACCAAGCTCCTCCGGCTCGCAGGCATCCTTTACGCAATTACGGTTTTTGCGCGACGTCGGAAATATGGACACGGGGAAAAAAGATGTAGGCGAAAGGAAGCGGGCGAGGAGGAAGACCGAGGAGCCGGAGGGTGGATAATAGCCAGGATAGAATTGTTCCAGGAGCAAAAAGACCGATCCATCCTGGCGTGTTATCGGATGGTAGAGACGCCTATGGACCGAGCCGGTTCTCCTCCTCCTCGCGTCTCCGCCCGTACTACCCGTTCTTCTCCGTAACGGCTCTATCCGAGTGCGATCGCGTCGGATACGAGGCGTCGAACGAGCGCGTGCAATCGCAGTTGCGATAACGCCGCGAATACGCGCGCGTCGCGTAATTTCCCGGACGCCGCGCGTCGTTTCCGCGAATTCCGCGCGATTATCGCGTCATTGAAATGCATAAATACGTTGGGGAGCGCGGGTATCGCGGATCGGCCGAGGGTACATTTTTAATAACCAGCAGGCCGTGGACCACCACCCCAGAGACTCGCTACTCTGTCGGCGCGCCGGCACGAACGGGGACCGATTTGAACGGAACGACGCGTGGCCAACGCGTTAACGCCGTCCGGTTTTTAACACGGCCATTCCGCGTAAACGAAATACCGGCTCGTTTATTTTCCCCGATAACGGATGATATTTTTTAACTGATACCGTTTCGCCGCGAAATGTGACGAGTTATAACGAAACCGAGCGCGCCGCTGCGTCCGAGGGAAAACACGTCCGGGGATTTTAATGATTCGCTAATTGCCGCGAGTATTCGATGAGAATCGAACTAAAATAATTGCGATTAATCGGTGTAAATCATTAACGCTGCGCGCGCGCGCGCGGCGAGGTAGAAAATTGGAAGAAGGACGAAAACGTTAACGAGGCTCGGACGGGATCGGAAACGCCTTGGTAAATTCCAGGCTACGATTTGCTCGACGAACGTCGACGACGACGACGACGACGACGACGACGTTGATGGCCGTGATGGCCGTCGCCGTGGCGGTCGCCGACGCTGTCGCGTTTCGTAAAGAGTTCAAGTGGGCTGAAACGTAAAGATCTCCGGGTCGACGACAGGGTATGCTCGTCATAAATTATGCATTACTGACGGCATTAAAGGTAACGTGGCTTCAATTAAAATTCGCCCCTTAACTGGATCACCGCAATGCGGCGCATCCCTAAAGTCCGATTCGGCGATGGCCGCGAGTATCGCTGCTCGCCGGTATTTTCGCCGGCATTTTCGACGGTATTTTCGCCGCTCGAGTCATTATCCTGGCGCGAAAAACAATTTCTCTGGCGTTGGCTCTTTAGAGACCCGGACCTCCGACCCCCGGTGTCGAAAGGCACTCGAAGCGCGAGCATCGCGGTTGTTCCACTTAATCACCATGGAAAAGTTGTTACGGAAAATTTGACGAACAAAAGTTGCCCGCCGTCCCGCCTTTCTCCCCCTTAGCTACGGAACACGGCCACAAAACCGTAGTTACGGCACTAATTTCAGCGGAATAATTGCGAGAACCCCGGCCGTAATCCTTTCCGAGCCTCCAGAACAAACGGTTCTCCATCGCGCTGTCAGGCGACCGAGAGAGAGTGCCTTTCGCGGAAGATGATACGACGACGTAACGACGATGACACGGCCGAGCGGCACAGCGCAGAGAGAAAGAGATAGAGAGAGAGAGAGAGAAAGAGAGAGAGAACGAGGAGAGGAACGGGCAGAGAAAATAGCGTCTAGAAAGGACGCTGCAATTAAACATTTTGTTCCTGTTCAACCGGTACAACCGCCAGCTCTTGACCCAGATCCCGAGTGTAACGTTCCCTGCACTTTCCCTCTCCGACCTTTTCCTATTCCGCGGTCGTAATTTATCATTGGAAAATGAGGAGCGCGACGAGCAGGGGTCGACGAACGCTGGCAATGGACAACGTTATCCGCGCCGCGCCGCGCGGCTTTTCACCAGGAACCGCTCCGACATCTTCCGATACACTCGCGCTTTTCATCCGCGGAAACAGTGTACAGGTATTCGCGGACTAATTGGGCGGCAACGCTCGCTCCTCCTCCGGCGTTTCGAGATCGCACAAAAGCCATCGCGCGTCGTTGCTCGTCATCGCCGAAATTCCACGCCGGAGCCGCGAGTACGCGTGTCGGACCGTGGCGAAAATCCAAGGCTCCGCGGCCCTCCACGGGGATCAATTAACGCGCGATTTTAAGGTCGACGCGGTAAACCGAACGCGCCGAGTATTAATTAGCGGGCGCGAACGATCGATCGATCGTTAGCCGGCGAAAAGGAAATTCGCCGCTGATTTCCCACCGATTTTCCCCACGCTCGCTCCCTTCTGCCCCTCGGGACGAACGGGAAGAAATCCGTCTTGGGAATAGTTGGGAAATGTCGGGAATAGTTTGCTCGCCGAGGACGATATTGCATTTCAACCTTGAAGGAGGTTGAAAAGGCGAAATTAGAGTGGTGCCGAGCATTAAGGCGCCTTCTGCTCGACCTCCTCGTCATCTCGAGCATCCGCAATCGCTGATAACCGCGAGGCAGGGATCCTCCACTCGGCCGAAGAATTCAAAGGAGAGATTTCTCCGGACCCGAGCTATCGATTCCGACCCCGACGGAAATGTATCCACTCCGACCCCGTTACCTTGACCCGTCCCCCCGCGCCTTTCGCCCTGCGAATTTTCCCGAAAATTTACAGACCCTCGTAAAGCGCCGCGAACCGTTCCCGTGCAATCGCTCGCCCGTGAATTATCCGCGTTTCCGAAACCTCTCTCGCCGCCGAAATTCAACGAAATTCAACGAAATTCAACGAAATTAAACGAAATTAACCCCCCGCTTAAGAGGAAACAAAGGGCGTGCACAGTCCGGCCGGGTCTCTGCGCGTCCCGGCTAATTTCCACGATCGCGTAAAATGAAAAACCATCAAACACCGTAATGCTCCGGCGGAATCTCGGGGACCTTATCCCGATTGGCCGGGAAGGGGCCAAGGGGGCCGAAGGGGACAGAATTAAGCCAGCTGCCGTTTCTCAACGGAATCGCGCGACGGAAGAAATAAAACCGCTCAAAAGATAACCCACTTCCTCTCGCGCGGTAATTGTCCTCCATAAAACCGGCTTTGTGCATCGCGTTCGCGAGATAAAAATTTTACAGATTTCGCGAAGAGGAAGGTAGGGGAAGAAGCGATTCGCCGGGTTGGGGAGCCGACGTCGGGGCGTCAGGTAGGAAGGAACAGCTGGCAAGCGTCCGGAGGCTGTAAAATCGCGTAACAAGCCGCGATAACGGCCATTCAACCGGCCGGTTTACGATTCCTCGCACGAAACTCGCGACGAGGGGTTTCAGCGCTGGTTCTCGAGCGCATCGACCGACCGGAACCCGGCGACTGCCGGCGAGCAACGGGGAAGCGTCGGATGCGACGGGGGCGCGGAAGACGGACGACGCCGCACGCGACGCTTTTAAAAACCACGCGGTTATTAGACGGGTAGACGCCAGGGACGCGGTCGGTCGGCGCGCGGGATCGTACGTGGTCGCAGCTGTCGCGACTCGGCGTTCGCGAGGTCGTCGCGACGCCGTGGCGCGGGTGGCCGCGTAACCGGTCGTTGGGACACGGCGAGGGTAATTTTTGCCGATCGGCCGACCGAGATATACTTAATGTTCGAGCACGAGTCTCGGCGTGTCTCCGGGTTCCGCGAATGTATTTGCACTCGCGGCGATAGCGACGATGAATGTCCGCTAGCGCGGGGTGTTATTTAAATTTTTATCGCGTTCGCTCGTCAGCCGACTGCGTCGTTGACCGACTCCGCTCGAACGCACCCGAGACGCGCGAGGTGTATCGAAGACGCGGAGGACGCGCGACGTCGGGAAGATTGGCTGCGCGGGCGAAGAGACGCGGCGCGCGAAGAGAGACGACGCCGGTCGGAACGGGGACGCGAAGAGATTGCCTCGACGTCTTCCGGCGAACGTATCCGGGGAGTATTAACGTTTCCAAATTCGCGAGAGCGAGTGATCCCGGGAAGAGAGTGGGTTTCAACGGGGAGCCCGAAAGGTAGCTAGTCCCCGGCGGAGTTAAAGAGGACGACTGGCGTCGCCGGCTGCCAGTTTTATCGGTGTTTTAAAAGTGGGCCACCGACGTCGTGCATCCGTCCTCGTGCCTACCGCCTCTAAGAATACCGCGCCGCGGATACACGAATTCCTGCAGAAATTTAATATTTCTCTTTTCGAGAGGGAGCACGGAAATGCCATTAAACGGGCCGCGAGAAGCCAGCATCGCTCTCTCATCGAATCGAGTTTGCAAAGGCGTCCCCCCTGACTCGGCACACGCGTCCCGAATCCCGTCTGCGAGTTACTATTTCATGAAGTATGCATGTCTAGCCACATATGTGATTCCATATGTATCGCGCGCCGTCCTACCATCCACGCTACATAAAAATATATTTGGACGAGCAGCACGGGCTGCGTGCCGAAGGATCGGCCAGGCCGACGCCGTCTCTCCGACGCGCCGCGTCCAACCGATGCGGCGGAAAACCTCGAAAACGCCAGCCGGACGATGAAATATTAACGGGCCGAACGAGCGGCGCGCGGAAATCCACGAGAAACGGCGCGGTCGCGAGCGAAGGATCTCTCGCGGACGGGGATCGAAGAAAACTAACGGCGCTTCTATGGCGTCGCGCCGTCTGCGCCGCGGCGCAACCCTAGGCGGGGATGGAAATCTTGCAGAGCGCCACGCAACCCCTTGCTAATCTCTCGCGGTTTTCCGTGCGACCGAATCTTCGATATCTCGCGTATCCACTCCGTCGTTTCTTATCTCGAAACTCTAGTTCTCGATGGAAACGACAGATTTTTCTCTATCGATAACGGTACGTTACCCGCGACTTTTGACTTTGCGCGGTTCCCTACACACCGGATAAGTCTCTAATCCTCCGGTTTGCCCCGATACTCGAGGCGCGTTGGAACGAAAAATCGCCTCGATCGAGAGCGTATCGCGGGGGAGCAGCGAGATCTCCGAGGTGAGAAATCTCGGCGATATTCCGTCGACGATATCCGCTGAGCGCGGAGCGGACTCGAGAGCCAGCCGATACCCATTTACGACTCGAGTAACCCTCCGTATTACGGCGTTTGCTCGCCGCGACACCGACCTAACGCGTACCTGTCGCCACTCTCATTTCCCAGGTGTTTTCGCGTAGGTGCGCCGATGCGCCGCTGAGGATGAACCTTAACGACGACCAGTCGCGAATTTCCACGGCTGGTAACCAAGTGTAACCGTGGCCGAAAGGTCGACGGGGTTGGAATGGAAACGCAGTCGGGATCGATCGCGCGCCCTGCGAAGAGATAAAAGCCTCGATCGACGAGCTCAAAGGACGAATTCCGAGGCTATCGCTCTAGGAAGGCAATTACGTCTACGACTTCTAGTAAACCGTTAAATGTATTTTGATCTCATAGCCCTTGGCTAATGGTTTTAACCCAGTTTCCAACGCTTTCCCTCGGCTAACTTTCCTCGAGAAGAATTAACTTTCCCGGGTATAGCGTCGACTATTTTCACAGGGACGAGCAGCGGAGTGGCAGAATTATTTTGTCGTCTCCATCTCCGCTCTGGCCGCTATGCATCCTCGTAATTTCATCTGTCCGGGGAAATCAATGCGGAAACGAGTGCTCTAAAGACTCGGGATATAGCCGGAGTTTATCGAAAGCTCGGCAAAGTTCTATTTAACTTGCTCCGGCCAAAGTACGATTTCTTTCCAACTTTCCTCCAATGTCGCCCCTTCGTCGGGCCACGCCGAAATGTACCGAGGAAAGAGTGGCGACGCGTCGCGTCGTTTGTCCGAGGGACGACTGATACTCTGCAGGTGACCCCTCTCGCGGTTCACCGATTCGTCGCGCTAAAAAGACAGTCGTTCGTTAAGGGGTGCGCGGCGTCGGTGTGCAGACGTCGAAAGAACGACGCGACAGTCGTACGTGTTCCACGGTGAAGAAACTTTAGCCGGGGACGCTTCTTGCCGCGACCCTAGCCGCGTCCACGTCTGCTTTCGTCTTTTCTACGGCTTCGCTCGCGCGGTAATGCAATCGGAGGACGCGTCGCGACGCGCGTGCCGCGTGTTCGATTACCATGCGTCATCCTCGCATAATAACAAATTTCGTCCGACCGAGGACAATGATATGCCTTTTATTCTCCTCGATTCGTCGGGCTACGCGCGCGTTTCGCACGCCGATGCTTCGGAATTTCATAAATGCGACGCCTGGAAATACCCGTGTCTCGCGGCTCGTACACCGCGGCGATATTTTAAACTCGAATCAAATAGTTCCGCGACCTCCGGCCGGATAATTAACGGAATCGGGCCAACGCTCCGGGCCGAGAGCCGAATAAAAATAAACGAAAGACGATTGAAGAGCGAACGGAAAACGGGGGGAAAAAATAAAGGAAGAGGAAAGGGGAAATAAAGGATAAAAATAAAGGAACGGCGACACGCGCCGCTCTTATACGGTGCAAATGAAGCACGATCGCGTGTCGCGCGCGATAAACGGATACGCAAAGCGGCTATTCTAACGAGTGGCTTCTTTCGGGCCAAGTGTCCTCGACATGGTGTTCGTTCGCCCCGACGCTTTTATTTTGTTCCTTTTT
>NIJG01000112.1:4730936-4841159 GCA_002201625.1 Euglossa dilemma
TTTCTATTGCGCCCGAGTTTCCCTCGGCGCTGCTCGCAATAACCGGGAGACACGAGCGCGCCGCGACGCCGCCCCTATTTTTAACCCCGATCGCGACCTCTGACGAGGAATTTCCAAGGTGCCCGACGTCGTTCAAGGGCATAATCGGAAGGTTAGCCGGCCGACGGACGAGCCGGGGAATCGAATGGAACGGAATCGAACGGAATGGAATGGAACCGGGGGATGAAAACGGTCGGGAATGGCGAGAACGTGCGCGAGAGCGGCAGAAAGTACCCGGCGCCTAACGCCACTAATGTACATTTAATGTCTCAAGTTTGAATGCGGTCGTGCTCACAGCCAGAGATAACATCTTAAATATGTTTTTGCATTTACGCGAGGAACGGGGGTGACCGTCTGCCTTGGCCGAGAGGGGGACGACGGCGGGGCCCCGAGGAAGAAACTTTTCAACGGCAGCCACCAGGTACGGTACTTTTTCCAAAGGATTTCCACCTTTTCCTCGCCGCTATTTCTCTTTCCCCGGCACAAAGGCTACATCAAGAATCTACGATCTCGCTGTCGACCAGGGGAATACCAGAAGTTTTTCCATTCGCCGGAACGACGGCAGAAAAGACGTAAGCACGGCCTCCTCTACCTACACCCCTCGTACATGAAATTTCCTTCTCTCCCTCTGTCTCAAACCCCGTTTTTCCCGTTGTGTTTTCAACCGCCACGATAATCTCGCGCGAGGAACCGAAAGCCGACGCGATCGTCGTCGGGATTTCAACGCGAATCCCTTTTTCCGCGGCGAAACGGGGAAACGGCGAACGAGCGAGGATCGATGATACGAAGAAGCCATTCGAACGCGGCCAATTGGTCCGAGTGAAATAGTTTCGCAGGTGAACGGACACGGGGCGCGTATCTGAAAGGCAAACAGCGTGTATCCTCGCGCCCCGGCATGTTTTATCCCCGCACATTCCTCCTCCGTTCGACGTCCGGCGTCGTTACCCTCGCTCTGCGGCTTTATACCCCTGTTCGGATCTTGCCGTTACAAGCGACCAGATTTCCCGTTTCCACCCTCGCGGTCGCTCCGGCGAAATAAGTTCCAGCCCCGGGTATACGCCGCGTCCCTGCGAGCCACGCGAAATAAACTCCGGTTCCCGGAGGTTCCCGGAGGTTCCGGTGTAGCGCGAGCTTCCGTTCTCGCAACGGCCAGAAAAATCGGGCAAATTCGATCGGAGGGTCGACCTTTCCAACGAGGAAAATCTCGCCATCTGACCGGAAACGGTGTAGCCTAGCATCTCGAGAGTTCGTGGCACCGCGCGTATGTATAGACAGACGGCGTCGCGACGATTCGACGCCCTTTCGCGCCACTCGTCCGACGAATCCGTACGATCATCCCGGTGTCTACGGGAAGCAATTTGCCAGGTGCTCGGGAGGGAATCGATGAAAACCGACAATAACCACGCGATCCGGCACGCCGGGGCGCCGCCGGCCAATGAACCGACGACGATGCGCGCCGCGACGACTCGAATTTGCCGGGTAGGGAACCTTGGACGAGTTCGTTCGTATGCATAGCCGGCTATGCTGATTGGCTGACACGCGAGTCGACAAAGTCCGCGAGCACTCGACGCGGCGCCTAGTTGCGCCGAGTTGCGTCGGTTGCCTGGTTACAGCCTCGCGTCTCTCGCGTCTCTCGCGTTCCGACTCCATGCCGGATATTGCATACGCGTTGTAATAATATGTATTTAAATTAGCGGCTCAAAGCGAGCCGAAATTACAGCGTCGCGCGAGAAGCTATCGGCGAGGGTGAAGCTCCTTCCGCGGCGCGTTCCGCCGACGCTTTATCGCGATCGAGCCACGCCGAGTCGGCGATACGGCCGTACGCGACGCTCGGCGTCCGATCGATTCCGCTGGAAATCGATGCGCCGCTTTTTTTCCCAGTCTCGCGGAATAGTTCCGTCGAGTTCCGACGAGTTTCGCCGGACGAGAGCGACGAGAGCGACGAGAGCGAATAGGAAGAAACGCGGAGTTTCTTTTCTTTTACACCGGGAAGAAGCTCAAAGCGAGGAACAACGGAAGTTACAGCGAGTTAACGACGGTTCGGAAGACAATCGTTGATCGTTACGACAACGCTGCAGTAATTTTCTTTCATCAGACCGAGGGAAGACTTTGGAAAAGGGGAGGAACTAGCATTTACCGTGGCGGGACGTCAGGCTGCATTTTAACGAGCCGGATCGCCGCGTAGGACGGGGTAAACGATGCCTCGGACGATATTTCGGCGGCCACCGACAAAGTCGCGAATACTTCCCGAGCAACCGCTATTTTCCTCCTCTTCTCCTTTTTCTCTTTCGGGCAAAGCTGGAAAAAAAACCGCGCGCGTTGGCGAACGGATGAGACGAACTTGAAATATTTCCGGTGTTATCCAAAGCAGAGTCGGTTATCGGATAAATCGCGGGTGGAAAAAACGCCGTTCCGATGCAATCGAAAAATACTATTTTTTGCCCTCCTCTTTCCGCCCGGCGGCGGGACCTCGCCTTAAAAAATTGGAAATACCCGAGCGAACGGCGGGAAATGGAACCGTGTGTAATTTTAAAGGATTTCCGATAAAAGCCGAGAGTTCCGACACAAACATACCGAAAAATATTATACGTGGCGAAAATGTAAATTGCCGTGCAAAAGATAGAACCGGCGGAATTAAAAGGTCGGTATTGAAATCGCGGAGAGCAGCGGCTTCGACGACGACGAGGAGAGCACAGAGGCCACCTCGAATCGTTTAAAACTTGGAAAATCGCCACTGCGGCGGGCCCGGAATTTACCTCGCGACGCTATAATATATCTCCTTCGATCTAGGTGGGTTAGTCGTGGGTTAGGTATACGTTAAGCGTGGGTTAGGTCCAAGGCAAGCGAACCACCTCCTTATTTAGCGATAATTACGAGTTGCCAACCCTCGGTTGGCCGTCTTCGTGATCTTCAGACCTTTACCCATTCAACCGGCCTTCGCCGATAGCACGGCGAGATTGCGCGTTCAATGGGAAATTGATTAACGTCGCCAATACCGATATGTTTTATCACCGTTTACCGATAATACCTCGCGGCTACTCCAGCACGCCGATCTCTCGCGCGTTACGGCGTCGAATCGCTTGCTCTGAAAATTTCGCCAACCTCGTCGATCGGTCACCGTTTCATCCGCGACGTCTCACGGTCGTCTGCGTCGAATCTCGGCGCGATTAGAACCGTCCGCGAAGGAGCATCGATCTTCGGATCGTCGGGTATCGGCGAAAACGTCGAAGGTTAATCGGGTCGCCGGAGTAATTCCTTTCGGAGGAAGGGGGCACGATATTCCACCGTCTTACGTATGAGCGGCGCGAAGTGCAGCCAAAGATAGAGAAAGTTTCGCGTGCAGTGGGCGACGAGGAGGGGGACGGACCGCAATGAAAGTCTCGTTTTTCAAAGGGCGTTTAAGCTGCTTTACATTTAACGAGCGACCGGCTGCATAGTTAAACCGAAGCGAACGATAAGACGAATTCGTGGTATCGCCGGCGGAGGATAGGTAGCAACGGGACAATTATCGGTGTTTCGCGAGCGAAGCACCGAGTCTGCGTGCGGCAATTAGGGGTGAACGCGTTGCGCGTGTGCGTGCGTCTGGTCGCATAACGGATGACGCGGCACGTGTGCCAGAAGCGTCGTTCGAGAACCAAAAATTCCCGACCCCCGGCGAGAGCAGCGTCGTTATCGCGACAAGAACGGGAGGAGCCCGACTGCTCTGCCTCTCCGCCATTCTAAATCGAGATTCGATTCTCTTTCCCACTTTCGCTTCTTCCTTTATCCGCCACTTCGTCCCCTTGAATTTCTTCCGACGAGTTCAACGGGAAATCTTGCCGAATTCGCGAACGCTGGTCGGATTTCAGTGTGGTTTAAACGGCTCGCGCGCGGCACCTAAATTCCCGGCAAGTCTGCGGTGCGAATCTAATCGAAATATAATACTAATTTACTTGATATAAACCAACGTTACTTTCCCCGGTGTAATTATTTACCCGAGCATTCGTGGCTGCTACGCGTTTCCCTTATAATTACGCGAATTCCATTAGCGCCGGCTGCTATAGATCTAACGCGGGTTACGCGAATCACTTTTCTTCGTCGCAGCCCCCCGAAATTAGAATAGATTCCTGCGCTTTCGCCCGGGAAACAAATCTCCCGAATTAACAGATCCCGGGGCCGTGTTTTTCCGGGGAAATTTCCCGCCGCGAGAATAAAACTCTCGAGGAAGAGAAGAAAGAAAAGAGCAGAGACTTACCCTGGCACATGATGGTGACGATGTGGAGTATACTGATGGTCAGGTACCGTCTTCTTCTCTGATTGTCCGCCATTTTATCGCCGTTCCGCGTCTTGCACCTCAAAGCTTACTGCAAGCAGAAGCGAAAGAGACCGATTTATTGGCCACCGCGACGAATCACGTGGGAGAGGGGGTCTAGGGGACGAAACGAATCGAAGGTTTCGTCGATGCTCGTCGATGGACGAATAGAGACGAATAGAGACGCGGTCGACGCCGATTCGCCTGGCGGAACGAGATACCGCGATATTTTCCCTTTCGACGATTCAAAGCCGGCGAAGGACGGTGGGAAAGTGGCGCGAATCTCGAGTGACCGATACGACGAGGTGAAAAGGATCGCTGGTAATTAATAAATACGCCTGGCCTGTCATTAAGGGCGCGATATACCGGTGTACGCAACGAGCACGACAGGAATATGTAAATACGCATCCATCTAGCCTAGGATGCACATCGAAATGCATATTGCGATGCGCGGCGTATCGTTGATTCGTCGATACGTCGGAAATCCACGAGGCCGTGAAATCATTAACGCATGGCTAAGTCAGTGTAATAGAGGGATGCTGTAATTAACGAACACCCAATGTTAATCAGGTTTATCGGGCTGTAATATATGTAGAGCCACTGGAGAAGATACAGACTGTATTCGCGTGCAGCGAACGTCTACGCGGCAGATACGCCGCGGAAATCAGCCTCTGAGACGGCTCGATGAACGGGATGAAAAGCTAGAGGAAAGAGGAAAAAAGGAGCGAGGGGGGACGGGGAGGTTAAAAAAAAAAAAAAAAAAAAAAGAAAAAGGGGACGAAGAGCGGAGAAGCGAGAAGACTTTTCTCCGGGGAGGAGGAAAGAATTGAAAGGAACACGGTTCGAAGTGTGATTCGACTTGTAGCATCTGGAAAGAAAAGAAGGCCGAGTCCGAGGAGAGCCGGAGAAGAGGACCCTTTCGCGGCTATAAATCGGCCATCAAACCTTCTCGTCGAGTTTGTTTAACCGCGTGTCACCGAGCTTGGTAATTCGAAAGCCAGGGAAAATTTTAATTTGATTAATCGCCGGAGATACAATGCCGGTGAGTTTCTAAATGAAATTCGTGCGGTTTTTTGCACGCGGGAACACGCGACTTCTCGCGGGTGCGAGACTCGGGTCGAGAGACCGATATTTCCAGGCAACGATTAAAGTAACGCGAACGTCGGCTGAATTTATTTTATCGCTCAGCTCCGAGGTCCTCGCGAGTATTTCGCTAATTACTTATTATACGCGATTTCTTATCGTTCCGTCACGGTCCCCCTGCGCGAGACAGACGGAAAGAGAAAAAGAGGGAGAAAAGGAGGGAGCGGGGATTGAGAAAAAAGGGGAATAAAATATTAAAATGACGCGTATCGCGGTTAAAATTCTTGCGATTTCCTGGGTAGACAGGGGCTTTAATCGAGCTCGGGGGAAAGTTGGAAAAGTGCAGCTGCAGCGCTATTCGCGACAAAAGCGTTTTACTCGGCCGTAATCCGTAGGCGTGAAATCGATTCTCCGATCTCGTAATCTCGCGATGCAAAGTATTTCACCGAGGGGGTGTATCGGTGTAACGAAGGAATTCCATCTTCGTCGAGTCCCCCCGGCACGCTGTTCCTTCCCGTTCCTTCTCGTTCCTTCCCGTTTCACGGCGTACGCCATTTACAATTAATATTTCCCGGGGACGCGCAACGCGTGCTATTTGCCCGGAACGCGATCGCGTACGAATAATTCCGATCGCTCGATATTTCACCGGCAGTTTGCAACGGCTTGACGCGCGAGAATTACAAATCGATTTAAAAAAAAAAAATCCCGCCTTCCGCCGCGCTACGCCAGGGTGGAACATTGTCGCGGGGATTTTTTTTTTTTTTCTCCCCCTCGGTCGGTGAAAGCTGCCGGTGGGTGGTCTACTACTCGAACGTTAAGGGCCGTAACCGTGTAACTTGATTCGTTGCGTTATTACAAGTTTTACGAGTTAATTAACGGAGATTTTTAGAGTAATATCACACAGGCACTTCGGTAAAGCGGCTCTTGTTATTACATCACGCTTTTACACATCCACGGCGTCGAAATTACCGGGGTAACTCCAGCTATCGCGCTCGACCCATAATTAGTAAACTCGGTTAACGACATGACGCCGCCCGTTCACCGACGCTATCGCGCCGCCCCTGTATTTTTCCTTTCTTTCCCTTTCCACCGGCTTTTCTAAACTCCTTTCCGCGCCGCGGCGACAAGCCCCGGCAAGTGCAAAACAGCAAGTTACACATGGCCTTCGGCATTATCCGTTAACCTTTCGCTCCTCGCGGATTGCCGATTAATAAACGGCCCGACAACTTTCCTCTCGCGTCGTAAACAAGTTGCAACAAACTGCCCGGGACCAACCCTGCCTCGATCGGCTCTCCATCGATCGACCGATCGACCATCCGAGCACAACGTCCGCGGACGTCGATCAAGAATTCATAAAAGTTGGAATTTACGACGCGTGCTCCCGTTGTATTAACGCGTCCGCGTCGCCACGGGTTTCGTAATACGAACGGAAACAGACGCGAGAGCAGTGCCGCCGCCGATGATTTCGCTCCAATTTCCATCCGCAACTTTCCGCGATTATTTTCCCCGTTGCGTGGAACAGCCGGCCGCGCGAGAATAAACGCGCATATGAAATATCCGTGGTCGTAAAACGATCGCGGAGCGAAGAACAGGCTGGCGCGCGCGCGCGCCAGGGTGTGCAGGGTAATCGAGAAATTGTCCGATCGGATTTTTCCTCCGCGCCGGCGAGTATCGTGCCGTTTTTACGGGTCTGTTTACCGTTAATACGGCAAACAACCCCTTTTAACGGCGCCGATTGTTTAATCCAATTGGACAAATGGCCGTTAGGACGGCGAGCAGCGGGCAACGAGCGTCGATGCGTCGGTTCGGATCGGTCCGCATCGAGAGAGCTGCCGCTGCTGCTGCTGCCCGTCCAGATTTACGAGGCGATTTACAAATTGGCGGTTATTGTGCCCCGCACGGAAATCAAACTGTCCTGTAAATCAAAACGTCTGCCAGCGTTCATTAAACGTCAGGCAAATCCCGGAAATCGGTCGTCGCAACTCGGCCACCGGCCTCTCGCCGCCTCCTCCCTCTTTCTCGATCCGCGCCGCGTTTCCGTTTCCGCCTCCGCCTCCGCGCCGACTCCGCGCCGATCCGCGCGCCGGTGCACGCGCCAGCTAGCCAGACATTAGCGTCGTGTCCCGAATTCCCCGTGTACTCGGCCGCGAAAAGTCGTAAACCATTTTCCCAACCCCCGTCGCATCGGCCGCTCTGTTTTTTTCTTTTTTTTTCACCTCTCTCTCTCTCTCTCTCGCTCGCCGTGCTGGCGTACACGCCGGACAACGAAATAACTGGACGCGCCTAGAGCGAGAGGACGTCGTCGAAAATAATCGTTTAATCCGCGCGCCCGTGACGAATCCCGGTTTTGTCTGTTTCCGACGTCGGTTCGTTTCGTTCCTCCTTTTTCCCTTTTTCATCCCCCTCCGTTCCCTCCTCGCTTCTCTCCCTCACTCTCTCTCTCTCTTTTTTCACGCCGGGCATAGGTCCTTTAAAGAGATTGCGTCGACCGGGTACAGGGCCGCGGTATGAAATCGAGGTATCGGAAGGCGAGAGGCGAATCGGACTTCGTAAATCTCACGGTTAGTTTGAGCTGGAATGATACGAGATTGGTCGGAGGGTAAATCAGGGCCGCGATGCTTACCGGATCGTTCAAGAGATTGATGATGCAGGGGTTGATTCGGTGGAAAGTGCAACGCGGCGAGGTACAGGCTGGAACACCGATGGACACAGCGACGCGGAATTTAATGGCGGGTTCGTGCGACGCTTGTAACAAAGGCAACCAAAAAATCACCCCGTAATTGCGATCGTACGGTGAAAATCACGTCTGTACGCGTGAACCAAGTGCCACCGGATATGCCGCGCCGTGATCCCTCTCTCCCTCTCACTCTCTCTCTCCCTTTCTCGCCCCTTTTTCCCTTTTTTTTCCCTCTTTATCCGCGATGTTACTTTTATCATCCGACGCTGTAAAGGCGCGCCTGCGAAACCTAGCTGACAGAAAACCTCCGCGACGATGCTGGCGATGCTCTCGCTTATATCCTCCTCTTCGCAGGTCAGGTTAACATTCGTTAATCGGTTCGATTTCTCGACGAATAAGCGGGATCGGACAGAACTCTGCGAAGAACTCGTGGAAAAATCTGCGCGGTTAATTCGCGATTGATTTATGGAACGAAATTGGACAGAGGATGGTCGCGAACGACGGATCTCTCGGTGAACACCGTCTTCGAAATCCCTCGGACGAGAAATCGAGCAAAAAGCGACGCCTCGAACCGCGAAGGATCGCGGGAGACAATGCGAGAAAAATGAAAACGATTCCTCTCGAATCTTTCTCCCCATCTTTCATCGAGATATACGACTGTCGTTGCGCGATCTTCGTTAAACACGTTACGAGCGTTTTACGTCGCGATCCATAATTCTTTTTACGCGATAAACGCGCATACTGATCTGGCGATCTCGACCAGCGGACGAAACGATCGGGAAAATCGAGAGAAAGACGCGCAGAGATAGAGAGAGAAAGGGAGAGAAAGGGAGGAGGACGGGTGAAAATGACGATTATTCGAATGGACTAACGTTTCGTCGGGAAACCTTGCGCTTCTCTGTCCAGCAATTTTCCTATTTGGGTCAGGGAAGATGACACGGCCCGTGGACCCTCTGCCCCTTCGTATCTCTGCTATTCCTGCGCGATCGTCAACGACAGAGCAGAGAGAGCAAAGGACGATATAGAGGGAATTGAAAGCAGGAAACGGGAGGAAAGTCCGCTCTTTCTTTTCCACGCCGGTCAGAGATTGCTGGAAACAGAGGCGGGGCGAGCAGGGATCGGGGTAAATCCGTGGACGAAACTCGAGCTGCAATTTCCACGTCGAACGTATTAGTCTCGTTAATTCGCACGAAAAGCTCCCGTAACGAGAGGGCTCGAAACAACCGAGATTCTTTCCTCTCTTTTCCTTTCCCCGCCTTCCAACCAACGAATCCCGCTCTCCACGACTCGATCGTTCCGCCATACTTAACCGCGAGCAACGACGCCGCGACGTCGTGCCGTGGCGGAATCGGCAAAAACCCGAGACGCCGCGAACGAGACAACCGGTAACAATGGCAACCGGGGTAACCTTCGAGTGGGAATAAATTTCTCGTTCCAAGAGGATAATTCATCGGGCGATTGTCGCGTTCGCGACGCAACGGCTTGCTCGTGAATTTGCGGGAAAACTCGGGGGGCAAATCGCGAGGCAAAACACGAGGCAAAACGCGAGGGAAACGCGGCGATGGTGGCGCGGTGGCGCGATTGCGACAAAACGCTGGTAATTACATTCCGGAAGTGAGCAGGTCGAAAAGCGACGTGGCGTGCGTTCACGGTATCGTTTTGTGTCTTGGATAATTGCCGACACGCGATCCTGCCACGTATACCAGCCGGTCGAATACGGGAACATCGCAGTCTGCACCTGCTAATGCGCCGTTTCACGTGCGTGCGCGACATTCTGGCCTGCATTCCGTAAAAATAAAATGGCCGTTAGCCACCGGCCAACCGGCCCAGCCCGGGGTTAACAAGTTTCTTTTCTCCCGCGAACTGCTCCGATGATTCACGACGGCGGCGGTAGCGGCAGCGGCGTCGAGGCCGACAGGAAAAGGGAAAGAGAAAAAAAAAAAAGGAAGAAAGAGGGAAGAGAGTAGGGGTGAGTTAAATTCCTTTCGAAGGGATTTATTTTCGATGGTGAAATACGGGTTTAAGAGTGGTGGCTGGCGCGACGCACGGTGATAAGAGTTATCGGGGGAGGAACTATCGCGATCGACAAGTTCGATAATAGCCGGGACAATCGCGGAGGGGTGTATTTATCTAATATTAAAAGTTCTTAACTACCGACACCGCGGAAGCGAGAGAAAAACTACGATGCCGGAGCGAGAGCGGCGAGAGGCGGAGAAGGAATAAGAAGGAGGGGATAAGAAAAGCACGGGGGATGGAAAAAAGAGGAGGAAGATGATGAGACTCTTTGGCGAGCGCTTCTTTGGAATTCGGCGAGCAACCGAAGAATGGGCTTATTCAGATCAACGTTTCTTAACGAGGAAAGTTGTGCTTACCGGCAGCTTCGTGTATTCTTCGACGATCTGATGGAGCAAATCAAAGAAGCTTCGTTGGGAAATTATTTTTTTTCTCTATCCCTGCTTCTCCTTCTCAGTTCCTCTCTCTCTCTCTCTCTTTCTCTCTCTGTTTCCCGCGTCGAGATACGATTTATTCCTGACCGACTCGATCGTCGTCGCGTTCTCTCCGTCTTTGTTAGACCCGGTGCTACTCGGCCGCAAGGAAAACGAAAGAGCGAATACCTTACACGCGGAGTTTTTATCGCCGTCGCGTCTATCGATCCCCTTTATCTCGAATTCGCGCAAGAATTCGACCGAAATCTCTTTATTTCCCGGCGGTAGGCGTGTGAAACGTTTTCCCGATGATTGCACCGCGACGACGCTATCTCATTCACCGCACGAGGGGATATTTCCCCGCTGGGAATATAATCATTCTTTGTAACGCAAAAATGTGCATCGGCGAGCTCGAGCGTTCTTTAACGGTTAAGCCTGCACGCTGTCGCGGAACGAGGGGAATACCGCGGCTACATTTTTCCGATCGGCAACGTATATCTTTGTAACTGTAAGAGCACTTCGACTCGAGCACACTCGAAAAACCGTTTGAAGTCATCGAAAGAAAGAGAGCCAGATGGATAGAGGGGATGTAGCGAGACGAGTTGCTGATGTTTGCGTCGAACGGACTCAAAGAGAACACTCGTCGCGAGAAGAGAGGGAACGAGAGGACGGGAGAGAGAGGGAGCAAGGGGGAGAGAGAGTTCGGCATCCGACGAAACACGGACAAATGCCGCGAATCCATTAGACACCCGATTAAAACTTCAAGGATTCGACCACCCTCTCTTCCGTGATTCTCTTCGTTTTTCCTACCCCTCGCAACCCCTCGGCAACCCCTAGGCAACCCCTGGGCAACCCCGCGATCTCGCGACGCGGCTCGGAAACGCCAGGGTTATCGCGCCTTTGTCGATGCGGATTTTTCCGCGAAACCGGTAAACGGTTTCGGAGGGAGATCGCGTTCGGCTACGGAACGGGGATCTCTCTTTGATCGGTTCGCCGACGATAACGCGCAACGTAAATACAGGCTTTCATAAATCAGGGAAATTTCGAGAGCGGGCACCGCCGGGCGTAATACCGGGCCAATTGGAAATTTTGATTTATAGCGCTTATCAAGAAAGCCCCTGTAATAAGTCTCTTAAAAAGCGCAGCTACAAATCGTCCATAACTCTTTCTCCCCGCGACAAAGCTCCAAATCCCCGATACGTTAACCCGGTGTAACTTCGAAAGGCAGATAATACGTACTTTTTCACGGCAGTCCGTGGATTTCCGAGGACATATCGTCGAGGATCCTCGAGCCACCTTTGATTCCACCGGCAAGTCTTCGAGATTCGATATTACCTGTACCACGACGGCTGTCTATGAAACATTTATCTCACAGCACTGATCGACCGTTCTTCGAGGGCCGGCTCGGATAACGGTGACGTGGAAAATTCACTGCGAACCACGCGCCACCAAAAAGGATATCGATCGATACGCGGTCCCCGGTCTATCTTTGGATTAAAAGTCGGCACCGGTCTTCTTCCTGGCTTCTTCTATTCTCAAACGGCCCACGCTCACGATCGTTGCACTCATCTGCGCCCGTCGTACATGTCCCGTTTTAATTTCACGATTTCGGCTTGTTACCCGGCACGATCGTTATCCCGTATCGCTTCGATGAAATCGATCCACGTACTGCGACTCCTACGCACCTCTCTCTCTCTCTCTCTCTCTCTCTCTCTATCGCCCTCTCTCTACCTCGCGATATTTCGTCCGATGCAGGAGACCGACGTGAAAAATCGTTGCACGCTGTTTCGTTTTTAATTAATAATGTTACCGTTGTCTTTCGTTCTTTTCTCTCTCTCTCTCTCACACACACGCACACACACACACACTCTCTCTCTCTCTCGCTCTTTTTTTCTCTGCCCCTCGATGCCGGTGCGTTGCGCACCGACTACGTTTGATTAATCGATAACGATAACGGTCCTGCGGCACAGCGAGTGATCAGCGTAAACCGCGTGCAACGGACTTCGATAAATGTAGCTGGTTATTTATCGGTAAAATCATGCGTGTGGTACACGTAACACCGCGATAGCAGGAGGAATGCGATCATTCGCACGACGCCGAGCCTCTGATCACCGGTGCACGATCGATCCGGAAATATTATAGTTCCGTTACGGCTGGTCGGTGAACAAACGATCGCTGATGATCGTCATAAATCTCGAGGACGATTTACAGACCGGCGGATTTCGCGTATAAATCCACCGCGGCGGAACAACCGAGACTATTTTTATTCCAGCTTATTCTTACGTGGCCATTGATAATCACGCGAACGTGTATCGCGATTTATTCCGGCCGGGAAAATATCACCGTGCTCGCTCTCGCGAAAATCCCACCCGATTCCGGGCCTCGCGAGAATTTCCTTATCCAGACGGTTCCTCGAGCGAAAACAGAGAGAGAGGAAAAAGAAACAAGAAAAAACGAAAGAAGAAACAAAGGAAAGAGGAGAAAAAGAGCGTAACGAAGCGAGGGATTTTTGATCGCAACGATAGTTTACACGGAGGGTGTTCTCGGATGATCGTCTACACGTTCCCGTTCCAATTACAAGAACGCCACTTCGGCACGTTCGCTCACCCTTGCCTGTCGATGACTCCCTTCAGCGTCCGGGGAATAAAGTATTTTACTTCCGATAACAAACTCCGCGATCCTACCGATATTACGATCTCCGCGAATCTACACGGCTATCTTCCATCTACCCCGACGCGAGTCTCCAGCTCCACGAGCCTCTGTCCTCTTAACCCGACTGGAAAGCAAGATCGTCCAGGACTCGTGGATCGGAAAACGAATCGCGGCAAATTCGAGGACGAACTCGGGGACGTCGAATTCGGGGAGGAAAAAGCGAAATCCGTGGAAAATGGAGGAACGTATGGTCGCGCACGTTCGTGGGCAGCGTGCGAATGATCGGAGTTCCTGCGTGATTGCCGCAACGTCCAGGGGATGATGGTACCGCGCACCGAACCGGTTGGAACCGAACTAAAGGCAACCGTGGATTCCTTGCCTCGAGTTTCTCCCGAGGGAGAGGAAGGCTGTGGTCCCCCGTCGGGCTGGAACGGCGCGAACAACCGCCGACAGCTTGCGAAACTCGAGCGAACGGAGGAGAACTCGCGCGAAAGAAACACCCGCACCGTTGCAACAGTTCGTGGTAACGAGGTGGACGACGGTTAACACGACGACACGCCGCGGTTGACTAGCTCGTGGTACGACATCCCGAAGCCCCTTTAGCCACGACGAGGCTACTGCTGCTGAATGCTGGCTGCTGCTGATGGTGGTGCCGGTGCTACTGCTCTACCCGCCTCGTATATACTACACGGCGAACACGGACACGCGCGCCGGCCTTGCGCGAGCGCAATACCCTGCGATTCCGGCAGTAGGGGTTGTTTCATGCCTGCCTCCTTCGAAAATCCTCTTTTTTCCCTCGCACCGCCGCCTCTTCGGCCAGATTTCCCAATTTCAACAGCCGACCCACCGTCTTACGCGTCCTCCTGATTCATTAGGAAACGTTGTTCGTTAAAACCGAGAAAACCACGGCCAGAGAGGGACAGAGAGAGAGAGAGAGAGAGAGAGTGGGAAGAGGTCGTTTGGTCGTTTGGCTCGGGTACGCGCTTTGTTGTCGCTTTCCCATCGCCGGGGTAAATTAAAAATGCGCGTATGCCGTCTTTTCCTCCGTTCTTTTCGCACCGTACCCCTGTCATCTTTCGAAAAATTCCAAGGGATGCTTGAAATTCCCGCAGATTCGCATTCGTACTTTCGAACGCGATTTTTCGTGTCTTTCCGCTTCGAAGAGTAAATTAAAAATACTTGCGAGGGATTTTGGTCGAACTTTACTGCGGAATAACGAGTTTCGTAATTCGAAATGCGCGTTTTGTCGCTGTTCGACGTCGGGAAAGTGGATTAAAAGTAGGTTTCGAGAGGAAGAACGGTGGACGGAAATTCGGGAGACCAGGAATGTAAAGCTGGTCTGAAACGCGCGTTGTAGACATCGATGGGACGCGATCCACGGGCTTTATGACTTTATTGCCTGGGTCAACCGTCGGCTCATCGCTCGCTTCCGTAACCTTTGACCTTAGCTCGAATTTATTCACCTGGCGATTCGTTTTCTCGGAACGGAAATTTCTCGCAGCGGTACACGGGGGAGAGAGAACGATATCGATCGCCGTTCTCTTCGATCAAATCCGACTTCTCTGGCTCGAGCCAACGATAGATCTCCGCGTTGTTGGCAACGAGAATAAAATATTTATCGTTAAACCGTGTACACTCCGTCTCGTAATTTCCATAGCTCGATCAAACGTGACTCGGCTCGTTAGGTCGGCGCAGACCGAGCAAAAATCGTCGCGTGTCGCGTGTGCGAGAATTATAAATTCGTTAATTAGAATCGCGATTGACGAACGTCGCAGTTATCGATCGCCGTTCGGTATCAGGGCTGCATAACGAATAAACGGTAAATAAAGAAAGTAACTTAAACGTTGATTTTAATACGGATCATTTGTTCTGTTTACGGACCAATATTTACGCGAAATAAATTATTCATAGGGAAAATACGCTCGGTTACAAATAAACGCGCGGAAGCGAATTTATAAACATTCCGGCATTATCCCGGTAAAATCCAGCCTATCGATGTAACACGCGCCCTCGGCGATGACCGACGCGGAGAATTCGCCAAAGCGCCACATCTCGGGCAAGTAACATCTCGGTAATCTACGAGGATAGCGGCATAACAACGTCGGGCACACGCTCGGCCGATTTTACGCTCCCGCATCGGCGATACGCTTCCGCGCCGATCGAGCTGAACCAACTCCTAAGGAATTCCTTGATACTCACCCGCCGGGGAAGAAAACGCTTCGCCAGCAGACCTTCGCGAACCAACAAAATTCCGAGACGTCCTCCAGACGCGTATATCTCGCGATAAACGCGAGCATCCTCCCGCGACGTGGCAGCGAATAAACGACCAGCCGATGCAAACTGCAACGCCACGCTTCTCCCATCCTCTTCTTTGCCTTTTCTCCTTCCTTCTCGCCTTTTCCCGAATTAACTCGTCCACGTCCTGCCGATTTTCACCCACGTTCTTCTCTCGAGAATCAACGCACAGCGAAACTTGGAATAAAACACGTTTAACCTCTTACGATACGATACGATTCGAGAGTCAATGGCGCGTGCCAGGATCAAAGTCACACGGTCACTCGACGAGCCGTATCGTCCGAACGCGGCCAAGGATAACACGAAACTGACGAGTCTCCACTCGTCCCGGCAGGAAAACATCGACGGAATTTAGCGGTCACGCGTCGAATTTCGTCCGAGCACGGCGAAGAATAACACGCGACTGAGAACGTTCGCGAAAATTAAGCCTCACCCGTTCTGTTTACGTCCACGAGCCACGTCTGCCACGACATCCTTACAGCGAGTCTCGTATTCTAGATAAAATTTGTTTACGTCCACGAACCACGTCTCTCACTCGTGATACTCGCGTCTGCCACGACTTCCTTACCGCGAGTCATTCGCGATTCTAGATGAAATATCTCCACGATCTCTCCTTATTTTCCACCCGGAAAAGCTTCGATACGGATAGAAAAAATGTTGTATCGAGACGCTGGATTCTCCGTGTTTGTCCTTGGATACAACTCGGCGTAGACATAGGGGACGAACGAGGCGAGATTTCCTACGCAAAGTTCCTCCTTGATCGATGTCTTTCCTCGTCTTCGAGAATTTCCCGGGGACTGGCGGCGAACGCGAACGCGTACGCGCTCGCCAAAGTCGGAAGTTGCAGCGATAGGGGACGTGCGGGTCTTCCGCCATTACAGTCTATTTACCGAGAATTCACGGTGCCGGTTGTTCACGCAAGTTGGCATAAGGAGAAAACGGGATATCGCGCGTTGTTCCGCGCGCGTCGCGGCCGCGATATCGCGTTTATCCGTTGTTGAAAATTCGCCTTGTCGCGATCTTCAACGCAGCCCGAATAACGGGTAATCCTGCCGTGTATAAACACGGATACGTATCCTTTATGCCGGTCGGATAATAGCGTTCCCGGGGCGAGATGAGGCACGCTACTTTCCTTTGAATTTCGCCGTTTCATCGCCGGGCTCCTCGCGTCCGAGGAACGGGTCTCACGGGGCCATAAACACGCGTAGTTTTCCCCGTTAAATATCCCCGACTGATGGCCTCTTCCCACGAACGTTCTCGCTATCCGGAGATTCCGATCTCGAGGCGCAGTTAAGATCGAACCGCGCGCGGATTTCGACGGCCGAGGCGGAGGACACACGATCGGAGAACGCAAAAATTCGCAGCGGGGACATTTGCGAGAGCAACGGGCCCGGTGGCAAAGAGGCGTCGCGAGGCGAGGTGGGAAAAGTTGCGGGAAGAAATTCAAGGGGATTGCCAAGTTTAATTGGAAGAAGAGGATCTACGTTGTTCCGGCCAGCGCGAAAATGTATTACGCCGTTTTAACTGACGTTGCAAGTACTTAAAGTAGCATTACCTATTCATCCGGAATAATGCGCTAACTACGAAGAGAAACCCACCGAATGATCGATGGATCCCGCGGCGGCGGCACGCAGGCTCCGCGTTTCTAAATCCGAGCCGACTGCACTCGATCCGGAAAATCACCTCGCGAAATCGGATTCTTCGCAGGCGCGCGCCGCTTGAACCGTCGCGAGCGGTGCGGTTCGGTTTCTGGGTAAGTGGTAAAACCTAAAGTTCAAGCTGACAAGCCCCTAAACCGCTCGTAATTATTTCCTTCCAAAGCAAATTGCCTGTCACGGAATCGGTTCAAACCTTAACGCGTACAATCGCATCAGGTATGCTGGAAGCACTTGGAGACACTTCTCTGGAAATACCGCGCGCACACCTGGCTCTGTGTCTACGTTCGCAGCGGGTAATGCCAATTTGTGACGCGTAATCCTTGCTCCCGTGCGTAAGCACGCGAGGCGGCGCGAGGCGGCTCGACGCGAGGCGACGCGAGGAGAGACGCGCGGAGAGACGCGAGGAGAGACGGAAAAGCAGCCGCTGTTGGTACGTGTCTACCGGAGCCCCGACATCCTCGCCAGCCCCGCTGCTATCCGTAACCGTGCACCAGGCCAGGCTTTCAATTCCGACCAGGAGAACGCACAGAGGCTGGTAACGAACGCAACCTCGGGGCTTCGCGCTCGCGATCGCGATTAAATCTTAAAAGTGAATCCAGCCGGATGACTCCGGCTAACGGCGTCGACGTAGAAATTATCGCCGGTCGAGAAAGCGATCGATCGTCGAAGGGAGAAAGAGACGGTCCAGACGAGGATTAATTAGAGGCGCGGTGAAAAATCCCGGGTCACAGGCCAGCCACGCTTAACCCGGAAACCGTCCGATTCCGGGCAAGTGCTCCGTCATAACTTTCCACTCTTGCCGATTATTCCACCATCCGATGGGTCTCGTAGTACCACGATCCTCGCGAATCTCTTTAATCGCTGTCCGTTAACGCGAATCCGACCGATCCGATTTCTTCCATCATTCCCGCGGTGATTACGAGAGTAGCCGAATCGTGTCTCGTACGTAAGGATCGGAGAACCAGAGAATTGCGACGGAGTTGAGAAAATAAGCGAATAATCAGGTCGAACGCCGATTGCGATATGTCAGGCGAATAAACAGGGAGTTTGGTAAATAACGTGACGCAGTTTAATTATCTCGTAACGCGTACGCGAACTGGCCAAGCCCAAGCCCTAACAATTCGTTCAACGTAATTCCACTTTTTCCAAGAACCGTCGTACCGAATTAATACGTGGATCTGTTTGCTAACCCCCGGGAGAATTTTGTGGAAACTTCAATGGGATTACAAATATCTCGTGAGCAAAAGCTGGTAATTTAAAATCCCGCTCTTTGCCTTTTCAGCTACACACGTTCCCGCGATTTAAATCAATTTAACGCTCGCAAAGGCGGAGAATCGCTCATTATCGATCGTTACTCTTTTCATAGGAACGGCCGGCGTTAGCTATATCCCGCGCCCCCCACGGTCCCCCCTTCCGCCGGGCGAATTTTCATCGAGCGGGGCAAAAAGGAAGCGCTGCTATTCCGGGCTTCTTCCTCGTCTATAGCTTTTCATTATTTCGATGCGTTACACCGGTACGTGGCGCCGGCCCATTCGCAGTTCCAATCTTCCCTTTTATTTTCAGGGAATTCACCGCGGCGGCAATGGTCGCGATCAAGGAGGGGGGTGGCCGCTTGTATAACTATAAGGGACTCGAAGGTAACCGTAAGAAATAAGAGGGCGCGTAATAACTTTATAGAAGAAAGCGGCGAGTAACAGTTTAATAAACGCGATCGGAGATTGCCACGCGTATCCTGAATACCCATTTACAGCGATAAATCTCGAGCGGAGGGTAACGCCGCCCTTAAATGAATACTCGGCAATAAGCCGTCTGCTATCGGACGAAAAATTGTGCGAAGTTATTTCGCAACCGTTCATCGGGGCTGGCTCCTACAGAAACAAAGGCGTGGAAAATTTCGACCGTTTCCCGGCCGCCTGCCAGCTTTCTCCGCCGTTCCCGGCCCGGTCAATAATTACGCCGCCGGGTAATTAGCTGATATGATCTAAGAAGATAGGTCGTTCCGACGAGACAAAAGAATGTCAAGCACTCTATTATACCCTGCCACTCCTGTTTAACCCATTATTTTTATATCACCTCGTAAACTGCAGGCTCGATTGTTGCAGTTTTATAGCAAGTACAATCAACGGATATCATCGACGGAATTACCAAGGAACTTTCTCGTTAAGTGCGCTTGTAATTTTAAATAAGGATTTTCCTGTCACCCCGTTTCCCAAAGGCGCGGGGAGTATCGAAAATTTAGTCGAAAACTTACCCCTTCGCGCTCGACGGGCGAACCTCACTCGCCGTTTAACAGGATTTAAAGATCGATGTTAATTGACGCGTCGAATTTAAGATTATCCAACGATTCGTCGAACGTCGAATTAAAATAATTTCCTATACACGATTCCACGGCAGAAGGTGTTCGAGTCGCTATCTTTTCGAGCGCAGAGGTCCTAATCTCGAGAGAAAACGAGACTGTCGCAGCCCCGATCGCGATGGATCTTGCGTTAGAACGCAGTCGGTTAAGGATAATAAAGGGAATTAAGATTCAAAGTGCGTGTCGCTGTAGTCGAGACACGAGTATATATATCGTAGTTCCCTCGCAAAGCGCGAGCTACTCTGAAACCTGACGCCCTTACTAAACTCCCACGCTAATTTCAGGCCAACCCTCCTCTCGTGCCTACTGGAAAGCCCGACAGTTTGAAATACGAGGATGAATTTTCATCGAATCGACCAGAGAGATCGTAACCATCGATTACGTCCAAACGAGACATCCTCGTACGGCGCGAATCAAAATGGCGGGATCCTTGCGAGGATCAGCCACGCCGAGATCCCGACAGCGGGTTCGCTCGTGAAAGGATATTCGACCACTCTGCACCCGTTATAGCAGGTGCAAACAGGAAACGCAATTATTTCGCGGAGAATCTTGGAAAATCGCGACACCGATGGACGCGCGTTCGAACGCACGGGTGTATAACGAATTTCGCGGAATGACGCGATTCGCGGGAATGCCGCCTAATAGGAAGGACCAATAACAGGCTGGATGTTAACGATGCCAGGTGGGGGCTCCGTTCGTTAATTATTTACAAGTTTATCGATGCATCGAGTGCAGCGTGGCGTAAAGTAAAATTGACGCGAGCGCCGGTTAAAAATTGGCAAGCGGCTGCTGCGAACCAATTTCTTCGTTCCGCAACGATAATTTGCAGACGCGCGGAGGGGGGCACACGGGGCGGGTTCGGATAAATATAACAATTGGAAGCTAGCTCGCAGGTGTCGTCTCGTTTCCTGTCGAGACTTCGCTCTCCTCGCTGGCATTTCGTTCGGAAGGATCCATTATTTCTTCCGCGTAAAGGGAAAGAAATAACGAAAATGGGGGGTGAAGGGGAACGGCGGGCTTGGCGCGGGGGACGATTCGTCGCGTTACATCGGCGAGGAGGTGAAACGAAGGCGACAGTGACGCGCAGGTACAACCGATAAAAACCGACGGACGGTATGGGGAAGTTCGGCGGACGAAAGGGGGCGAGAGAACGCGGGGAGAGAAGGGGGAGGGAAAAAAGGAGAAATTTCGTAGGATGAAAAATGCCGAACTGCGCGGGTTGTGACGCAAAGCTGAGGCAGTCTTCAAAACTAAAAGGCTGCGGTGGTTGCTGACGCTGTTGTAAGTAACAGATAGGTCTGGGTAATTGCTTCACTTAACGAGAAACACGTTCGACCCTTGCGTTCGTTCCCGTTCTAACAGAATCCGATATTAACCGTCGTGCTGTTTGATATAGTTCGGTGTATTCCGTGCTGCGTGCATTTTGCAAGCTCTTTCGCGGTGCTCGTTTGTCTGACGCCTGCTGGCTTCCGTGAATGTTCAAGGGCCTTCGTTACAACGTTCAAGGAATTTCACCCCCGGAACGTGCCCTTTCCCGCCTCGAATCTCGCGATGCATGATTTTTCCCCGTCTTCTCGAAGTTTAATTACACGCGCGCGCGTATGCAACGCGCCGACACAAAAGCTCGGGCAACTTCTCGGGGTAAATTATTTTTCACCGTAACGTTTCACGCGTGATGTTTGCCGGAGAAAGGGGTAAATAGATATGACGACGGGCTGATTAATGAAAGTTATTTTAAAGCATCTACGTTTCAGGTTACCGAATCGCTTCGTGGCAGCTACTTCGAACGGGAGTTACTAAGCAGAATTCGGACCATTGAATATTATACCGAACGCGAATTCCCGAGTGCTAGCCTGAAAGGGAGAAAGAAATAATGGATATGACTCTTTATTTATTCCTATCATGTATTAAGATAAATTGACTTTTGCGAACACACGCTGCAGCGGTTTCGTAATCTCGTAAACCGTTGCAAATTTTGATAAAGGCCTTGATTGAGTGTCCGTTTGAACGGTTGTTCTTCGTATTATTTTTCGAGAATGGTATTTAATTTGCAATCGCCAGATCTTTGGAAAAATGTCAGCCGCATAATTATGAATATTGGTTACCATAGATCCGCGATTAACCGCAAAAGTACTAGACGTAATACGAAGGTCCACTTTCGAGATACGCAAAATTAAACGTCCATTAAACGCCAGAATTTTCTTCCTCGATTTCTAATTATAGGCAGTGGAACGTTGCATAAATCGAACACACAACGCTGTCGCTATTTTTACGATCCATCGGTGCACGAAGTAAAGCCAATACAACCCCCATGGAACGTACTACGAACGGTGAGTCGCGTGCTTTTTGATTCCTCCGGTCACCCATGCCATAGGTTGAAAGATCCAAAATGGCACGGATGGCCGGCTGTATTTTTTTTATGTCACAGCGAGCATAGTGACCGCGAGTATCCCTGTACTCGTGTGCGCTTTATTGGTTTATTTTTCAGTCCAGGCCACGGCTTCCTTGCGCGTCGCGTTTAAATATTTTCCCCAATCGATGCAATTTTTCGGATATTTCATAATTTCCCGCAACTACCCGATATTACAAACCGCGCGATCTCGTTCGTGTTCTTGGCCATGGAATTTTATTTTCCTCGCGCGTGTCGCCTCGTTTACCGTGGAATGTGCGTACAAGGAAGCGAAGAATAGGTTTGTCTGGCAATCGAAACAACGCGAACGAGTGTGAATAGCTTGGAGAATTTGTTTCGACGATGGAACCACTCCGGTTTGTACTCGGCTAATATTTATTTTCGTTCCAGCTCAATGAAGCTTAATTATCGAGAGACTATGCTTCTCCATTCTCTTTCCCTTTCGATTTCTCCTGCTATTTTCTTTTTCTCCCAGCCGATAAATAATTACGTAGTCCACTAGCTCCAGTTACCGGTTACGTTTTTACCCGGTATTTTCGACACCCGGGAAAACAATGTTGAACCCCGTATTGACAATGAAATAGCGAATATTAAACAACGCGCCTGACACGCGTGTGTGCGTGTGTGTGTAGCAGAATCCGCGGAGTTTGTATCGTTCGTGTATAATTTGAATTAATTGCATTTTTTGACGAATTTCCAACATGTTTCTATTCATCGAAACGACCCGGATTCTTTCTACTCTTTAAAATTCTTCCTGTATTGAAACATTCCCGATAGCCGCTGGCTATTTTCGAACCGAAACCCGGGAGAACGGTGCGTGATTTTTAAGAATGTGAACGAGATTTCAGCTCGTATGACCGAAATGTCCCATCACCACCTCGCCAAACCTTTAAATTTTCCGGACTCGCCGCATCGGACCAGCACGGTGTGAATGATTTTGCCGATCTTTTTCATTGCAGAGTCTCGCAGATAGGAACTACACGCCTCTGGCATGAATGCTTATTTCGTCTAAGCAGACCCAGATAAGCTGTCGTGTTTTTTTAATTAGGAAAAGCCGGAAGTTATACGAGGGAAGCTCGCGTTTCAGGCCGGAAGACGGCGAACAGGAGATAAAAATAACGGAACGGGAAATATAGAATGGAAATTTTGTACAATTTAAAGGTTCGATACTTCCATTGAAATATTAAAGACCTCGAAGTTATGAAGTTTGAAAATTAATGCCGCGCTGAGTTTTTTACGAATGCAGCCTGCTGTGTTAAAAGTTTAAAAATCGATTAGCTTTTCGGCAAAGCAATTTTTTTTTCAACGCGTGCTGGGAATATTTTATAGATGCTCCTACTGGTTGAAGATCGAGTGGCTGAATCGTGCGAGAAATTAACTTCGACTTAACGCATCGCATCGAGTTGGTCTGAAAGTCGAGAAGTTTGCGTAGATAAAAATGTGATCGCGTTTAATTTGGAAATTTCCGAAAAATACGTCACAGTTTTTATCCGTAGCTTCAGATTCGATCTTGTCTTGCGGAAGTTTTGCGCAGAACAGAATTATTCGTGCTCCGATATTTCCCTTTAGCGAAAAAATGTAAACTATGAATTTTTTTTTCACATGGCCTACTCTCTATTTTTCGAGGATCGATTGAATGTCCACTCGAATTTTTATATAACAGTCGGGAATATTGTTTCCATTTAAAATTTGAAAACTAGTAAAATAGTATTCCGCATTATTAAACTCCATCGGGATTGTTCGCGATTTTCCGCCACCGTAGAGAAATTATTCCACACGTTTTTATAATGTTAATATCGGGAAGGGGGTCACGAACTAAATAACGCGCATCGTAATTATTCGCGATTTTTCTATCTTAATATTACAGTTATAAAATATACCGCACTCTGTGCTTTAAATAGTACCATTGCGCAAATATTTCATTAAATTATACAGCGGAGAGCACATCGGCAATTCCTTTTATTCGAGCCGAAAATTATTCCGCGTTTAAAATAATTGCGCGCGATTTTTATTTTTAAATTAGAGTCACGAATTATACAAGCGGTAGCGTATGATCCGTGATCTCCTGAAATTAAAACATCGAAATAATTTCAATTCATACGGCCGTTCCCGATACCTTTCCCCCCCATTTCGTTATTAGACATTATTTTCACTTTTAAACGCATCGAATAAAGAAGCCTGGGAATATCGAACCTTATCTTCTGTTCATAAAAGAAATTAAAACGGAATTTATGCCGGGGACGCATACGCGTCGTAAGCGGATAACCATTCTTTCCCTGCGAATTTGAAATTAGCATTTTATTTAAATACAATACGTAGTTTCAACATTCGTATGCACAGTGGTCATCCATTTATGACGTGTATCAGCGTAAGTAGTAAGTGGAGAAAATGAGAGATTGCCGATATTCTATCCGTCGAAAATATTTCATTTATTAATCGACGTATTCCTATAATATGCGCTTAAAATGAAACGCCGCGCATATAACATTAATAACACGTATTTTGTGCTTTAATTCGTTATCCGCGGAACCGAATAGATTAAATATAATTACAAGCTGGCTTTGTAGTCTGGCCTGCACGCAGCCGGACCCGGGGAACGAGGACTTAGTTTCGCGGGGAAATGAAAGAAATTCCATTCGAGCACGTTGCACCTATCCGCTCCTTTCATCTGTCACTTACAACCGTGCCATCAAAATGGCGGCCACACGCCGCTCTATCAATATGGATGCCAATCTCCAATTAACCGCGCAGCTTTCCATCTTCTATTTACGATCTAAGGACCACGAGTCAAGCAGCCAGTCTAGATATTCCGGTTTAAAAGCACCGAAGTGGTTTTATTTCGGAACTGGATCGAAACAAGTTTTTTCAGTGTATGAATTCGAGACCGGGGTTTCATTCCACTTCGAGCCGACACGTACACAGCCACGCGGTACATTCGCAGCTCCATTTTCGTACTTAAAGCGACACCCTAACTCGTTCAAATATGTGCCCCTCATTAGCGTACCCAATCAATACCCCGTATTAGTTCGTGATCGATCAGAGAAGCGGAGATCAGGCCGCTCGGCGTTCTGGCAGGATGAATGGTCGACTCTTTGGCATCTTCTGCAGCTCGTCGAGTTCCAGGACGAACCCACCTCACCCACAGAATATCCCGTTTCCAGCATTTCGACGTCCAGATATCCTTGATCCCGGGGTTAACCCAAGACACTCGCTACTCATCCACGGCCACGGTCGATCGGCGTCTCGACGGATACTCGACTCTGGTTTGCCATGTACATTCGACGTCCTTGGTTAGTGCTCGTGAGACGGACCACTGACCAGCCCATTCTGCTCCCAACCCTTGGGGCAAGGACGTCGCGCGTCCTTTTGCAAGGCGTCGACTCGATGGCTCACTTTCGTCGCGAGTTTTCTCGCGATGTTTCGTTTCTCCGAATTTCTAGGACCCCGTCGAGAGTTTAAGCACTCGGAGAGGTGGCAAGTGCAACGCTACTTTCGTTTTTTCTCTGGATCAATGAATCGCCATCCCGTTCATTCTTTCGCTACCGCTTAAATGATCGATGCAATGACGATTTCGTGGGATTTATTTCAGCCGACCTGTTTCTAAGTTTGGCTTTCGCGAAACTAGCGTTCGATTATAAAATTTTAGACGAATCAGCGATTTGCCAATTACGCAATCACGCGTTGGATCCCTGTTTCGGATTCTTTGCGAACAGGGAGGGAGATGGTCGATGGTTAATCTTCCTCTAAGCGATTAATAGCACCCTTCTAGCGGCTAGCAATTATTTCAGAAGAGTGGAGTCAAAATTCGATTAGCTCGGTGGTCGAGGAATGTATGCAATGGAGGGTGGATGGGATTAGGAGCGTAGGGCTGGATCCCTTCATAGTCGCCACCTCGTTGGTGGACCCGGTAACCGCTAACATCTTTCCAGAGAATTAAACGAGCAATCTCTCTTAGATTCTCTTTCACCGGCGAAGGAAAATTCCTTCATTCGTGTTTCGCTTCCATTTTCAATTCTCTTATCCAAATATTGGATTTGCAACGTTCATATGGCCGGCGAAGGTAGGCCACACGCGGCTCGCATTAAAGACGGAATTCGTTTTACAGCGTGCTCCACATTTTCCGCTCGAAATTTCCGTAATTTCTTCCTCGACGAGGCTACGCTTCGCGAGTGTTACCGGGCTAAGGACTACTACGAGATAGATGGGATGCCTAAGTCCGTTTTAAAATCACGCCTTCTCGAAATCTCAAATTAATATGCACTCTTTCCCGCGAGCGCGCCACTCGCTTCGCTGAATTGCTCGCTCGCGATTTCTTTTATGTTGCAAATTACACGAGGCGTAACGTGTCCGGGACATTTATGGCAAATTACGCGGTACTTATTTCAACTGTTGCGGGCGTTTCTTGATTTAAACGGCGAATTATTTAGCAACCGCAACGGCCGCATAAGTTACGCCTCGATTACAATCGCGAATTATTCAGCGATCACGGCGGCCGCTTAATAATTCTTTACGCGTCCAACGTAACACCTTTTCGTTCCCTACGAAATTCTATTTAACGCGAGTGCCACTGTTTCCTTGGAAGGTACAGTGGTTTGCAGGGGACCGATTATTGTTACTGTAGTCGCAGTAAGTAGGATGGTAGAGATAGACGCTGCGCAGTCTGTCTTCCTTTGCGGGATTAATAGCTCCCTTCCGGAGCTATCAATTATTTTAGCGGAGCAGAGTCAGAACTCGTTCATCTCGTCGGCAACAACGAGGTGGACGAGATACGCATGTAATAGAGGGAGGACGGGATTAGGAGTTTAGGGCGGGTCACGTTTCCAACTACCTCTGCGCCCGGTCACCCGGGTAATCGGTATCGCTTTTTACAAGCCCCAACTTCGAAAAGCGATAGCGAGCCAAACGCTGCGATTCGAAATTTAAATCGTTCCTCGATCTACCTACTTCCCGCGGTTCACCGTTTTTCCTCCGGCGTCGGGATAATCGCGTTACCTCGTCGTATCGCGGTAGCATTCGGGATGTAACATGTTCCGAAATAAACTTTAATTCCCGGCGATAAAGCAGAAACTCGACGTTCAACGAGCGGCTAAGAAATTGTAGGAGGAATGTTATTAGTGGATGGAGTTAGATGGGATGTCGGAGGATCGGAAGGCAGCTCTGGGGAGCGGAGTACCGCAGCGTGGAACAGCACTGATCTAGAAGTAACTCGCGGAAAGAGTGGGAGCCTCGTAAACATATGTCCCTCATGGGGTATTTAATTCAGGAAGAGAGACAGTGCTCGAATTGCCGAGTTGGCCCCCCCTGGCGGTGGACAAAGGAGGACGCGGGGAAAATGTAGAGGAGTAGGTGAAGGAAGGCTGCCTCCTAAAGGAGCGGCCACGATCTTCCGCAGCGCCGTTGCTTTTTCCTCGGACGCAGTAAATACTGGAAGTGGAGGCTACCTCAGGGACTTTGCTGCTACTCCGCCGAGTTTACAGACCCTTCCACCTACTCCTTGCTTTTTTCTCCTTTCCCCGGCTCAACCGATAAGGAGTCAAGAAAAGATTTTACACTTGGGCGGAAGGTAAAAAGCGACGGGAGTTGGTAGGACGGTCTTGTTGAACCAACGGAATCCTTTTGTTAGCACGGCTTCCATCACCTTCCGTTACAACTTCGATCCGATAAAGCTATCGTTGAATTATACAAGCCGCAGTTACAATTGCACGATTTATCGCGAATAGCTTTCCTCCGCCGGTGCCACGTGCTGTTCCCCTGTGATATACGCGAGCTGTTTTTAACAGGCGATATACGCGCGTTGAATCGAAATACTCGTGGGCCGGTAACGGTGCGTATAACAAGCAGAAAGCCTCGACGATTATGTCGATGAAATTAGACAATCAAATTAAAACGTTCCACAGAACTCGCTAGCGTCACCGCCACCCGTATCACCAACGAATTTATCTAAACGTTAAACACGTCGTCGAATTATCCGTTTATAAATATCGCGAATTAAAATTCTTCGATCGAACGAAATTTTCTATTTTCGAACACCCTCTATGCCCGTATGCTATAGTAGGGACAAGATGAAACTAAGCACGCACGCACGCACACGCGACTCTTAGAACGTTCTATCCAACTCACTAGCGCCACCACGACCCGTATCTCCAATGAATTTATCTAAACGTTAAAATACATAACCGAATTATCTTTTTACAAATATCGCGTATTAAAATTGTGCGATCGAACGGAGCTTCCTCTTCTGAAACACCCTGTATGCTCGTATGCGACATAGTCGGGATAGCGGTGTAAGTACGCACACACACGCGAGCGATCTGAGATCGAGATTTGTGTATCCTCACGTGTTCTTGTCGCACGATCGAGCACGTGGACGTGTGCGCGGAGAAACGTAACCTCGAACCTCGAACCTGGAGCGGGTATAAAGGCTCGGGTGCGTGTGCTGCGCCCGTTTGAGCGAAGGGAACACAGTCGGCCAAAGAGAGGGGAATGATGAGGGCGGAAACGCGGGAACGAGGGAAACAGTGCCCTTAATACCGAGCAGGAGTTCAAAGGTGGACCCCGCAACAACGCATCTAATTACTTGCTTCCTCCGTGGTCCGTGGCACAGCGAATTTACATCTTGTTTGTTCAAGCACCTGTAGCAACCTATACCGCCATCCAGCCAGCCGGCCCCCCTCGGCCCCCTCCCTCCGATGTAGATTGGATACTGCCTATAAACAAGCAATTGCCTTTGACTCTGAATGCCCTAACTGTAGAAAGTCTAACCGCCACAGAGTAGCAATATCTTGCGCAGGCTCGTGTCGTGCCTGCCGGGCACCCCGATACTCTTTTCGGCCTGTCGAAATTCGTGGCCCGACCTACACGGAATCCACGCTGGAATCTCGCCTTTGCCACGCTATCGGCCAACCTCGCGTGGCTACCCTACCCTAATTACTTCCCTCACGGATCATTTAAGGTTCAAGGACAAACGTGGCGAACGCCGAGAGAGGAATAAATAACGAGGAGATCAGGTGAACGTTGGACGATGCTCGAATGTTTCGAGGAACGCGTAATAACTTATATCGAGAGGCAAGACCCGAGTGATACGTGATTCGGGAAAGTCGAAGAGACGAAGAAGTAGGAGAGAAAGGCCGTTGTTGGTAATGTAGGCCGCAAATGAACAAAATCCTCGCCGACAGCGGCTTATTTTCCTCGTCCAACCAACCCCTTAGTTTCGTCCCTCAAGGAACGGTGGAAGCTCTTAGCAGATGCGACATCAATGAAGCTCCACGCTCGAGCGAAGACGCGCGTACTCTTTATTTCTCTGTCTTTCCGCCTCCTCCTTTTCTATCCTTTGACGGAACCGGGAAAGAAATTATTTCGAGGCAGACGAAGGTAACGCGAGCGCGTTCCTCCTCTTCTCTCATCGATCACACCGCGTGCATTTCTAAAAATAATTCCCGCCGTATCTCTCCCGAATTGTTATTCACTTTCCAGCTTATAGATCGTCATCGATCATTTCGTACGAGTAATTACTTTCGAGAACCCCAATGCGATAAACGGGAACGAGCTTCATAAACGATCCAACGACGATTTAATTGCGAAGAGTTAATTTATCGTACGTCTATTTCGTAAATTCGTTGCAGCCCGGGGCAATCGACCAGCTGTTTCGCCGAAAACGGCGTTTCTTCCGATTATCGGGATTTTCTGGTCCAGTTGCCCAGCGACGCTGGACTCGCGGTGGTCGAGAGCGCGAGGACTCTCAAAGGGTGTCTGCGAGTTTTCACTCGCGCTGAGGCCGAGCGTGTGTCGTTAGGACCGAAGCTACACTCTCGTTTCGGCAGCTGGATCAATTACGAAGTTCAATGGAAGGAGGTGGCTCTCGGATTAATATTCCTAAAGAGCAACTCTTGGCAGATCAGAAGGGCAGACTAACAGTGCGCCATGCTCGGAGACAGAGTGTAATCAGCGTGAAATGTTTCTTTCACGACGATCTTGCTCATACATTTGATGCAGTCCATGTACTTTTGTCCGCTGAGCGACAGTGGCGTAGGAAATGGGAAAATTATGAAACCTTGTAGCCGTTGTCGACCTCGTCGTCCTCCTCGTCGTCCTCCTCGTCGTCGTCGTCGTCGTCGTCGCCGTCGTTGTCGTGGTCGTTGCGCCGGCTAACGATCACGAGGCAAACATCACGATACTATTCCGTGACGCGACGCGTTCCATTATTTTTCTTTCATCTAAAATTCAATAAGTCGCGACACGCAAGCACCACGAGAAATACCCCGATACTAATCTTCCTCTCCGTGGAAATCTGCGTTTGCAAACGAGCCGAATAACCGAATCTAATGCCGAGGCAAGAAAATAACGGGTATTAAACTCGGAGCTCTGGAGCGCGGAGGCGAGCCGTGATCCTGTAACAATTCGTAAGCCGAACGAATTCACGTAGCGGCCGCGTGCCTGGCGAGTTTCCGCGATGGCGATCGATACGAACGCGCGATTTATGGGGTGCACGTCGAATGGAAACGTATGCAGTGGAGCTTCGATAATGTTACGAACGTTTATCGACGCTGCGACACTTGCCATGGCACTCGCGATCGCGATCGCGATTTCATCATCGCGAAACAAAACGCGGCGATGAAAGAAGCAGATCGATAATTACCCTGGATCTCGTACGGAGAGAAGAGGATCGAGAGATCGTGGAACTCGCTGTGGAAAACGTTTCTGGTTTTCCGGCAGACTACGCCAATGCTCGCGCTGCTTCCCTCTGTCGCATTTTTGCACGCCGAAATGTAAATACGCGCTGCACACGTATCGGACACGGTGGCAAGATGCGGTCATTTCCATTAGACGAGAGGACAGCCGCTAACTATTTACGGAAGAGAGAGTTTATCCTTGGATCGGGCTCTTTATCCTGCGTCGCGGCGCGTTCACCGGGAGGACCACGGCGGCAACGGTTCGATGAACCATCGGGTCGTTTCGCGACTAATACAATTATCGTCCCGGCACTTTTTATATATGCCAGGTCCCCGGCGGAAGCACAGAAATATGCAAATTCGAATCCGCGANGGGGGGGGGGAATTAGTTCGCGTTACACCGCGTGTGCGAACGATGAGTCGACGACGAAGCGTTACAGTGAAATCATTAACCTGAATTGACTGCACGTTCGCGCAGTCAATTCGACCATAATCTAGCGACCCGTAAACACAGGACTTTCAATCATATTAATGTAGATGCGATGCACCTAAATCATTACAATAAATAGAATAATAAATGCTAGCGACCGGTGAATTTCGGCGGGAATGGACATTTGGACGGCGAGCGGCCGAGCGACATGCGACGTTCCAGGCGGCCATATTTGCCTGTCGGCAAATTTATTTTCCCGTTCATATTTTTCCCCCGCGTTCCCATCGATCCGTGCGCGTGTACACCCGCTCCGCGTATAATCGCGTACGTGATCTTCCGCTCGGTCCATTCCCGGCGGAGCTCAATCGTCGTTCGTTAATTAACGTTAATAAGTAACGGTTTACCGGGGCTTGGCCAACTGGCTATCGTATTTAACTTTCGGCTGATCGAATCGCGGGAACGACATTTAGCGCGGAGGCGCGGCGAGAGAGAGGGGGTGCGCCGCGATCGAGCGTCGGAGAGGAGAGGACGGAGAGAGGACGGAAAGAGGACGGGGAAGCGAAAATGGCGGGAGAAAGAGGGGGTGGAGAGGGTACGCTGAGGAAACGCGGAATGCACGGTCACGTTAGTGGAAGTTATGCAATATACATTACCTAAATCGCGCCGCGAGACTGGCGGGTTAACGAATTGTCACGTCATTTCGCATAATTCTTGGCCGCGCGATTCGTATTTCGGTGCGACTCGATAAAAATAAAACGCCGGCGCGTGGAATGGCCGTGATCGAGCCGCGGGATTAATCCTGACGCGATAAAACGTATGGCATATTGAACGATAAACTCGGTTAATCGATCGGCATAATGGGCCGCAGTTTTCGGCCAGAGTTTAAGTAGATTGCGGCGGTTGGCGCAGCAGACGCGGCGTTAGAGGGCGTCGTTCCCTAAATAATTCTTACGGCTGGCGGATTAAAAGCGAATTAATTCGGCTGTTAGACGGTAAACGGGGGAAAATAAGCGATAAATAAACGACGTTGTCCGAGAGGCCGCATCCGACGGTTGAAATATCCCCGCGGTAATTCTAAGATCGATCGCCGGTTAATCCGTTTCCCCCGCGAAACGATATTTCATTTTCCCGGCGAGTGCTTTCCGCGGTCCTCGCATTCCCGCTCCGGCCTCCGTCGCCATTGAATTCTAATGCGGAAACTGACACGCGAATACACCTGCGGAACTTCCACCGTCCCGGAAGAACTCGGCAGTTTCGTCGAGAAACGGAATTAAGACGTTATAGAAATGGATTAAGGAGTTTAATTAAGTTGATTCAACGAGCGCGCTACAACATTTCGCGATCCATCGCGCACCACCCTCCAGCCACCCCGGCCCACCGATTGCTTCTCATCCTCCATTTCTCACCTTCACCTACAACTCCACGATTCGCTTTTCGACCTTGTACCCGTACTCGTAAGGAGAAAAAGCAGAAAAAAAGACGAGGGTGAATTTACGAAAGGATTAGATAGGATGGAAGGAAGGAAATTATATATCCTCGTTCGGTCAGGAGGAAAAGACAAGCGGAGGAAGGGTGAATCTGGCAGGAAGGTTTGGCAAACGGTGAGACACGTGCGACGGTTTTTCTGGTATCTCGCGTGACGAAGGAATATCTTCGACGTTTGGTCGAAGCTAATCTAAAAACGATGGCGATGCCCCCGGTGTAACGATCACGGATTTTCTTTGGTTTCCCCGGTTTACCGGCCGTTATCCTCTACCTGAACGATTTCATCTTATATCCACCGGGATTAGAGAACCTCTGTCTCTGACCGTTTCATTACTCATCCTACACGCTCCCTGGGAACTACGTGTTCGTTCTGTTTGTCGCTCGTTTCTCTCTTTCTTTCCCCGCCCGTATCGGTGTCGCTCGTCCTTCCCTTTCTTTCGTCCTCCGCCTTTCTTTCCCTTTTTCCTCTCTCCCTCTGCTTTCTCCTCTTTTTTTTTATATTCCATGCTCCCTTTTTCTCCACCGGCTTTTCCGCGCCTCTCCCTTTCTCTCGGCCGCACCGGCAGTTCGCAATATTGTAATGCGAAGCACAATGCGTTGCACCCGAAGAGATACGGCGCGATAAAGAGCGGGACGCCATCGAGCTTAGAGAAAGATTAAAAAAGGGAGTAATACGTCTTGCGGGATATTTCGCGAATAACGAGGCGCGAGTAGACGGCCGCGGTACACGCGACGCGTCCTCCGGTGAGATTAATTGATCGATTCCTTGTCGTCGCGTCACCCTCTGCCACAACCTTCTTTCCATTTTTATCCCTTTTCTCCTCTCCTCTCCTCTCCGTTCGCTTCGCGGAACACTCGGAGAACCGAAACGATTCGATCGACCCCCGAAAATCGAAAAGGTCCGCGCGTACAATCGTATACGGGGAGAACGAAGCAAAGTTTACCAAGAAAGGAAGCGAGAACGGAAGAAAAGCGAGCAAACCTTTAAACCCGATTTAATAAACCTCTGGAGAGGGAAGAAAAGAGCGGGGTGAAACAGAGAGGAGAGAAAAGAGGGAATAATATTATTCGATTCCGATGGGATCCGACGTTTTCTAACGACGCCCGAGGATAATAAAGTTACAGCGAGTGGGAACGATGACAATAACGATTGGCGCGTATCCGCGAGAGAGCGCGCACCTTGAAATAGAGAGTGCGGTTTCCGGTGTTGTTCCTCCGCGGCCGTTATCGTTTGCTCCAACAGTCTTTATCCCGGTGACGTAGGATCGTTGCCGAGCACGTTGGCCGAGTTTAGAGGGTGGCCTAGACGGGGAAACAGGAACGGGCCGAGAGGGCGGCGTACGAACACGAAGGAGGTGGAATGGAGCAGCGCGTTCTATCGATTTCTTATTTTTACCTACGCCAAAGAGCTCATCCTGTAAATGGATCAAGTGCACGGAACGTTTCCTCGATAGATAGAACTTCGATACTGCACGGAAAAGTTCGGCTTGCACTTTCTATGCCGGGCTCGAAGCGACATCCCTTTGAGATTTGTTTCGTTTTCTGATTAGACGACTCGCGCACGAGCAAAGGCTAAAGTAGTCGCTTTAAGGAACGAAATCGAATCTATCGGTACGCGTGCAACCCGGTCGGAAATACGCGAGTGGATAACGAAGTTCGGGCACCGACGTCCATGCGATTCCGGCGCTTTAATAAAGCATCGGGAGCACGGAAAGTTGGTAAATCTCCCGGAGGAATCTCGGTGTCCCTTTCTCTCTATGCGTGTTCCCTGTGTGCGAAGGGGGGAGGACCGTGCGATTCCGCCGGGGAACGTAGCCGGGGAACGGAGCCGGAGGCTCGTGGAATTTATAAAATCATCGAGAAAATTAACGTCCCGGGATCGCGGCCGCCTCAAGGAAATCTCGCGTTTCTCGTGGAGAATGCTCGAACTCGGCGAAAATAAATATCCTCAGCCGGAAGGGTCGGGGAAAAAGGGAAGAGGGGTTTAAAAGAAGGAAAAAGAAAAGGAAAGAGAGAAAAAGGAAGAAGAAAGGGGGAAAAGCGCGGAGGCGAGTACGGACGGGTGGCTTCCTCGCAATGGGCCCGGCAAAATTTGCCAAGCGGCCGGAGAAAATTGCGATGATTATACGGCTCGCGCACGCTTACGCGGCGCGCGAGCGAGAAAGACGGCGCGAAAGACGGCGAGAAAAGCGGCGGGCAAGGCGCCGAGAGAGGAAGACAGCGACAGACGGAGAGAGAGAGAGAGTGCCCTCCGAGGGAGAGGGAGGGGGAAAAAAATATTCCATAAAGCGTAATGGAGGGCTCGCAAATATTTATCTTTCGGTAGGTCGGGAGCCGCGGGAGAAGCGCAAAGAGCCATGCGAAAACGTTCCAAGCCGGATGGCCCTTGTCGCGGCACAGAAACGTGGAAAGTTCTCCTGACACGATTATGGCGCTCGGTGACCAGAAATAATTTCATTAGTCGCCCCGTAAACTCATCTAGCAGTTCGTAAAGAAACCATACGCGTGGGAAATATGTACTTGGGCATATATAATCGCGTGGCTGCGGACGCCTTAAGCCCCTTCCACGCTCCCGCGGGAACTCTAATCACGGGTACTTAAGTTCCTGTTGCATAGACGTACACCGAACGATGCCCTGCATCGGCATCCGGCCGCCCCTCGTGCACGTGCACGCCGCCGCTGTTTGTCGGGGTGAATGGAATGATTCGCGCCACCGAGCACACTTGTTAATGAGCGAAACGACGGTTTACACGGCTCGACGAGGCACTCCGCGAGTTAATGGACGTACATCGTCGAGAATCCAGCCGAGCTCCGGGGGATCCCCGTTCCCTTCATCGCTCCAAAGATTTCGAAAACCTCCGCGGAGAGAGACGATGCGTCCGGGGCCCGGGGCTTTCGCGAGTTTTCCGCACCGCAGATGCGACAACGAGATCGACGTTTCCTCGATCCCGAGACCCGAAGGACACCGCAAAATAGCCGCGCGACGCGGCGCGGAAAGGAAAAACACAGGCGAAAGTACGATCGCGACATCCGCGCGACGCTAATCTTCCGCGATCAGCTTACCGGGGATAAGAAGTAACGGAGGGCCGGGGGATAGGGACCGGCGCAAGAAAGGCCCAACGAAATTCCTGACAAGCCGAGCGCGTGAGCAGCGAGTTTCTTCGAGGTTCCTCGTGGTTGCCGAACTTCGCCGCGGATATCCTAAATTTCGGTTGCATAAGCGTCGGGGCAAAAACCCTCTCTATCTGCCGGTGCCCCTCGCTGTGCGCCCGTCCTTCCCGCTTAGCCCTGCTGCTGTGCAAGTCGCCTGGAAGAGACGACGAGAAAGGCCAGACGCGGACGAGAGAGAAAGCAGAGAGGAGGATTACAGCGAGAGATCCGCAAGTGGGTGCCGTACAATTGCACGGTAGAAACTGAGTACAAGGGACAAAGAGACGGGTAGACACCTCCTGCAGGGAGGGAGAGAGAGAGAGAGAGATATACAGGAGAGCGTGGAACGTAACGAAAAGAGACGAGAGAAACCGGGGTGGGATCTCGCAAAACATACACAGCTGAAGCTGACACATCCTCTGCCAGTCTACTGGCTTTTCTAGAAGGTAGAGAAGGACGAGCAAATCTAGACGCTTACTTAGTGACACACGCAGCATTTTGCTGTCGGGGTTCAACTCTCTCCCTCTCTCCCTCTCTCTCTCGCTCTTCGCCTCAAAGCCCATTCCCTTCCGGTCCCTCTTTCTCCGCGTTAAGCCTCTATTTCTCTCTTACCACCATTCTCAACGGCATTGTATTAAACCGTGGCTCCTGTTGCGGCTTGACAAGAGGGGGCACACGAGTTATCTTGCCCTCGCCCCCTCCCGCTTCCCTCTTACACCCTTCTCGCTCTCTCCCTCTCTCCCTGTCTCTCCCACTCTCGAGCCCATCCTTTCGTACATTCATACTCCGGAATACGTTTGATTATTCGCAGAGTAATTTAAACTACGGGCGACAGATATTCCAAGGGTTCGAAACTCCATCGATCCCTCGTGTCCAGACCGAATTTCCGCTCCGTCGCGTCAGTTATTCCTAGTTACGCAGCGGAATAAATTAATATCGACGTCGCGGATGATATCCGGAACAACCCTCCGACGGCGCAGCCCGCATCCGGCTTTCCCGAAAAATAAATCGTTCCCGTGATCGCGATACCTCGCGCGAACACGCCGCGATAACCCGGTACCCCCGTCGGGCACACCCTTACAACCACCCCTAGTAGCACCTCTAGTAGCACCCCAAGTAGCATCACTAGCAGCAGCGCCACGAGGAACACACCGATAGGCGGGAGAATTTGTCGAACTACGGATTCCGGCAAGAGTTCGCCGGCGATCCTTTATTAGAGCCTGCTGCCCCCCACCTGCTATCTGCCCGCCCCGTTCCCTGACCTGTTGTCGAGTTTCGAGATGAGCTCCGTTAACCGTCAGCAACCGCTTTCAACCCTTATCAGACGCGTCTGATTCTGACACGCGATTCGAATTTTCCACGTTGCCGCGTCGTCGACCGGGCTCTTTAAACTCGTAACGCGGCTTATTACGTGCCCCGGAATGTCTAACTTGTCGACATTCGCGAACGGAGTCTGAGGGAGAGGAGAAGGCGCGGAAGAAACGATCGTTCGGAGAAGTATTTTGTCAGTCGGGTTAACAAGACGCTTCGGAGATGCTGGAAATGTCTGGCAGTTAACGGTAAGCACGAGCCTTTCTCTCCGGTATGGTCAGCGGTAAAAGGGGCACCGATTAAGGGGACCGTCCTCGCGACTTTTTTCCGGCAACACAAACGATGCACCTTTACGGTGCAACGGTCCGCACAATATCTCGAATTAACGAGGCTCTTCTCGTATCCGGGTATTATTACGACTCTAAGTAACGCGGTGCTTTTAAGCCCGTAGTTACGTCAGCCATGCAAAAATCTTTTGTTTTCCTCCTGAAACGTTTATCTGCGCAACGCGTAATGACGTAACCGTTTTAAGTTTTTAATTAACGATTACGCGACGCGCTTGCGGGCCAGTGGCTCAATTCTTTCCCCCCTCGTCCTCCGTTCCCTTCTCTCTCTCTCTCTCTCTCTCTCTCTCTATCTCTCCTTTTCCCTCCTTTTTCTATCCATTTTTTTTCAAGAGTCACGGGAACAAAGTGGCGCGATGTAACCGGTCGATGGAACGCGCGGGGCGCGGGTATCGCGATCGTCGTTACGTATTTACACCGCGGCGATATCGTTAGGCGGACGAAATCGGCCAGCGAGAAAAAGTGGCATAATTTTCGCGGCAGCGGATGACATTTTTCTCGGTTGGAACTTTTCTTTAGAGATGGCGAGCCAATTTTTCTTCGGCCCCGGCGACCGCATCATTCCGTACGCTGAACCGAGCCATTCTCTTGACGGCCAGGCAGAAGCGTACATCGAAGCTAATGGCGCGACTCCCGGTGATTCGTCTCGAGCCCGCGCTTTTACCTCCCGCTCCTGCTCTTTTTCCTTTTCTTATTATTGCTTTCCCGACCGACTCATAATTTATACGTAAATTTCAAACCCATCCGACGCCAACGATCCTCCGGATGTCCATTTTTTTTCACCGACCGTCGCGCTCCCTTGCTGATTGCGTCATCCATTTTCAAGCACGGGTTATCCGAGAGATAAGCTTCCGCGAATTCCCTCGGAGAAGATCCACGTGGAATAAGAGACGCCGCTTCGATTTTATCTCCTCGAAGGGACGAGTTTCTCTGTTAAGCGAAAAATTATAAGCCGCTTGTTGCCAGCCGGTGTGCTATAGATAACCGAGGAGCCTCATGTGCCACCGCCTTTTAAGAATTGCCTGTCACTTGACACATTGCGCTCCCAGGACCCCGCGTTCATTTTTGACCGATCCAAAAGCGCTCTAGAAGCTTGCGTAACAAGCGACACGGTGCATATATGCGGGAATAACGACCCGGCTGATATATTAAGAACGATTGCAGAGCGAATTGGCGTGTGATCTTGGTTTCAATGTTTAGGACACGCGAGAAAAGCACGATTGAAGAAGAGAACACGAGTATGAAAGGAAACGAAGTGGTGTTATGTTAAAACGATGATTCATTAAAGATTGTCCAATATAATAAAGCAATGGTATTTAGATCTCTGTGATCCGAGTAGCACCATCGATTTTGAAAAAGTGTCGCCCTTTGGGCCTATCAGTAGAGCCCTTATACAGTTCGATGACATCAACCCTCGTGTCATTCTGACTAATTTCGAGGAACCCTTCAATTTATCGCTTTTCTCCGAAGCAAAATAGATCCCGATGCAGGGTGACGCCATTCAAATAAAAAGATTAGGTATTATCTTCAATAAACCACTTCTATTTATTAAAAACACTTCGTTTCCGTTCTCCACCGGATATTCCTACCCATAGTTTGGGCTCATATATACACTTTTTTCATTGGCATTTGAAATGCCAACGTTCGTTTATTTCGCTAACCGTTTGTCCGGTAACGTAAAAAGAATGTCTATCTTTGCTTCCTTAATTCATCGATTAAGTGAGAAAAAAACGTGAAAAGGAGATATGTGGTGACCCGGCCACAAGGTTCGGCTTGCTAAAACCGAGATATCTCGTGACCCGTACACAATGTGTTAAGGAGATAAGGGAATAGTCTCGATGAAATGCTCCACGGCTTTCTGAATGACGCCTTTATGTTCCTCGCGATGTATAAAAATATCTGTCACTAGACGGACGCGGCTTTGCATTATTTCTCCGGCAAGCCGTGCGAGAAACACGCGACCGATGTACAAGCGGTTCACTTATTTATCGTGGCCCCGAGGAAACTGATCGTGAAACATGTTGTGAATTTTTCACCGGTAGATCGTTCTCCGGCCTCTTCTCCCGCCCGGTCTTCTTGTCTGCCAGGATCCCTTTAGAAATTCCTACAAAGGGCGTAACACCAGCAACCTCGATTCTCGTTTAAAAAATTGAAAGACTATTTCTCGTGGCTCGAGTGTCTCTCGAAACGCGTTGCTTCAACGGTGCGCAAGATGTTGTCTCTGCCGCTGCTGCTTTTACTCTTTCGTCAATTCTCGCCCGCCATTGGGTTCAACATTCTCGGAATTTGTCCCAGCGCGAGCTACAGCCACCAGCAACCCTTTCAAGCATTGATGAAAGCTTTGGCGGCTCGTGGACACAACGTCACCGTGATATCAACCATTCCGTCAAAGGTAAGTGCGATTTTTCCGCTTTCTCTCCCTCTCCCTTACTCTCTCTCTTTCTCGTCTCTGCGCCTTGCTCCGTCCCGTACTCTCCGATTTTTCAATCGTCTCTCCGTCGCACTCTCGCCACGACGGTGCTCCACGATTTTCGACGATTTTTCCCGATTTCCCCGAGAATCGTCGCAGTTCGATCTCTCTCTCCTCGAACTTTATTTCCTTCCTTACCCGGCGAACGGGGGAATTTTATCGAGTTACAAACAGTTTTAACCATTACCGGGTAAAGTATGGCGATTTATACGCAATACAATCACGTTAGAACTTCCGTCATTTATCAGCGTTGAGAAAGTTAGTAAAAAGGCGCGAAAACACTTCTAACAAGGTTATAACGACGGTTTAATAATTCAATAATATCGCGTAGACCGTAGGGAAAAGTTGGGAAAAGATATCCCGGATAGGTGTTTGACTCTGTGCTCCACTTCGGCCACGCGTACCCCCCGCCCCCTCCAGCCGCCTTCGCCGACCCCTTCATTTTTACTTCTCTTTCTCTTCTTGTCTCGCTCCACTTCCACCCTCTGCTCGCCCCCATCTCACCCTCTCGTGTCCCTCTCCTTTACCCTCTCCATAAACTCCGGTTCAAAGTTACGCAAACTTCGTTCGACTTCAATTTACCCTTACTAACGTTTCTTCTTGTTAAACGCATCTCTTTGTGACCCGATACTCCTCCGACATACTCCGTCTTTTTTTTTTCCTTCCTCCCCTAATTTTTCTTCCTTCGCCATCCACCGGGTCCTGCTCCCGCGAGAAAACGAAAATTCCACCACGAGGACGAGAACGACTCGTACGCGAACACGCGAATCGGGTGACGAAGACCGTAATTCGCGATAAATTCGCGATAAATACGGGAACGAGGGGGCTACCGCGCGCGGTGGATGAACGGAATTGACGAGAGCTGGATGTTTCAGAAGCCGATCAAGAACTACGAGGACGTCGATTTGTCGTTTTCCTATAAGAAGAAAGACTGTACAGGGCTGAGGTACGTTTGCCCTTTTGCTGCTGGCACTCGGAATATCTTTGAGCGCTAGATCCGTAACGTTATCGATCTCTGGCAGGCACATGGGAGCGTTCACCCTGCTGCGGAGGAACATGCAAGAGGCGAACGAGCTGTGCGCGGCGAAAAAACGCAGCTGGCGAAAAGAAATTACCGTCATTTCATCGCGTTACGACTTCATCGGTTAAACCTAATCTCGAAATCGCCGGGAATATTCGTTTTCCAGGAGGAACAAGAGCTTCGACGCGGTGATTATAGAACAGCTGTGGTACCAGTGCTATTACGCCCTCGTGAAGCATTACAATTCGCCTGTTCTAATCGGATTCTTGAGCGTCGGCAACCTGCCGTACGCCATGGACTCGGTCGGTAGGTATGCGTGACGACGCACCGCCGAAAGCACAGATCGAAATAGAAACAATCGCGTGCCAGAGGGAAACTCCAGAGTTCTCCACCGGATCCTAGTCGCCTTTCGCCGCCTTTAACCGTCTTTCGCCCTCTTTCGCCCTCTTTCGCCCTCTGCGTTCGGCTGAAATGTCGTTAGCCGAACAGGAAATTGCCGTAAATCGCGGATAAAGTAGAAAGTGCGAGAGCAATCGGGCCAGGCTTGGCGGAAGAGAACGGATCGCCCGGTAGTGCTTTAGCCTGTACCGATTTCGCGTCGGACGAGAAATAAGGGGACAAACCGACACGGCACCTGGCCGCCGTTCGATTCCTCGGCTGGAGGGAAAAGAAGGAAAAGAGGGAAACGGTGTGGTTTCTTCCAGGGAACCCGGACGACCCCCTGTTGAACCCCGACATGGCTTATCCTTTCACCGGCAGGATGAGCCTGAGCGAGCGTGTCTGGAACAGCCTGTACACCACCTGGACCAGGGTGTACTATAAATACTGGCACTTGCCGAGGGCTCAGAAGATCGTTAACAAGTGGATGCCTGACGTTTCGGTGCAGGACATCGATAGAAACTTCAGTCTAGTGATATTGGGAAACAATCACGTATTCGGATATCCGAAACCGCTGCTGCCAAATGTAATCGAGGTTCACAGTCTCCAAATCACGGGAGAAAGCGAGAGCTTGCCCAAGGTATCGACGGAATTTCCAAACTTCCCCTTTAGACCGTAAAATCCCGCGCCACCCCTCGCTGATAGCGAGGACAACTTTGCCAACTCGCGAACGCGACGTTCCCGGAATTTTTACGCCAGATATACCGCCGCGATTGATCGACAGATCGTCCGACGACAGATCGAGAATAGGACATGGCGAAACTTAAATTCGGTCAACGATTACGGGTATTATTCCTAGCGGGACGCGTTATTTCGCGCGGTCTCCGCGGCAAGGGGTAGGTATCTCTATACCGCGAACGGGCAGAATGATTTCTCCGGGGGAAAATACGTAGCACTCTCGCAGGTAACCGGTATAGGGGAAAGTTTACCTACGGCTCGGCATTGCCGCGCGAAAGTAAAGGTCATTGCTATTTACCGTCGCTCGTTTCACCTTTTATCCGGCCACCCCCTGCTGCCGGGGAAAATATTTTTCCAAAGGTATCTCCGGCCTCCCGATTCGTTCCCGAGGACAAGAAAAATCCGGATCCCCGATTCTTTCTACTTTCCTCCACGACCCACGCCGTTCCCCACCCGAGATACCCATGAAAATTACCCGACGCATCGTTCATTCGGACGTCGATGCTCGTTCCTCCGGACATTTCGGAAACTCGATCGCGGCTAATGGAACGCGATCGCTGTCCACCTGCTCGTTTACCTCGTTAAGTTCTCTCTCTCCTCCTCTGTCGAATCGAAACGATTCGACGGATAAACGAGTTATAAAGGTATACGGTTTGAACGTGTGGATAATGGCAGGACATCGGGGAATTCCTAGACAAGGCGGAAGAAGGGGCGATCTATTTCTCGCTAGGCTCGAACCTGCAAACTCATCAGCTGCCGGTGGGCCCTTTGACCGCATTGTGCAACGCGCTCGGCTCGCTCAGGCAAAGAGTTCTATGGAAACACAGCGGAGACATGGCCATTCATCCAGCGAACGTGAAATTCGTCAAGTGGGCGCCCCAGCAAGCGATTCTCGGTAAGGCTACCCAAGTCTAAGCTGACCCTTCGCTTCCTCGCGGCTCCTTTGACCGGGGCTTAGATTGACCGCTTCGGGATATGTCGGTTTTATAGCCGTTCCGCGCATCCACGCGCCAGGCATCGTTATTCCGACCAATCGAACTCGAGATCGTTAACGCGGTTAATCGCGTCGTAACCAACCGATGATTTATGTCCTTGACTAAGTTATTATTTCCCGATAAGTCGGTGAATGGCTGGTCTGAATCGCGCGTTTCATCCTCGCGTACGCACAATGCCTTCTTTCACGGTCTCCTCTCGCGTCGTCACCAGCCACGAGGCCTTTTTTCTCGCACGGAAAATAAGAAACTCGCCGCTCGCGATTGTCTTCGTTACTCCTGAGTACGTGTTTGTTCGTTAATTATCGCATTTCCGTTTGATTTACATACACAACTCGTCAAAACTCGTCGGCGACGGCCTGTTCGTTAAACAGGATTCAACGGCGGGCAGAGGCGGGCACAGATACTTAATGAAGTTGCCGCCGACTTTGCAGACCCTTTCATTTGGAAGGGATGTTAATTTTCTCGGGTAGCCAAGTGCTCTGTAACGACCTCGTCCACGCTCATTTTTAAATGATCAAATGCAAAATGCGATTCGCGCGCGATATAATTTCCTGCCGGTGCTTCGCCGGCTCGTTTCGCCGGGTGCAAAAATTCAACGCGTTTCGAAACATTCGCGCTTCGCGACATTTCCTGCGAAATTCGCCGGCCAGCGTGTACGTGTCCCGAATGAAGCTTCCCGCGTAAATTAATTCGCGGAAGAAAGGGGAGGGATAGAGGCGTCGAACGATGTCGTTGCGACGATTAACCGACGGTGTGCGTCGTCTGGGTGGAAAGCACGCGTGGAGCCGCGATCGTGGAAAAAATACACGGCGATACGCTATTGATTCGGGGGAAATGGCGATTTCGAGGATCGAAATAGCGGAACGAAAAGATAACTCGTGACAGGGGGGGAAAATTCTCCCGGGAAATTTTGACAAACAACTCGGCATCGTTGCCGGCAACGCCCAGACTCGATGCAAATGCAACCGAGCGCAAACTTTCGTACACATTGACAGACAGGTTACGTTTGCCAACCCCACCCTGAAACGCTACCTACCGTAGAAAACGTATTAAAGGTGGAAATGCGAAATGTAACTGCTGGGCGCCATGCAAATAATGAGAATTTCAATTCAATTGCCTATTACGGTTCGCGTACCTCCAAAATTCCACGCGCCGGATTTCAATGAAACTTTCCTCTCGACGTGGCTCGTTTCAACCTTCTGACCATTGACAATGTTTGGCGTTTGATGATATCGCGCTCTGGAATAATCGTCGTTTTACCGTTCTCGCCAGACAAATTTCCCGCCAAAGCTCCCCGATTTTACAATTTTCCATATATCAAATTTTACAATATTTACGTTCGCCACTTTGCCGATTATTAAATTTTCCAATTTTTACATTCTCAACTTTACCGACGCATAAATTAGCAAATTCCCAGATTGAAAAAGTTTCGAATCTTTCGAACTTTCAAATTTCTAAAATTTCGATCTTTGAAAACTCGCATTTTCCAATTCGTAACGTTTCATACATTCCCGATATTATCGGAACGATACGTTCCACGCAAAATACGCGGAATGGAATATATTAAAATACACGGTTCCTATCTAAATGTTTCGAAACACTGGCTCGGCATTTTTTCTTTTTTTTTTTAAATCTTAATCTACCGTTTCCCATCTGCTTCCTGGCAAAGTCTTAAAGCTTGTAATACTGGCAGCCGGATAATCCATAAGGGCGCTGGTTTCCTTCAGCTCGATCCGCGATACTAACGTTACTTTTATATACAGCACATCCGAAAGTGATGGTCTACGTGATGCAAGGTGGATTGCAGTCGTTGCAAGAGGCGGTATACTATTCTGTACCGGTAGTCGCCATTCCCTTTTTCGGGGATCAACTTTTCAATGCACGTAAAATTCTGGACGCCGGCATCGGACTTACGCTAAACATCGATACCATCACCGAGGAATCCGTCGTACGAACTCTCGTCGACGTCATAGAAAATAAAACGTGAGTAACTACCCTCCATCCGGCGATTTTTCCAAATTTATCAGACTCCCGTTTCTCTTTCTTCTCGTTCGATCAGAACGAGCACGGCTTAAATACACGAAATACTCTGCTTGCAGGTATTATAACAACATCAAAGTCATGTCGGAGATTATAAAAGACGAATTAGTAAAACCACTGGACCGAGCTGTTTGGAATGTGGAACACGTTATTAAATTTTCTAAATCGAAACATTTGCGTTACCAAGGTCGCGATATATCGTTGCTCGATTATTATGGAACCACAATCGTACTTGCTTTGCCAGTTATTTTAATACTATGGTGCATTAATTTCATACTTAATAATGCGGAAATAACGAAACAGTATTTCTCGATCAATCTTATGAGAGACCGAATCAAGTATTTTTCGAGACCAAAGTTAGAATAATTAGACTATTTGAAATAGAAGAAGATAAAGAGAAAGCGCGAATTTGTATTAAATTTTAAAGTTATTAAAATACGTTATAAAAATTGTATTATTTGCTGTTCATACGTTAAGGAATCTTATATAACGATTCGCGACTGTAGAAGTGCCGTTAGCAGATAAATAAGGGAACGAATTTAGCGTCATAAGAGAAGTTCAAACTGTAATATCGACGCTGATATTATAGGTTACCTTATGATGATTAAAATCATAAGATAACTGATCTTTTTCAATCAGTAATCAATTTTTACTGAATTTATATTTTTAGTTGATCAATCCATCTTACGAATTCTAACTTTCTAATCTCTAATTTAAACCACGAAACTACTTTGCATCGTCAACTGTGAAAGGATAATTAATCATTCGTAATGCTAATCACGAACTATAATTTGATTAATAAGATGGATTGATAAGTATGTTAATCAAGAATTGAACTACTGCTTAACAACAAATACTAGGCAAAAATTCTACATATATGCAACCACCCACTCGTATCGACTCGGATCTTTCTCCTACGACAGGAATAAGTGGTTGCAAAGAATAAAAATGCATACGACTCACATTAGCTGCGAAGAACATCAGGATGGCTTTATTACAAAATCTTCCGAAGGACGCACTGAGTTTAATACCGAGAACAAATATTTGAAAGAAAGAAAACAGATTTTCGCAAAAAAAAAACATACAAAACAAATACCAGACTATTAACGCGCCCGTTTAAATTCACTGCGAACAAACACTGACTCTACCGACCGCATTGCACGCGGCCACAATTTTTCAGAACTTATCTGAAATGCTTCTTCCTTCCGTCGAGTGATTGTCGAGAGTAATGTTGCAATTGTCCTGAAACCATCGTATAATTATTATTCATTTTTCGTTCGTACATGTATCATAATCGACGCAAATCATTAATTAATTCAACCGTATTAAAATAAACAAATATAATAATACATATATTATAAACTACGTAATTATAAATTAAGAATCACGTATTATAAAGCAAATATTAATTATACGCAAAATATTATATGTAAATCAACAAAAAGTTAATATATACATACCTTTATCATTGCTATAATAAAGTAGATATTTCCAGATTTTCATGCGCGGGAATCAAATTGACCAGTAACCATCATGGCGTCAATATTAGATGACTCCATTTTTCGGAACCATTTTCGTAAAGGACCGGTAACCTGTACAAACGAGAATCAAGGATTTAAAACAAACGTATACGATAAAAAAACCAATTACATCAAAATGAAAGCATAATCCAACTGAAATACCCAATTCCTTCAAAGCTGATATGAACTAGCGGTAATTTGAACATGTTGTACAACTTCGTTGTATACCACGTTTGGTTATACATCGTAAATGCAACTAACGGAACTTTTACTTTCATTCTAATGGTATGCGATAAATCACTTGGAAAAGAAACATGCACGGAGCTAATAATGTTACGTAAATGGTAACAAATAAGTAATAGATACGTCAAGAAATTAATATATCGCACACTTCACGGTGAAATGGGGTAAAACACGCGTCTTACCGCCACGATTTCCGATAGCACTATTGCATATAGCGCCACACGCCACGGATTCGCGAACCAATTAGAAATTAGATACGAAGGCTCTGGCACCTCTCCCTTCCAAAGTCGTAGGACAAATAAAAATGGCGTAGAAATTTTCTAGGTCAACGAAATTTATAAACTCGGAACAACATAAGAAATACCCAATGTTTTGATCTTGCTCGACCGAGCATACACGAACACTAATAGACGATCTTTTGGAGAAATCGAGGATATGTTTTGCTACCGAGCACTGGCTATATTTGTTTTGAAACACGATACCCTATTCCCCCTTAGAAAAACTGCGCGCTACGTAACTTCGACAAGCGTAACTGACAACCCTCAAATAATATTATTCCTCCACGAAAACTGTTGAAATTATTAAATTATTCGGTTATTCAAACATAAAACATGAAATTACCGATTTAAAGTCGGAGTAAATTCTATTGGAGTAAATATAGAAATAATATCTTACGTATACGATTAAAATTATTTCGAAAATAAGAATTAAGGCGTAACAATGAATCGAAAGTCTTCCTTTGTAACTGTAATTAAATTTTTTACCATTCCAATCTGTATGTTATCTGTAACGATATAAGTATATCTAGTTTTAATCCCTTACCTGATCATTTACGTTGCCGCGTGCCATATTCAACAAGGTCGGTCGCACGTCGAGCGCTCGCGTCTGAACGCGTCCAAGGATAACACGTAACTAAAACGAAAACATCGTCGAAAATTGACCACGAGCCGGTGCGAGCCTGAAACGTAAACGATGTTTATGTTTGACCCACGGCTCTCATACTCGTGTTTAGTCAAATTTTTACCATGAATCCCACACGATATTGTAGCCGACGAGGTTAACGTTATAACGTTATCCATATTGAATCGGTAATGTTGAAAATGACATAATAATGACAAGTTCTGCACTGTTCGAATCGTAAGGTAATAAAGAACGTACCGATTGCAGCCACTGACTTTATTACCTTCGATGAATAAGAGTTTACCACAGAAAATTATAGAGGGCGTAAAAAGCGCTCTACCTTTTTCCGAGGTCGGTATTTCAGATCATATGTTACACATTCTGGTAAAATATAAAATCGAACTCTCTTCTTGAATGAATGTGACGTATAATTACGAAATATGAAATGAAAAGTTGATAATTCTCGGAAATAATGGTAACTGAAAAATTTGAGCAACAAAGTAACTATTTTTATATTTTATATATATATAAACGTCTACAGATTGGTATTAACATTAGTTAATAATGGTAATAAGCTTAATTGGAACAGAGTAATTTGTTTATTTACTGTTAATATGACAAATTGTCCTTGATAGCGTATCTATCGATGCAAATTACAATATTAACTCTATTTGACTCTCCTTCGGTGCAGAGTCCAAACTACAAGCAAAGTTCAGATAGTTTGTTTCCTTTGGAATTATAACGATATATATTCCCTATTGATCAATTGCTCCCGATGCAGTGACTTGCTATCTATCGTATTTGATCAAACAACGATGCATTGATTCACCAAATAATGGGACTTTATAACAGAGATACGAATTATCTTAATATGAGTATACGAATTTATTTTTTCGAGTTGTTCAAATAAGATATATCGAAGGATCAATGAGCAATCGTTAATTCATATAACGATATATTTACAAAATATTGTTAGATAGAAAATAGTTCAAGTGTGGAACAGAAAACTGGTATATTACAAGACTTTTTCAACTGGCCCATTAGCTCAGTTGGTTAGAGCGTCGTGCTAATAACGCGAAGGTCGCGGGTTCGATCCCCTCATGGGCCAAAATTTTTTTTCCATATTTATTCTGTGTATATTATTTCGCAGAGCAGCTCTACATTTAATAACATTATCCTCTTTAATTTAACATTATTCCTCTTCATCGCTTCCCTCGTAACGGTACTTTAAACCGTACATTATCCGCAGATCGAACGAATCACGTGAATTTTCCTGTTTAATGAACAACGTGTCTTATCAGTCGTATTAAAGACACGCGTAAAGTCGATTAAGCTAAACGTTATATCATCGTTATCTCGTAGATACGACAAGCGTAATCTTCAAGGATTAGTCGTCGACCACACGAGTGTTTAAAAAGGCCTACGATGTTGATCGAAAATTGTCAAGCATTTGTCTAACTCCTATCTCAAGTCCGCTATATCTGCAAAAAAAAAATATACACTTTACAACGCTAACGATAAGGAAAAAAAAGTCAGAAGGAAACCGAACCGTGGCCGTAAGTTATCGAATCGTGGGTCTCGTCTGCGGCAACGACACATGCGACAAAAAGCATCGATCACACAAGAACGAGAACACGTTTTCGAAGGACATTCTTTCTTCCCTTCGAACAGTTGTTCGCCCGTCGGATCGAATACAGTTAACTGCGCCATATGCAGGTCGTCGATGCAGAAAGCTACAGCGTATGCGGGAAAATAAATTCGCAGCATGAGCAATGGCAATTTCCAATGTCTCAGAGTTGTATATTCCGCGATACGTAACCCTCCATCATTGAAAGGGTGTTGAGCGTTATGCGCTTGCCCTCGACCGATGCATATATATATATATATGTATCTGTATGCAGCTAAAAGGGCATTATACCAGCACGTTCCTGGAACTTATCGATCCGGCCGCAAGCTGAGCTTTCTTTGGCTGAGGCTGACGTCACAGGCGGCAGCTGATAGGCAGAATTCAACTGTGGTCGGTTCCTATTGGTCGAGGAGCCGGTATAAACGATGCTTTCACGGTAACCTGTTCCAGTTGTGTTGTTATCCACTCACTGTACACTTGGTAAGTACATCTTCTTCCAAATTCCATATTTTTGTATCCTTCTCGCATTATCTATTTACGATTCTCTAAACCGTCAATCGAATTACCTAATTAATTTGGGGAAAGATCACCGATATTTTTAATTATTCGATTAACTAGACACTCATAGCTCGGTCTTGTTCGCGTACGTTCCGTCTTCTCCAAATTTGTCTGCGATTCTTATCCCCTAGAATAAAACGCGAAACCCTGTCTCTAGCCGTATCAATGGCGAAACTTTTCTGGATTCTTTGTCCCATCGATCTCGAGGTATCAGCGACATCGGCGTCGCAACGACGTCAAAGAAAATATTCCCAGCGTGATCTCTCACCTTTCGTCGTTTTTAAATATTTCACGGTAATATCAAATCGATGGCTGCTTTAACTTTCTCTAAGTCGATAGCAGGGTGTAGCCATCGAATGGCGGCTTACATAATGCAACGATTTGAATATCGCTTGCCGGATCGTTAGAGCCGCGGAAAGGGATAAAAATTTCAACATGTCGAAGCGAATATAGCCGAACGGTTCGGCCTGCAGTGGCCTGGTGCAGTGCATATGCGCGAATCGAGTGGAAGCCGGCGACATCGATTTGTCAAACTCCCACGCGACCACCTGGCACGAATTACCGCGTTTCAAGGGAAACTCGCCCGGATGGTCGGTCGGTCGTTCGAAAATAACGCTCGGGAACGGTCGTTAACGGGGAATTCCGGGTGCGAGAAGCGAAACGTGGCGTAAACGGTCTGGTCTGTCCATGGCGTTTCTCACGAACGGAGATCGGAGGGGCGATTACACGGCATTTCTTCCATCTTTGATCCATCGCGTGGATCGCCCGATCTCGGAACAATAGACCGGCCAGTTCCAGTTCCAGCCCATTGTGTGCCCGACCGCCATCGCACTCGAGGGGAATCGATATACCCGGACCTTTCCAGCGGCTGTACGCGCAAGGATATCTCAGGATCCGCCTCTTCAAGGTCCATCGGGGATCGTTAGAAAGAAAGACAGCCGAGACAAACCCCGTTCGCATTCCCCTCTCTCAGGGTCTGTGATCCTTTCGCTAGTAGCCTGCATCAGACTTCGCATGTGCGTAAGAATTATTCCACTCCGCGGAATAATCGGTGATAAACCGACATCGCGTCGCGAATGTTGAAACTCGAAAGGGAATTGTAAATTTGAATCGAGATTAACTAGTCTGTCCTTGATATTTCTCTCGATTGCGTATACACGGTGGCAAGGTGCACGAAGGATATGGGTGCAGCAATGGGTGCAGGCGCATGGCCGAAGTTTACTATCGATCGCATTGTTTGCAAGCGTCAGCCATGGTCTTCGTACACCAACGCGTCGATATCACGCATTCGCGATGGAGAAATCGTTCAGCCGCGGATAGAATCGGACTTTGTAACGTCGACTAGTTACCCAAGGTTACGACAACCGATTTCTAGCTGTATCTCCGTCGTTCGATAACCATAATCGACGGAATTTCACGGTCAGATTCGTCGGATTTCGGTATTGCGTCTGATTTAGACTTCGCTTCGAACTCGAATCGGATCTTCGAATCGGAATGTAAACGGAATAACGCGTAGATCGGGTTCGAGGAACGCGAGGTGCTGGGATAAACACGATCCTCGAGTTGCTTCGCGGCGGACGAAAACAACGCGAATTCGAACTTGAAACGGTAAGCGGATTCGAGGCGGACTTTGGCCCGGTAAACGAACGGTACTCTCTTCGTTTTTCTCCCGGATCCCGAGCGGAAGTCTCAGGCTGGCCCACCTGCAGAAATCGACCGAACAAAAAGCCGCCATCGTGCTGGGATACTACCTGTCGACGTCGACGTTTCTCTTTGGCGAAAATAACCTCACGGCCGCAATAACGCGTCACAAATATAACTGGTTTCGATACTGAACACCGCGGTCGAACAACGTCAATCGCGATTCTGGGAGTGGTGAGAAACGAACACAATAGTGGTACAACGCCATTGTTGTTCCATTATTCCGTTTACTCGGCCCGACTCGCTTCGAATCTCGAAACACCGAGATTTCACTGTGACAAAACGCGAATCGTTCCACCGAAAATTTCGCGAATATAATCGAAAGGGATTTTACTTTAATTCGTCATGAATTCGCAATTGTCACTCGCCATTATTTCGTTTATTCACTCGGACTTACGTATTCTCTGAGGAGACGCTTGCGCCAAACTTCGAAAGTCAGAGATTTCTCTAAGAGAAAACGCGAATCAATCGAGCGAAAATTCCATGGATGAAATCGAAATGGATTTTACTTTAATTCGTTACGAATTCGCAATTGTTATTTGCCATTATTCAGTTTATTCACCGTGGCAACGTCTGTTCTGAATTTCGAAAGACAGAAATCTCTCTAAGAGAAAACGCGAATCAATCGAGCGAAAATTCCGTGGATGGGATTGAAAGGAGTTTTGTTTTAGTACGTAACGAGTTGAATTTCGATCTTCGATGAGAGAAGTGGACGTAGATTTATTCACTCTCTCGTTGGAGATGCTCGGCTATAGGGTAAATAACGAGATTTACACCTGGACTCGGGTTATATCTCGTTTTCCTTAGTTATTCAAGCTCTTTGTAGCGAAGAAGCGCGATTTGCTCTTTGCTCGAGCTAGACCGTGAATCGCGACTCGTTCTTTGAACGGCTGCAGCGAACTCGCTGAAAAAGTTTTTTTTAATCCCCGTAAGGTATATGAATTTTCCGCTAATTGTGCATTTAATTCTGCTAATAGTCGATAATTAAAAAGATACGCAGTAGACTTCCCGTTATTCTTTACTGCACACGTAGCTATTAACCAGAAACGTTAATTGCACGCTCGCGTGCTGCGGAAAAAACAGAACCATATGTAAAGTATCAATTGAGGCTCATTTATTAAGTAACACGGTTCCGCTTTATTCGCTGAGTTCACGCAAATCCATTTATATTCAAATTTTCCGAAACTCCGATACTTTGTCGAATGTCCATAAAAAAGTTCGGAAATTTGTTAAACTCTCAACCGATGGAGCTTGCGTACGACGAAGAAGGACAAAGGGACGGAAGAATACATGGCGGGAATTTCAAAAAATGCGAAAAGACCGCGTCAAGCTATAACTAGTTACGTACGATCGATTTATACCGTCAAAGTCGTTTTAACGACCTCTCGAAGGCCGAATACCTCCGTCACGGATATTTCGCGCTTTATTCGGAACAAATGGGTAAATTCGAAAGCCGCTGTCAGCGGACAACAACGGTGATTGGAGAAGACGAAGCTCGGAGCGTTGGCGGTGCTCCAACTCTCCTCTGCGCGATCTATTTTCGCGCGATCGGACGACTCGCGAGTAGACGTTCAGCGACCCACGCTCGCGAAGAAGCTGTCATCGGTGGAGATTCTCGCGTGTCGTTACGTAAAAGCAAAGCGTGGGAAAAGAACGGCCGTGGTGGTATTATGACACTGGTGTCGCGATAACTTTGCTAGCTTGGCAGATTAAACGGGACGATCGACCGGTCTTGACTCGCGACTGGCGGAGTAGCTATCCGGATAACCAGATAAGGAATTGTACCCGATTCTCGATCTCGGTGGTCGAACCTCGGTTATCGCGGATCGCGTGGATCAGATCGATCGATTCGGGTATTTAGATCGACCGCGTACACGCGCGTTTCCCAAGGCGAGATTCCACGAACAGTGATATAACTGAATGGTTCTGTTGTTGGTGTCTGTTACAGAAGAATAGTATGTATAAAGTACTTCACAATCAAGACATCAAACACGAGTGCTCGCGGTCAGGGGGACTGCATGCGTATCCTGATCATTTCAGGGAACCTAAAAAGCTCTACCTTTAAACCAGCCGTCTGCTAAATGATCATCTAAAGGTTCCTGTCCTCTGGTAGGACTTTGTATATAGTGTACATATCGCTTTTCTAACAAAGGATCTCGCTCAGATAAGCCGAGTAAGCTCGAAGGATCGAACACAGTCACGCGGGGATTTAAAGGAGTCGAGAGAATTCGAGAGTTTGCACTATTCCGACCCCCATACATCCGACGCATACATCAACCTAGAACGCACTGATCAGACATATAGCTAAAACGCGACGAGAAAGTTGTCGAGAAGAGAGAGAGAGCAAGAGAGAGCGAGAGAGAGAGGAGAACGAGAGCGAAGATGAAGCAACAGGCGTCGTACGAATCCCCTTTATGGGTGAAGTTACTTTCCGCAGGCACAGCGGCCTGCATCGCTGATTTAGCCACCTTTCCTTTGGACACCGCCAAAGTCAGAATGCAGGTAAATACACACGTGTCCGTTTCGTTAATCCGGTGCGACGTGAGACCAACGCCGAGTGGTCCCCACGATCGAGTCTCTGCAACCTTTTAAACCGTGAAGCGTTCCGTTCTTCCAGACAGCCAGTGGTTCGTTCGGCCACGGATTTCCCAAGTATTCCGAGTACCGAGTTTAGAACGTAAACGTGTTGTCCGCCCGCTCCTGCAGGATAGAAACCAAATGTGTACGATTTGTGTTTTTTTTTTAGATTGCCGGAGAAAGTCGTCCTCTACTGCTGATGACGAACAGCTCTATGCTGGCGGTTCGAAATGCGCAGCTTGGATTATGGAAGACAGTAGGGGACATCATCAGACTCGAAGGAGCAAGGTACGTCATTCACGATCCTATCCGTAATTTAAGACGAACAAGGGGTAGGTAAAACCGATTACGATATCGTATATAAGTAGCGTTAGCGTATATACGATTCTTCCGATTCGAATCAATTACTACTTATATATATATAAATATATATATACNATATACGACGGGCAACTTTTCACGCCCTCTCGAATGATTAATTATTTACTGTTTCAATTTACTTTAAACGAAAAGAAAAAGAAAAAGAAAAAAATTACGTACTGGCTGATCGTAGGGCTGTTCGTTCGAGTAACTTGCAGTTGCAATCGCTAATTTCAATCTAGTCCGCATTATTAACTCTCTTTCAAGTAGCTTCTTGGCGTTCCATTCACTCGAGAATTTCTCCAATTCTCCGTGCACGTGGCCCCGCGATTCCATTGCTCTTCCGATCTCGTTCTTTGCTAACTACTGGGTCGATCCACGTCACCGTCGTCGTCGTCGTCGTCGTCCTGCATCGCGAGCCAGCTCTAATTATAATCCAACGGATCGCTCGATCGCGCCCGATAAGCGCGATCGTGCCCGTCTCGACCTTCCGTTTCGTTTCGCTCGATCGAGATCGAGATCGAAGTCGAAACGGATCGATCGGCGAGGAAAGCAAAATTCGCGAATTCACAATCGGGCGATTAGAATACGCGAAGAACGCATCGACAACGACGGACGGAGATCGGGTTGACGTGATAATAATGGAAGTAACGAAATCGCGGTTATTGAAGTTCGAAAATCGCTGACGCACTGGCATTTTCTTTCTTATCTCTTTGCTCGTTTCCAACGCTAATTGGGTTTTACCTTCGTTTATTTTTTTTTTCTTTTCTACGAAGCTTCGCCCCGATCTTATCGAGTGCCATTGGCTGTTCGCCTAAGCGATTGCACGAGCGTCGCAATCGCGTAACTCGCGCAATTACGGATCGGCAATTTGCGATTATTCCAGTCCATGGCACTCTGTCCTCTATTTATTTTCTCTCTCGTGCACGGGGTGCCTTTTCGATCACTGTGCGAACACGACGATAAACAACGATTTTCTCTTCCTCTTTTCCAATGATCGAATTAACCAATACGCGCGTAACGCAATCGTTTTTTAACGTCGGGATTTCCACACGAAGCAAGGCATCGCGTGACCGCCTCGAAGTCCCCATCCGTGCGAGCATTTTTCTTTTCTTATCTCTAATTTCGATTCTTATTTTTCTCTGCTTCCGTTTGTTTTGCCTTTGCTCAGCCGCAGTTTTCCTTTTTGAACGATTAAGAAAAGAAAAAAAAGAAAAAATTGTTAAGAAAAAGAAAGCAGAGCGGCGCCTCGCATGGTTGCGCTTCTACCGCGAATACGATTTGTCATAACCGTGTCCAGCTCTCTCAGCGCAAGCTCTCTCCCGATTTTTTCGCCGATCTTTCCTCTCGTGCTCCTTCGATGTCCTTTCGCACGCTCTATTGGCTTCCCTTCACGCGTCTCCCCGAAAGGGACACGCGAGTTTTTCAAACTAGTTCAATCTTGCTTTGCCAAACGGCCAGTAAAGGGAGAGAGAAAAGAGAGAGACAAATAGAATTACATTCAAAATACAAATTCGAACGTCTAAGATATTCGAGGCGTCTTTAATGTCGATTCAAACGAAGGGGAGCAAATTAGAGAATGAGAGAGCGAGAGAGAGAGAAAAAAGAAATCGAGAAAACGAAAATTAACGGAAACGTAAATTTCAAAAGTCAAAGTAAAAAAAAAACATTTTAAGAAGTTAAAAAATATAGAAAAGTAAAAAAAAAAAAATTTTACCCTGGGCTACGTTTTGAGGGTAAATTGTGAGGGCGGTGAGCTTGAGCGAGGGTGGTTACAGGAGCCTGTACGGAGGTCTGTCCGCGGGACTCCAGAGACAGATGTGTTTCGCCAGCATACGATTGGGCCTCTACGACGGGGTGAAGTCACGCTACGCTGGAATCATCGACGGTACATCCAACAAACTCCTAACTTTTTGATTACGTAATCCTCCTATACGATATAACCGAGTAGACGCGAAGCGCGAGCGAACGCTCGCTGCGCACGTGCTCCATCTCTCTGTTACACGAATCAGTAACACACGCGTAAGTAATGGCTGGTTGGTTGATCATCGGCCATCATCGGCCGCCGCGTGCTTTTTCCAACCAATTACCAAATCGATACATTTATAGAAATATGAATAAGATGAGGGCTTTGCTCTCGCAGAATTTTCTCCCGATTTGTCGCCGATCGCGAGTCGGAACTCACCGTCTCGGACGTTTATCCTTTTTTTTTTCTTTTTTCGTCTTGTTTCATTTTATTTATATTTTTTTTTTTTTTACAATTCGGGTGTCGGTGATCGTTTCCACGATCGATGACCGAAAGGAAGTAAGAGAAGGAAGAAAGAAGGCTAACGACGGGACTTAACGACTGAAGATTAGATTGCTCTAACTATTATTCGCTCTAACTTTCTATAGTTTTGCAATTCGTGTTCGGGAACTATCGATTTTTTTCGCGATACCGAGCTACGGTAACTTTATCTTTGATTTTTTTTTCCTTCTCGCGATTGGAAAAACGTAAAAGGAGGAGCTGAAAGATCGCGCTGCGGGATGTCGTAAATCCTCGGAGCGCGTTTTTCAGTTTCTCTTTTGAAATTCTGCCAATCGCGCGAACACGGACGTGTTACCGATAAGAGGAACGCGCGTTTTCGACATTCCTCGCTCGCGTGCGCGTTAATAATCGGATAATCGTTATCGCGACGCGACGTTTCTATCGGTCATTCGTGTAATTAATCTTCGGCGAAAGATAAAGCGTCTCCGCTGACAGCTGAACGGTCGTGACGCGATTTCGAGCTCGTCTTCGATCCTCATTGTCGCATGTTCTAAACGTTTCCTTGCGTAACTCGTCAACGTGATTGTAACCGTGCCTCTTAACATCTTTCTAATTACTCGCATCGAGAGATTTGCTAAAACGCCAGGTACTCGCGATCAACCACTCGCGGTTCTTTCGCACGAATATATTTCGATCGCAACTCTTTCAAATCGTAGACAAGATATCGAAGCGCCGAGTCGACGCGCAGATTAAATCTCCATGATACCGTTCGATAGTTGCCGAAAAGTTGATCTCGAGTACCTGCCTGGAACATCTCGTACTTGACCCAGTTCTTGTCGCAACGTGATATTGTACTCTCGTAAAAGAAAAAAAAAAAAAGAAAAAATGCAATCGTTGAGAAAAGAACCGTGACGTTAGAGTCATCACTTGGACAGAGCGTTGATTGTAACGCGAAGATAATCAATGTGCTAATAAACGTGCTATTAAACGTGCTGTACCGCGCAGAGCGCGATCTGTCCCGCCCTGCATCCTACTTTTTTCGATCTAAATCCGTCACACGGAACGTGTAACGTATTCGAAGCAATCCAGAACCCAACACCGAACCGGGCCGTCTTTTCACCGTACTCTTTTGTCTTGGCAGGTAATAACAGGAACGGATCGATGAGTATCTCCGTACGAATCGCCGCTGGAATCACTACCGGAGCCCTGGCGGTGCTCTTTGCTCAGCCGACTGATGTCGTCAAGGTCCGCCTACAGGCTGGAAGTAACGGACGATCCTCGGTCAGATACAGCTCGACCCTTCAAGCGTACAAGAATATCGCTGCCGAAGAAGGCACGCGGGGCCTTTGGAAAGGTACCATCCCTAATACCCCTTATTTTCTCCCATTCCCTTTCGGAATCTTTCGGAATGAAAAAGAGAAAAAATAAGCGAAACGCGTAATCTTGCGAAGCTCGAACGAGCTATTAAATTTTCGTTCCAAACATCTTTCCACGTATCCCGTAGCTTCGAAGATTCCTAAACGATCGCAGAGATTAAAAGGAGAAAAACGTTTAGACTTTCGGTTCAGACCCTATCGAATAGATTTCGATTTTGAAATGATCGAACCTAAAGTATCGAGAGGGTGAAGAAAGAAGGGAAGGTGGAATGGGTGAATTCTAAGGAGGTTGTCTGATTTAGGAACCGTGCCGAACATCTCGAGGAACGCGATCGTGAACGTGGCCGAGATCGTCTGCTATGACATCATCAAGGACTTCATCCTGGAGTACGGATACCTGCGCGATGGGATCCCTTGTCACATAACGGCCGCCGTGGCGGCAGGACTGTGCACCACGTTGGCTGCCAGCCCCGTGGACGTGGTGAAGACGCGATACATGAACAGCGCCCCTGGCGAGTACAAGGGCGTGAAGGATTGCGCTGTCCGGATGCTGGCGAAGGAAGGACCGGCGGCGTTCTACAAAGGCTTCGTGCCGAGCTTCACGCGTCTAGTGTCCTGGAACATCGTTCTCTGGATCACCTACGAGCAGTTCAAGGTCTACGCGAAGAAGCTGAACGGCGACCGTTAAACGCCACCCCGGCCAGGCGGTTCTCGCCGATCGACCTAGACGTCCCCGTCTAGGCACATTCGCGAGGCGTACACGCACGAGCCGTGTTTTTAATCAACTACAGCTTCGTAATCTGTATTTCGATCGGGTAGCTTAGGGATGGGAGGATGTATGTATAACGTGTATCGGGTAGATTTGGTCGTTTCGAGTAGAACCTCTTGCCTGCCGTCGTTCGCTGTTAATCATGGTGTTTGATCGTGGCACACGTGTGTACCTATAAGTTCTCTTCTAAGTAGATAGTGCATGTGACCGATTCGTTAAACGTTATAACCGTTGTTACTTTGTACCGATCGTCGGGATAGGCCGGGTTCTCCGTGAGATTTCCTAACGTTTAAGGATCTATCGTAGGCGGCGGCCGTTGCACCTGTCGCTAGCTTTTCTACCTAATACGTATCCGTATGTAATAACCATTCCTAGGATTCTTGCCTATGCATACGTAGAGGGCGCGTACGATTTACCATAGAAAAGCTGTTACGCTGATGCTTCGTAGAGTATAATTGTCCGCACGAGGATAGATATTAGACTTCCTTTCTCGTTAACTAAAGTATTTAAGTATTAAGAGAGTTTAAGCACAATTTCGTTGGTATTATCGAATTAGATTCGTTGCGAAACGACGGCAGCCGATTCTCCCATCGTCTATCGTTATATTTTCTATTTTCTTTCCGTAGATATGACCGCGCGTGCACTCGAGGAACGGGGGTTGGTCGCGTCCGAATCAACGTCCGCGATTCGGCATTTCCTGGCGAAACGGAAGAAGAATCTCCGTCCAAAATTAATGAACGCGCGATTTCGATACCGTGCGAGATCGCGATATTGGCCTATTTCGAACGATCGATAGAAAGGGAACGAGAAGGAGGGGAAAGGAGAAACGGTCCTTTCTCCCGTGGATATTATTCACTTTCTTCACCGAGTGCACGTACGATCGAGATGTTAGACGTCTCTGAATAATCCATAACGAAACATTTTTGGCTACGTAAGTCAGCTTTAGAGATATCAGTAGGACAATAGAGGAAAACTATTTCTCCCCCGATGAATATCTAATATAAAATCGCGCGCATTACGATACGCCAGACAGACAATAAGGTTTCAAAATTGATTTTAACGTGTTTGCGAAATTCGTTGATAACTGCCACACATACACACACACGTACACACACACACACGATTCGACTGATTTTCCGTTTTTAGACTCCGATTAATTCTTCGACGCACTGTAGCCAACGAGCTAACCGATGATCCTTCGCTATGTCTACGTAGAATTGTAATTCTTTCTTCTGACCATTACGTTACGCGGAATGATTTGTCGCAATCGTTGCTAGATATCGAAAAACCTACGGGCGAATATTTCACGCAATCTCATTTCGGGTCAATTAATATTATACAGGGCACAATTTTTATCGAATTTCGATCGACCATTTGTAGTCTGTTTTTAAGGCTATGTTACCATCTATTGATGTACGTTTCACATTAAAGAGCAATTCTTATCTTATTAATTCCGACTGTGTCATCAATCTACTGCTTTATTTATATTTTTTTTTCTTTTCTTTTTACTTTCGTTTTCTCGATCCGCGCAATTGGCCATCGAGCGCTGTCGATAACGAAACCTATGTCTTTTAGGGTGCACAACTTTTCCAACGTCACGTCGATCTTCGTGAAATCTGTAATCGTAGCTCGGGTACCGCACAATATTACGCCGCGATGTTACGCGAATGCGTTTAAACGTAAATCGTCGATCGATTAGTCCGATTCTCTCGACATTCGACGCGATTTCCGATCACACGAATTCCTCTTTTAACCACACGTCACCGAAACGAGATGTTTGACTGCCTCTACTCTGATACGCGACAGAAGCTGGAGAAAAGAGGAGAAAATGGTTCTCGACCGAGCAAGATGTCGATTTCAAGAAGAACTTACCGTTATATCTTTTACCGTACACTGGCGCAGCTAGGGTGTATAGCGAGTGTGGCGATTTTTCGCACGTGACAAAATTTTATTTCACGGCACGATCCATGTTCGTAGACTTAGAACCGTCCACGACGATTAGAGACTCGACAATCGCAGCGAATTTACGATGCTCGGACGTATCTTTGGCGTATCGCGAATCGTAAGGAGAACCGAGAGATCGTTTCCGTCGAGCAAACCTCTAGCTACGCCACCGCTGTCTCTACTGCTATTCGTTAAGTCCGTTATGTGTGTCTTATTCTCATCGAACGTCGTTTTACACCGCTTTAAGAAATCTTTTGCGTACAAAATGCTCGATCGTAGGTCTCCGATCACAATTTCTCCGAAAACGTACAAGAACCCGAAAGGGCTAGGAATTGAATCGCATGCACGAAATAGAGTTTAATTTCGGAATGCCCGATCATTGTAAATTCACGTGATTCTAGGCATTCGACGTGCTAGGTCACGAGCTAAGCTATCCTTCGCGAGTTTCGAGTGGTAGAAACAGCAGCAAGAAGAGAAAATTCGATTATTAGCCGTAATTCCACGAATCTCTGTTCTTTCTCTTTCTCTCGCTCTTTCTGTTCCTTTCTTTCTCCCGTAGCACGAGCGTTCTCGATTTTTCTCCGTTCTTTTCCTTTCACTTCGATCCACTCTCGATTAGATCTCCATTGCATGCGCGATCAGGGTTGCCGTCCGGAAATCGTTAAATTCTAAAATTACAGATTACGATTTAATTTACTTTCTCGCGCGAGATCTATAAAGATCGAAACGGATGGCAGCCCTGCGTGGTCACTTCGATCGAGCTTCGATCTCTCGTACCGATCTCCGTCATGTCTGTCACTTTCCGTTTCCCGTAGCTTTTAAATTCGCCAAGTCTAAATTGCAACTGCGGTATCGTTCTAAGCATCGAATCACTGTATGTAACGCTTGTAAGCAGCTTGTATTAAAGATGAGCAACACGATTTCCGAATGTCCGAGTTTGGCGAACTTCGTGCGACGACGCGTAGCGATTTGTGCGATCAACGACCTCGTAGAGAAGACCGAGCAGATTAAATTAAGGACTTCGATGTGGATGATCGACCGATTTCGGACGCTTGCGAGATCTGGGTGAAAATCTGTATCGACGTCTCTGCCGTACGAGCGAGCTTTTATCTCTTTCCATCACGCTCGAGAGAGTGCGGCAGAGAAGTAGAGGAACGCGAAAAAGGAAAACGAACTCTGCATGTCAGAACGTTGCTTAACTTCACGCTCGACTAGACGAGCCTGTAATTTCACCGAGAAGAAGAGCAATTCGCCTCGATCCTTTTAGTCCTTAAAATTCGCTTCGATATTTTCCACGTCGTTGATTACGTTGATTGTTCGCGTCGTTGAATTCCGAGTGAAAAAACCTGCGCTTCTGCCGATTTTGCTTTTCGGCGTTGATCGTTTGCTTTCTGAAACTGCGATTAAGCAGAGACGCACCTTTCGCGTAGGCGTTAATCAGGCTTCTCGCGCGTCCAAGGTGCTCAAATTTAATTGAAGTTTCGACGTAGAACTGGCGAGCGACGCGTCCATTCTCAAAAATTGCTACACAATGAAAAGGGGCTTCAGTTCTTAGGTAGGATCTCCTTAGGGAATAGCTTTGACATTTGTTACGAGTTTTAAATAAAAATTCTTCAAAGTGTACAGAGTCATTCCACGGTGTTTTCACGCTTTTTATTTCACAAGCAAAACCTGTACAACCATCCGATCGATGTACAAAGAACGACGCGATCGGCGAGGTCCTCGTCGACCGCGTCAACTAGAATTTCCCTAGGCTTCGAAGTCCGACTCGTCCGAGTCGCAGCTCGAGGAGATGTCATCCTCCATGCATCCTGACTCCTCGGGCACGCCTTCTCCCATGGGAATCCTAGAGAAGAACGACAAACTGAACAATCGATACGAGCGTAAACGCAAATCTCTCTCTCTGTTAGCTATCGTCGGCAAAACGATCAGGCAAGATTCAGTTTGTTAGACGAGTTAGTAAGTAACACGGACAAAAGGGTAAGTAACTGGGAAAACAGGCAAATCTTGCCTGGAATCGTCTACTCGCTCGCTCGCTACGGGATCGCAGCGAGATGGTGCACCGCTGGTTTATCCTGAATACATTTAGGAGGCATTTTCGACTTCCGTAAGATACATTTTAGCGGACAACAGTCCTCCGCCAATGACCTGCGTTCAGAAATCCTCGACATTATCCCGACATCCTGCGAATTTCCCGAGTTTTCTCGAACCAGTATCTCTCGACTTACTTCTCGATGCTCCAATCCTCGCCGCAGTCCTTCATCATGGACAGGGCCTGACAGAAGTCCTGACCTATCGCCTTCAGGTGTTTGGTGTCCAGGTGCAAGCCAGCCAGGGCCCCCTGGTCGCATCCGCAGAAGCTGCTCTCCATCGTGTAACTTCTGCGGAAAAAACGATATCGATATCGAGGGAGATCTAGCGAAACGAATGGATATCGAAGGAAATTAGAGGCAAAGTACCTCGAGACACCCAACTGCCGCCATATGGCTACCCTGGCCGTGGACTCCTTGTTCCTCTCGACCTTGAACGAGCATAGTGGCAACGCGAACGCCGGGGATATCCTTTGCATGAGGTGCGGCAACATCTGAAAGGCGAATCGCGGGAGTTGGCCGCGAGTTACACGCGAGATAGAGAACTCGTTATCCTTCCTGGTGTCGCAGCGGTTCCTCGTCTCCCTCGGAGAGGGGCTTTCGGAATGGCAATTAGGAATCGATACCTCTCGCGCGATCGCGGAGATTTGACGAGATCGTTAAAGAAAGGAGGAACGTCGGGGAAACTAGTCGGGACAGAAGGGTGGATTGGCGCGCGGAATATATAAAATTGGAGGACACGGAATGGATGTACCGATGATGTCGGGCGTAAATTGGATCGGGCGAAAGGAGTTTCACGGGAATATAGTTGCGGTGAGGCGCGGGAGAACCGCTGGCTGATAAATCGAGTTCGATAGATCGCGCTAGATTACCGTTCGTAGCAATGCACCGCTTCGCCGGCGCGTGTAACCCGCGCGCGCGTCTAAAAATAATACCCTAGTGCTTCGCTCCTCTTTCGTTCCCTTACCAAATACTGCGCCGGTTGGTCCGGTTTCGCCCTGTCCGCGGCGCTCCAAGAACCCGACCTTGAGCAACCGAACAGAAACACGTTCTTCCTCCGTGAATGGCCGTGATAGTCGACGAAAACGTAGGGAGGCCTTTGCAGCACCCTGGTGCAGTACTCCATCAGGCCCTTCGTGTGATAGATCACCGGATGGAGCACCTGGTTCGGGTTGCTCCATCGTCTGTTCAGGTCCTCGTTCGTTAGTCCGTATCGATTACTGTAATCAACCGAAAATAAACCCTCGGACGCGCGTTCCGCGAGGATGACTATCCTCATCGCGCGATTACCGCCGTCCAGATCATACCTTCCCTCGCGAGTCCGGCGCGACGCGCTGAAATTCTAACCCCTATTTACCATATTTATTATCGACAAATGACCGATCCGGCCGACCCGGGTGTATTTATATCGCGGAACAGAGAAGTGCTTCCGAGAAGCACGGTTTTAGAATTTCCTGCCGGTTCGCACGTCGACGGTGCACACGTCGAGAAGGAGGAGAAGGGCCTTCGGTCAGAGATCGTCTTCATTTAAGGATTCAGCCGCGGTTAGAAGGACGTTTCCGGCGGCCGGAAGTCTGGACGGAGGAAGTGACGCCTCCGCGTCGCGCATAGCTAATAGTGGGGTACCGTGGACCCCTGGCTTACGCGGCCAGGCCGCCATTTCGCTTCTACCTCTTGTCTCGAGATCGTTCCGTCGTGTACATCGCGCTGGGTACACGGAATACCAAGCGTGTCTGCTCGTCGGAAACGTCGTAATATTCCCTCCCGCGACGAAGCCGACGCCGACGACGACGACGACGACGACGTCTCGTGCGACGCGAACGCTCGTTGCTCGAATAATATCGAAGGTAGAACGCGGGGAGAAGAGATCGGGTGGCGAGGAGATGGAGGGACGAGGTTGGTCCGTGATAATGGCCGATCGTTGGTTCGTCTGGTTTTCTCGAAGGAGAGAGGTCGTCGGGGAATTCTTCTCGGAAGCCGGGCCGAGAAGCGAGAAGCAAGAAGCGTAATACCATGGAAGGAACATCGACCGAAGATAGAAATAATTATCGAGTACCAGTCACGATTACAAGAAGTCGCTCACCGTGGGATTAACAATCGGTACACGCGTACCGGCGGACAGGAATCTCGGATCGTTCTTCCGATCATCGAGACATCGGCCACGTAACAGAAACATTAGCAATTTGACGCCTCGTAATCGCTTCCGGTCTTTAAGGTAGTACAGAGGCACGTGACACGGGCCCAAGATAGCAACGTAACGATCGATATCTCGCGTCGGACAGATGGCAAGGAATAATAAGAATAATGGACACGCGGTGACGATGCACCTGCGGATGATGTACGCGAAGAAATGCCCGCCGCGCGCCTCCCTCCTCGTCCGTCTTCGTCCGTGGCCGCGGGGCGGCAGCGGGGGCAAGAGGACGGGCCCATTATCGAGGACCTCTCTTTCTGCCACGGTCCGCTAATAGCGCCGATAATCGCGGCCATAGTTCCAGGACGATTCATTAGGATGGGAAGGAAGGCGACTTGGCGGCGATTACGCTGGTCGCGGTGGTTGGACGACGGCGGAACGGACGCGAGGCTTAGGGACGAGGACGAATTCGACGCCGCGATCCGAGTAGCGAGCGAAATGCCAGGGGAGGCGCGGTTAGACGCCAGCGACAATGAAGCAATTGTACGACGAACTTGTTCGGAGTTTTATTAGCCGGCCGATGTAATGGGCAACATCGGTCTGTTCGTGCTAGCAAGCGATGTCAATGACTCGAACGGAGGAGCCTTGACCGCGAACTTCTCTCACCTTCTCGGAGATCCTGTACAAATTACGCTTAACCGACCGCTCGTCTCGAGCTGGCTGCACGCGTGAGATTTTCAAAGGTACCGCCGCGGCGCTCCTTACACCTGGCAGGCCTTAAAAATCCTCGTGAATTACCCGCTCGTTGGATTACGATTAACGACCGCCGATCGCGCGATTTATCGTCATAATTTAATCGATCGTAAATCACCGCTCGGATCACGACCGTTTCAGCCTCATTGTCATTTTCCCGCGGTCCTCCTCGCGCCGCGGTTGCCCTCCTCTCAGGAGGATCGCGAGAAATCCGGTACCGGGGCGTCGCGATATCCACCGCGACGCTACTGAACTGCATTACCGATGCGGCACGGTGCAGCTGCGGTCTCGAGAGGATTACATCGAAAGTGGTCGTACGCGTTCTCTTTGGTTTCACTCTCGACAGAGCGAAGCCGATTATCGCGCGCCGCCGCGAGGGAACGCGAAACGCGCGAGAATTCTGGAATTCGCCGATCCTCCAGAAGATTCTTCTCCGTCTACGATCGCGACGATCGCGTCGCGGAGCAGACGGATCGAGAGAAGCTTCGAGAGACGATGGCCGATGGTCCCGTTACGCATAATTTTTCCCGATTTACCGCGGAACCGGGATGATTACGTGGCGGATAGCAGTTTATCGCGGAGGTCCTCTGACCGGTGGATTGGATCACGTAGGCCGTTGGGAAGAAAATAGAAGGAGAAACGGAGGAGAAGCCGGAGAGAGGAGAAGCGGACGCGAGGAAGAAAAATCGGCGGATCGTTCTTGCAATCGTAAAGCGAAATCCTTGGGCACCTTGGGAACGCTCATTTCTTCGTGGTCGTCTTCCACGTATCACGCGTTTCTTCCGTGAACTTTACTACCAGCCTGCTCGGCTTCCCCTCTATCTTTGTTTCATCTCTTCTCGCCTCGCGGCATTTTCTTCGAGGTTATCCCGAGGTTCGATCGTGTAACCGCGCTTCTGAACTCCTTTTTTCCCAGCACCCCTCGCGTCCCTCCGACAAATCTATTTCCTCTCCGCCGTTGAAATATCGCCGTATAACCGCTCGGCGAAACGCGATTCCGCTCCGAATCGCGTTCCATCCGTTCGCGCGAGATTTTTCTCTTCCACGAGAGGATCGTTCCACGATCCGGCTCTCCTCCTCGATAGTTTCCGGCGCGAAGAATCGTGGACGAGGATGCATCGGAGCGTCGTTCGGAGCTGGAGGAACGCGAGAATCTAGGTATCCGCGGGGAATGTTAAATTTCTCGCGATATATCGCGTTTTAAACGTGCAAATTACCAGCGGTGCACCTTGTCGTAGCTGCCGCGGTTATCTCGAGTGGTTTGGCGCGCGAGAATCGAGAGGCAGCTCGGGCTGCATAGGTTGTTCCGCTGGCGCGGCAACAGGAACACGCAAGCAGCGATACTAGCCGGCGAGCAGCAGCTCGCCAGTATCTTTATAGCGTCACTGATACCAAACGGACGTGTGACTTTCGTTTCAGGATGCTGCCCGCCCGAAGGGTTCAAGCGATCGCGCATTAGAATACTCGTGACCGGTCCCCGATTTGCATTCCTTCGCGAAACCAAGGTCTCTCTCTCTCTCTCTTTCTCGCTCGCTCTCGCTTTTTCTCTCCCGCCTCTGGATCTCCTCCTTTTTTTCCCTCCTTTCCCTTCTCCTTCTTCCCGCGCGCGATCCCTTTTTGCCCTTTTTTCGCGCGCGCGCGCGCGCGCTGGAAGGATGGAGAGAAAAGGGCGAGCATTCGCTGATGAATTCTCGGCTCGCTGACGTTTCTTCTACGCCCTGACCGATCGTTTCTTCGAAGCTGATGCGGCAAAAGTAGCCCTTACACGGCGTCGGTCCCTTCCACGAGGAGAACGAAACGGAGGAATGTCCGTGGAGGTTTTTACTATAACGCGATTCGTCGCGGTGAACCTCGGTCCGCGGGCCTCTCGTAAAATTCGCGTTTCACGGCGCGCCTCTCCTCGCTTCTCCTCTCTTCGCTCGCGTCTCTCCTCGACTCTACTCGCGTCGGTCGCGTAAATAGACACGCAGCCGGAACGACGGATTCCGCTTGGATTAATAAAAGGCCGGCCTCGGTACATCGATTCTGCTAGATTATTGGCATGCTCGATCGCGGGAAGGATGAGCCAGACGCGGAGAAAATCGCGCGACTGGTTTTTCGAGTTCGATGCACCCTGGATCCCGAGGATCATTGACAGATTTCGCTAAATGCAACGCCAACCAACCTCGCCGATTCTTTTCCTTCGGCATACCGGTTTCATCTTCCACTCGCATAGACAACCGAGCACAATAAGAAAATGACGAGCAGTTAACGGTATTTATCGGCTCGAAAACGTTAAACGCCAAGGACGGGCGACCAGGAAATTGCTAGACAGTCGTTCGCGGAGGAACGAACAGCGATTTCATGCCTACGTCACCGGAGCCCGTGGTGATCGGGCCCCGATTTATCATCGATCTGCGAACCCCCCCGACGATGATTCGCCGATACCGCGCGAAATATTCGTCGTCCGAGCGCTGGTTCGCCGCTGGTCCAATAAATCCCGAGATTTAATTTCGCGATTCCGTTGCCCGAGCGAATGTCTCTGCGCCGCCGGGGAATAGATTTCTCGCCTATCCGAATCGAGATTTAATTTAGAGGCCTGGTCGGCTGGTCCACAGACATAGTTCCCTGGAATCCTTCCCGGTAACCACGCGCGATACCGAGAAACTACACGAACCGACCGTCCGAACGAAATTGAGTCTCGAAATAGGATAGCGAAAAGAAGAAGAAGAAGAAGCAGAAGAAGAAGAAAGCTAACAGGCTCCTAATGAAGCGAATCTTTGACAGGTTCCTGCGAGATGGGCGAAATTGATAGCTTCTAATCCTCGGAAAGCGGGACACAGGAACCGATTCTTCCTTTCGCGCGACCCAACACCGATCTTTCGAAATAATCGAGGTTTCCGAAAGGATCCGTTCGATGACTACTCGACGACTGGCCGATGCCTCGGGACGAGGCACTTCCCCACTCTGTTAATAACGTAAATCACCGCGCCGTAGTCCACGAATATAAATGAATTCCTCGTAATGAAGAAGGAATGTAAATTCAGCGGTTCGCGCCGCTGCCATGAATCCCCGATGAACTTTATGATTTCCAGCGCGTTGGTTAATTGTCGGAGCTCGTCCTGGCGAACGAGCAGGCATGTTGGTCCGCGGTTGGAGAACGCTCGGAGGCAGAGATGGCAGGGCGAGGAGAGATGACCGAAAAATCGTCATCGGCTAAGACGTTGGAAGCAGCCGTAAATCTAGCCGCAAAGCAGCTCGGTCAATTATATCGGAACGACGGCCAGCCCTGTTTCGAGAGTGTGTAACCGCAAGCAGAAGCAGAGGTTCACGGTTTCAGGTTCTAGGTCAGTCCGTCGAGCCCGGGGCACGTAACAGCGGCAAGAACAGGGGCCCAAGTAAAACGGTCGGCAGCAACAGGCGCATTTAATGGTCGTACGCTGCCACGGCTGTTATTATCATCCATTTCTGCATTCTATCGGCGATCAGATGCGCCGTGAGTCGCGATTCGTTCGTGCTTTCGTCGAGCAACCAGCCACGGGGACATCGAGAGGGAGAACGAGAGGGAGAGAGAGAGAGAGAGAGAGAGAGAGAAACGCGGCTGATCCCGATACCGAGATGATTTAGGGAACGCATCGGGATTACGTGTCCCCGAGGACGAGGTTCGCTCTTTCCTTCCACCGTACCTTCCACCGTCCATGCGACCGTGTAATCGCGTTATGTCCCAAGGGAACAGCGCTGTCTAAATATATACACGCGGGACATCGCGCGCATAACAAGGCGTGGGTACGTAATCGATGAGCCGCGTACCGAAGATATCCTCGATAACCCGGCCGAGCCGCGTTCTCAACCCTCTTCCGTTCCCGACCGTCGTTCGATTCGACCTGTCGCTTCGTATTCTCCGTCCGCTTCCTTCCCAAACGACTAGATCGAATTACCGCTTCGAAGCTAATCCGAAGAAGAACGCGCGTACTAACTCGGTTCTCCAGGAAACGAACGGAATCCTGGATATCTGGCGAATAATCGAGGATGAGTATCCCAGGCACGGGTAGCGTTTATGGCGGCGTATCGCGTGGAAAAGCTCGGGAAGGAGGCAACGAGCCGTGACTCTCGCGAGGAGTCGCCTCCGCGCGCTGCGTTCGCGATGAAAAGAATATTCGCGAAGAAGAAGGAGGATACGCGCGGTGATTACGATAGAGGGTATGGTAGGAAAGATGAGGATCACTGTCCTAGAAGTATCAAAATGGAAGAATCGAGGCGCTGGAAGCCTCGGGGGCAGTATGGCTCCTCCGATCGTCTCGAACGTCGAGGCTATTCGCGGGCTAAAACGGACTTCGTTCCATGCCCATGGAACGAATGAACGAGGGAGAAAGAAAAGTCGAGGAGAGAAAAGGGTCGGGGGCAGAGAGTGGAGGAGAAGGGTGCTCCTTCGGGAGTGGAGAGAGAGAGAGAGATGGAAAGAACAGGGGCCTTACATAGCGATTGCTGGCAGGGCCTGAAATAGACCTCGAGAATCCCCCTGTAGCATCCTCGCCTCTCTTTCTTCGCCTCCTCCACCACCACCACCGGCACCTCCTTCTTATCCTCCTCCTCCTCTTTCTTCCTCCTCTTCTTCTTCTTCTTCCTCTTCTTCTTCTTTTGTCGTTTCTTCTTCTTCTTCTTCTTCTTCTTCTTCTGTTGCTGCTGGTGCTGCCGCTTCTTCTTCTTCTTCTTCTTCTCCTTCTTCATCTTCTTCTTCTTCCTCCTCCTCCTTCTCCTCTTCTTCCTCCTCTTCGTCCAACAGCGAGCGCGTTGCCTGCAGCTCTCTCGAGTCTCGGTTTTCTTTGCTTTTGTTTTCGCAAAAAAGGACCAAGTCCCTCGGCTCGGCTGTGAGAAGTTGTTCCTAGCGTCTCGTTCACGCAGATAGGGCCAGGGCGAAGGAGAAACGGAGAGGAAGAAGACGAAGAAGGTGGTGGAGGATCGCTTGTTTATCCAGGATCGAGCTTCTGCTTTCGTTTCACCCACCGATATATGGCCACGAACAGAGACCCCCGTAGGCATTGCCGGACCTAAGTGCACTCCGCCGCACTCGGACTGCATTCCCATGGGAATACGTCGCGCTCAGAGTCCGACCTGTTAAACTGACCTGCGCCAATGTACCAGCAAAACGTGACCCACGCAACCAAGCCACGCTCTTCGACATACTAGATTCGAGTGCGCCGCCTGTTTATCCCCCAGGACAGCCAGCCCTCCTCTTCTTTTTGCTCCTCCTCCTGCCTCCAAACAGATAAGCCAGGCTTGTTTGTTAACGAACCGCATCCTCGTCGTCCTCCTCCTCGTCTCTGTCGTCGTCGTCGTCGTCGTCGTCGGCATCGTCATTGTAGTAAATTCGACTCGCCCGCGCGCTTCGAATCGAATCGAATCGAATCTCTCCCGTGGAAGACTCTAGGGCGCGATAAATTCGTAACGAGAATCGGCGCACGAGAGACGACAACCGTCGCGACGGTCCCTAAGGTAGCCTAAAGACGAGAGACCGAGGCGGTGAAACCGCGAAAGAAACGAAGAGACAGGGGGTAAACGGTTTAGAGGCTGTTACGAGTCTAACTGCTTCCACGCGTAATTACTCGTGGCTATTTACGATCGAGCCGACGTACCCGCGCCCGATAACAAAGCTTTCGTTCCGCGATATTCCTCTACCTGACGCGGCTGTATCACGACGCCAGCCTTTAAATAGATCGTACGCGGCTCGTTACGAGCGGACCAAATGGACCGGTGTATCGTTTAGCGCGTAGATCGCGGAGCTTTCGTGCGAGCCGAGGAGATGAGAAGAAGAGGAACGCCGATGGAGAGAGACGCGGTGGGTCTCGGATGTCACGCGAGTTCCTTTTTACCGGACCGGTCGCACACCGCGTAACAGAAATAACACGTCGCGTATAATGATCATCGATCCAGCGGTGTTACAGGATATCGAATCGATCGGACACGGCTGGAACAAAGAACAACTGAAAAACGAAGAAGAGGAGGACAACCGGGAGGACAAAGAGGGCGAAGGGGGCAGGAGGGAGGAAGCAGAAGCAGAAGCAGAAGTAGAAGCAGCAGAGAAAGAGGAGGCAGAGGGAGAAGAGAAAGAAGAAAAAGACAGGCTTACAGGGATTTTGCAAGGAGTTGTCCGGTACCGGTTGCATATCGTAATCCAAGTAACCGGGCATCAATGGCGCGGAGTGGTTTCGACTCTCTGACGAGAGAGAGACCAGCGGACAATAGCACGGTATTCCAGAAGCAGGTGATTTCTCTGGTGCGAGAGAAGACGCGGTCAGAAATGAAGCCTACCTTGAGACCACCAGCCTTTTTGCTGCGCCCTGCCACCGGCCATCGCCAGTGTGGGCCCGCGTCCTATACGCCAACCAGCCATCTCTCTCTCTCTCTTTGTCTCTTTCTCGCGCGTATCTCGTCGAGACGAGATACGGCTTCACTGTGTTAAGGGGTTAATATCGGCGCGATGCATTAAGACTCACATCATTCCGATGAGAGTCTCGAATGTTTGGTCGGTATCTCGGAGGCTGCAGGGTGGTATGGTAATGGTTAGACCGACTAGCGTAGATCGGAGTAATTAACGCGGGGCGCGCGATCGCGAAACGCGTGGACGCTTTTAACGTGGAATTCTCTATCCCCGTGACCGCATAGGTGCGCATTAAACCGGGCAAAAATCCGGCTGGATGTATTTAAACGATTGTAAAGCGATTACGCGTTTTTCAGACGCCGAAGATACCTCCCTTAATGGGGGCCGGTCAATGCCGGCGGAGAAAAAACTAAGCGCGGAAAGAGCGGAGAATAAGAATAGACGGCGCCAAAGGCTTAACAAGGGAACCGGTTCAAACCTCCTGCACCAGTGTACCGACTTTCATGGAGATTCCACCGAGTCACTTCGGCCACCGTGCGCAATATATCCAACGCGCGTATGATTCCCGTAATACCTGCTACCATTCCGACCGTGCGTTAGCTTGCTCGAGTAATTAGCGATCTCGCGTCACACCGCGATGCCCCAGAGATTTAGAAATCCACCTTTCTTCCCCTGCCTGAGAGAGAACCCCGACCAGCAGAGGATGGAATTTTCAAAGATCCGTTGGTCGGACCAGCGATTTTCGTCGGTGGACGACCGAACGCGAGAGTCGAGAGGATGATATCGTTAACGCGTCGGATCGTCGACATCGCTGGCTCGATGGAAAACAGTGATTTTGAGGGATGGTATGTGGCGCGTTCTCGCAGGCACGCTCAGAAATGAAGTCTACCTTGAGGTCGGTGTCTTTTTGCGCCGGCCCGTCGATACAATTCCATTCAGGACGATGAAGACCGTGAAGAGACGCCAAAGCGAAATTCCATCCACTGCAACCACCAAGGTAAAACAAACTATACGATGGAACAACGTTATTAATAGCGTGGATCGCCACTCCAAATAGATCGGAGCGCGGAGTTGAGCAACAAACGATCCTCCCGCTGTCTGGTAGACCGCTTCGCGCCTCGTTCCCTCGTTTTCGAGGACGATCCGACTCCGTTCCTCCATCTTCTCCTTCGAGTCTCTCTCCTTTCCGTTTCGCCTTCGGTTTAGCCGAATAATACTCGCGGAAAAAAGTCACGAGTACCGTCGCCGCGTTTGCTCGATTCTCAGCCGAACGAACCTGTCTAAGGATCTTCAGTTCGCCGAGTCATCGGCGAATCTTCGGACAACGACGACGAAGAGAGAGAGAGAGAGAGAGAGGGAGAGAGAGAGAGAGGGAGAGTGCACCTTGGCGCGAGCGTGTGCTGAAAAGTTCGCCGGGAGAGCAAAGTTCGCGAGGGAACGAGCGAACGAGAGTACGAGCGCGAAGCCGTGTCAACGAACGCACTGCATCATCCTCTGGAACCCTGCGGCAGTCAGGTCTATTGTGGCTCCTTTTTTCTCTGACCTTGTCACCTTGCAGCTTTTTTGCACGGCCAAGTCGATTACATTTCGGATCGGTTGGTATCCCCGGTCGACGTCTCGAGCTATCCCGCTCTCTCGTGCCCGCTCGTCCCTTCGTGGGCTCCGCTCGTCCTGCTCTAGGTTAGCCAGTGAATCATCTTCAACGACCCCCTCCTCTGGGATCCGGGCAGAAGACTCTTAAGGGGGCCCACAGCGCAGCGCGAGGCCAGTCCGAGAACGCGACCCTAACACTAACATCCGGTGTATTCCGAGAGTCGGAAACGGAAACGGCTGCTTGATCGATTAATCGACACACGCCACCATGAAGATCGCTCTACTGCTGCTGCTCGTCGCGGCCTTCGCCTCAGGTTGGTACCTTATCGACTATCGAATTCGCCACAAATTCCGCGAAAAATGCCGCGGAAAATTCGCTTTCCGGCCGGATCGCGGTGGAATGCGAGCCGACTGTCGGAATTCCGACTGGATACACCGGCGCGTTGTTTGCCTCGGCATTCCGTCCGTTCACGATTTACGCGGAGAATTCCGACATGATACTCCGATACCACGGGGATGATCGGTATCGCTGGAACGAGGCCAGAATTTTTTTCCCTCCCGCCGCCGGTTCTACTTCGCTCGTTCTCCACGTATTCCAAGACCTGGTAATTTTTCCTTCCGAGGTTCGCCCCGACGTCCGGTGCATTCAAACGACCAAGGAGGAAACTCGCGGTCGCTGCTCACGCACGCCACTTCGACATCCTTCGTTTTGTCTCCATCCTCGCCACTTCTTCCTCCTTTTTCTCCGCGTTTCCCCGTCTTCGCGTCATCTTCCATCAAAGATTCTTTTGTGTTCGACAAAGGAGAAGCCACCGAGCATCGTTTCGCCATTCGAGTCTCGTCGTTTCGCGAAATATTTTTCTTCTCCACGGGGCCCCCGAGCTTTCGATTCGAACGACGTCGATGCTCGATCGACGCCAGCACGCCATACTCAGCGGTTACCATCGAGGTAACGTCGAATCACGATGCAAGTGGCGTAATTCGTGAATGAAATCACGGCTCGCAGCGTCTAGCAGGCGTCTTCTCTCGCGAGAACACTCGCGGCAGACGTCTCAAGGCCTTCGGGTCGTTTACCACCACCTGCGCCGTCCACTTACGAACCGGAGCATTTTTACGCCAAACGCACCCTAACAATCTTCGCGTCTTTCCTCCATCTATCTTGCAAACTCTTCGTTTATCCCTCGCTCGAGAATCCGAAAATCGAAGAATTCGAAATTTATCCGTCCCAACGAAAATCGTGTATATCGTGTATATCAGCGGAAACATCGCGAGCAGATTGACCGGTTTCGCGGCGGTAGGAAAAGAAATTCGCGACGCGATGTTCGAAATGCCCGGTGGTCTTACGCGCTTGACGAGAAAATTGCACGGTTACGAGCGAAATTTCTAGACTTCGCACTTAACAGGGAGACTGGGTAGTCTGCGGACTATTTGGAAGTCTAAACCGGTCATAATTTATAAGTACAGTTAACCAAATAGCCGTAGAAGGTCAATGAACTCGCACGGTGTGTATCGTGTGAACACGCCACTTCTCACAAAGTAGAGAGTCACTGCGAAGCTGGCTAAAACGAACCGCGTCGGTGTGGTACACACGCGCAGGGGTAAATTAAAATCGCGTTAGAAAATGATTTAGAACGGCCGCCAGTGTAAATTCAGCCGAACACAATCGACCGGGCCGACGTCACGCTGTTACCGATCCCATTTTTCGCCACGGTTCTTCGTAACGAGCGTCGCCGGGGACTAATTAACGAGAGAAGAAGCTGGAAAGAAAGCGCGACACAATGGAAAAGGCGGTAGAGCGAAATGTAAATGGGCTGATTTGAAATTCCGAGAGGAGAATTGGGGACGGAACGGGGGATATCGGAATGGTTTGTTCGGCCGGATCGTGTGCATCGCTCTTCCGCTTCGCGACATGCATTCGCGAATTAACCGAGGCGAAATAATATTCATAGTTGCTCCCAGACGTAACGGTCCGCGCGACCGTGCTAAAATAGGACACCGAGTAGATTAGAATTCACGGGATGATTTTTCCCGCGTCTCGGGCTGCCATTTGTGGTCTGGTCGGAAGTCAATGGCGGAGACGTGCCTCGATGAGATAATACGAGAGCAAGAAAGGAATTTCCTTTTTTATTCGTCAGCTGGCTCGCTCGGGGGAGACCTGACCCTCGATCGATCGCTTTCTAGAATTTCAATTCGGCCAACATCTGTTGACGTTTAAAAATAAACCGCATAAATGAATAGCCAATGTCGAGACCGAATTCCCTCGATCGTTCCGTTTCATCAGGGACCTTGTCGGGAAAAAGATTTCGCCTTATCGATGAATCGAAATTGGCGGACGGGAATTTCCGTGGGTTGTTTCACGAAATTGTGACGAACGCGCTCGACTCGATTTGCAGCTCAAAGGATCACGACGATCCAGCTGGACGGCGTGCAATACTTCGTGTCAAGGATGAATCCCTACAGTCCCGAGCTGAACTACTTCCTGGCCTACCAGTACTGACGTTCCCTGGGCCTGCAGTTGGCCTCTTTCGAGACAAAGGAAAAAGCTGACACGATGACGCAGTACTTGAAAAACGCGGGCTACGTGAAATACGACTTCTGGACATCCGGCAACAAGTTGGGCACGGACATGTTCCTGTGGATGAGCACAGGTCTTCCCTTCAACGCCACCTTCGACTACATGTTGAGGCGACCTGGCAACAGACCTGCCGACGTGCCACCCGGCACCGAGCCTCAGCGAGTGGCACGCGAAAGGTAAGCATTAACGCGCTAATGAAAATTCACCGTGGTTTCATCGTCGTAGACGAGCCGAAGAGATCGCGGGGACCCTTACCGTAGGGAGCCTAGACTTAACAGACCGGCGCGGACGGTGCTTCGGTTAGAAAAGGACGGTGCTCGTTGGAAAATCTCGTCGGAACCGGAAATCACGCAGACGATAAGTACGCGCGCGCAGAAAGGGGCACGCGTCACGTATTTGTCTAGGCGAAGCAGAGAAATAGAAGCATCGTCCGAGGTTCTCGTTCGCGTGAGCGACCAAGACAATAGGTCGAAGATCGAGTGATCGTCACGGACGATAATTATCGATGTCCGTTCCGCGCGGCGTGCATGCGTCTCCACCCGGAAACGCGTGCGACGAATCGGTAAACAGGTGCCGGGTGATTTAAATTCTAATCCGGAACTTGTTCGTTCCAGCGGCGACAGCGGCAGCGCGGACGGATGCGTCGCGATGGTGGCGCCCACGTTAGCCTGGGAGGCGCAGGACTGCACTCTGGTTAAGGACTTCATCTGCGAGCAAACAAGATGCTACTACTACAACTACGGCAGCATTCCAGTCTCTGCGACTCAGGGGTAAGAGGTGAGATAATACTTGTCACAAAAATACACGAAACCGCCGAGAAAGAGAGAGGGAGAGAGAGAGATAGGGAGATAGGCTATCGAAAGATTCGAACGCGTACCAAGGTGAATCTCGATGGCGCACGGACAAAAAAATAGAGAACGGTAGAAGGAGCGATAAGATGGGAAGAGACGCGATGATAATTGGCAAGGCACGGTTCGCACACGCGTGCCTCTCGTTAATCGCGTGCACACGCGTGCGCCAACGGTAGGCTTTCAAGGACCGAGAAATTTTTCCAGCCGCGTGAACGATTCTATAAAATCCCGAGGTTCCTTCGTATGCAAATTAACGGGGTGAACGTTCCGATACAAGAGCTCTCTGCCTCGTACGTTAATTAAATCGGCGGTTGTAGGAGCCAGCCGAGTCCACGGACTAACGGACTGGCAGGTTTTTTTCTCCGTGCAGTTATACGACTCGACTCGACGAATTGATAAATAACGCTTCAATGAGTAACGTAGTCTGAATAAGCGAGTAAAATAGATGGTACTTGGGAAACTGTCCGACGTCCTTTGCTGTCGTCCGGACCAATACTGCTTGCCACTCGTGACGTCTCGCGTCACGAACACTAGGACACGGCTAACAATTAATAACGCATTCTCTCGCTTCTCGCAAACGCACACACACGCACACACACACACACGCACACAGGATCATACTACAAGCACGCTCGTCGCATAGACACCACGATGGTTGCGAAAAAGCGTGGACACTACTGGTGGTTAGAGACAGACGCGATTTCGATTCCTCGCGTAGACGTAATCTACTAATACCTGGCTAAACTAGTAGTGGCACCAGACTTTTTCCTTCCCATGCTTTCAACGTTTGTCTAACACCGACTAAAATCGTGCGAAACCGACTAACACACCACGGGGAACACGACCGAGTAACCCGTGAGAATTTTCCACTCGGAATAACCATCTCCTGCGAATCTGTCGCTTTGACCTGGAGCTCGAGGCGACAATGTTCCCCTGAAACCACTGGGCGATTTGCAGCAATCGCAGACCCTACATAACAACCACTTCGGCGCCAGCCAGCGACGACCAGGTCGACGAGCACGAGGAAAGCAACGCCAGCAAGAACGACGAACAGGACGAGAGCGACATCGACGAGAAGTCACCACCGGAAGAGGAGAGCTCGGTCGAGGAGAAATTACCTGAAGACCCGGTCGTCAGCAGGCTGATTACCACGGCCGTTCCCGCGTCTGACAAGCAACAGCAATCGGCTCTGGCACCGTCCACGCCTTCGCCGGTCGTCACCGAGGAGCACGAGCAGCAGCCGACCAGCTCCGAGCTGGACAACACCAGACCAGATCACCTTCCCGACATCGCCAGCCTCTTCACCGACACCCCGGGTCCTCAGGCCAGAAAGGAGAACGTGTTCGAGGGCCTGCAAACCCGCGAGGTCCATCGTTCCTCTCTGCGCTCGGCCTCGGACATGAAGGTCGAGCATCGAGAGTCACCGGACTACTTCGAGGTCCACGGGGAGACCGAGTCGCCGAACAACGGGCTAGAGGACGCTCACACGGTCGGCCCTTACGACACCGCTCAGGATTACTACGTGAACGACCAGCCGGAGGCGGCCGAGTCCTCGATGATGAAGGACCAGGACGACGACAGCAGCACCATCCTGCCAGAGGCGGAACCGGCCTACAGGTACAACATCAAAGTGCGCACCAACGGCAAAGTATTAGATCCTCCGTCCAAGTAACGCTTTACAGTTTAGGCATCGTCGCGTTATTCGTTGATAAGTGAAGAGCATTCGGAGATTCCCGAGGAACTAGATGTATTAATGTACGTTATTTTATGTGTATACCGCGAACATGAGAACACGCGCGCGTGCGTGCGCGCGTGCGAGCGACCCCATCGCGACCAAGATGGGCTCGTTCCTCGCTATTCATCGCTCATTCATTCCTTCCGATTTCAATGAAATTCCCGGTAGTGCTCGTCGGATTCTTTCACGCCGTTCACCATCGTCGGGGCTTCCGGTCGGCAGAAGGAACACGTCCGAGAATCAGGCCTTCCGTCTCTCTACAGTCGCGCGAACTCGCGACGACGTTTTCGCCGTATACGAGTTATTCCAACGATTTGCTCAAAGTATAAAGAATGGAACCGAGTCCTTTCCTTCTGGCATCGATCTCCGACGATAGCCGACGTCGTTCTCGCAAGGGCATTCACTCCGTCATTCGATTCGATCCTTAATCGCACCACAGTGGCACCGGCGGACACACACTGTCATCCGCGTCACGGATCGCTCCATTCTTCTCTTCTTTCCTTCTTTTCTTTCGATTCCTTCGTCTTCTCGTCGGAGCGCGTATCGTTCGACGCTATCGACTCGCAGATGGTAGACGATAGCGAGACGAACGCGAGGACTCATCTGCGTGGGATCTCAGGCATTAAGCTAGCAAGCAAGGAGGAAATGGCACGGTGAACTATACGTTATCATTGTTCTTATGGCTAACCGAATCATCATTGGTGTAGGGTCGGGGGTCCGCCAGTGCCACGAATCTTCATGCATATCGAAGTATAATCATCTTAGTTTACGTTACTTCGTACGTCTGCAAGATGAAACGTTTCGTAGCCGATCGATTTTCGGCCCCGATTCTCCTTGCTGCCCGTTCGCGAACGTCTCCGTTTCCGAACGGCGCCGAGCAGTGGATTCTGGGTATCGAAGGATGCCAGACGGAAGGAGGTTACCCGTGGAACACGCGCGAATCGCAACGTTTCGGTCATCCAGACGTATGAGAATCGGCATACGCGTAGATCAACGTCGCGGAACCATTTCTTAATCTCTACCGTAAGGTCATCGTCACATGGATCTTGAATATCATTGCGTAAACACGGCGCGAATGTGCAACTTGTGTAATTGAATATTAATAAAGGTACGAAACACAACGTTTGCGTTATCGAGTCCGATCTTTTGTCATCCTCCAATCTACCATTTCTCGAGTCTCACTTACCAACCGTTCACCACGCCCTCGATGTTCAGCATAGGCACGATCTTGAACACGTAATCGTCCCGCAAGCCAGCCGCATACGCGTTGTTGCCCAACAACGCTTCCAGAGTGCCATCCATCACCCACGAAGCGTTGCTTTCGCCCGGATGAACTCTCGACGTCAGGAATATCACCTTGCGATTCTGCAACAAATCCCCCGTTCGCGTTCATTCCTTTCTCGAATCGAATTCTGCCGCCGGTCGACTCACCTGCACAGGATTGCTCTTCGAGTCGACGGAGGTGATGGTCAGCAGAGGATTCCCGTTGCCGTTCAACGTCTCGCAGAGCGTCTCCGCTCTGAAGTACGTGTTCGCAGGCACCGTCCTGCTCCACTTCCAGATGTTGGTCATCAACAGGCTGTAGGTGTAAGGGAAATGGTAAGCCAGGTAGCAGACGTCGTAGGCGTGAGGGAAGGTGACGGTGAAGGAGGTGGTGAGGTAATTCTTCCCTTTGGCCGGCCGCTGATAACAGTTGCGATAGTAACAGATGTCAGCGCCGGTTCTCACCCAACCGGGCCTGCCCAGCTGAGCCTCCGCCACGCTGTACAGAATCGGTTTCATGCCAAAGTTGAACTGCGAGTTGGCCTTCTCGCAGTTGACGATGTTGAACGTGTACGAGAGGTTGGCCTCCATGTTGGAGACCTCGAAGTAGAACCACTGGTGCCTGGAGCCGCTGTTCACGTCCGGCGTCAAGATCAGATCGTACTCTCTCAGGCCTATCTGCAAGGAAGCGGATTGGAAAGAAATGATGCAGATTTGCCGCGAAACGGGAACCGACGGGGTTCCCGTCCATTGTTCGGTAACTCTAACGAGGCTATAATTGAACGGTGAAATATTCATTGAGCTGTACCTGAATAACTTTCCTCAGGTTCCCGCTCTCGAATCTGGACTCGAAGTGCAGCCGCTTGTCGTCGGAACAGCGCTTGCCTATCCTCTTCTCGTCCCAGTTGCATAAATGATCCGCCACGGGGATCAGCTCTTCCGTTAAGGCGTTCGAGGCAACAGCGTCGAGATCGTACACCACTTCCTGCGCCATCGAGCTACCGTGAAGACCCCGCTCCACACACGTCAGAAGCTTCGCTCGACAGACCTTCCTGTCCTTGCTATTCAAAGGCTCGTCCTTCCCCAGACCATCGCCGCCGACCAGATCCGGGTAAGCTACCTTCGCGAAGCCGATCACGCTTTTCACCCTGCTCGCGATCACGCAGTAAGCCTGTTGATCCGTCAGACTGGACGACACGTCGTTGAAGATCTTGATCGCGGCGTCGCTGTTGCTGTTCGCGTGATTCTTCGTCGCTGGTTCCTTCGTCGAGTCCTTCGAGGACATCTTCGCTTTGTTGCCGCCTTTCGCGCATCGCAAACTCTGCTTGTCCTCCTCCGCGCTCGTGTCGATCACGTCGACCAACTTCTCCGTGGATGATCTCGCCGCGCAAACCTGGTACTGCAGATTGCCCAATTCCTTGAAGAACGCGCCGTACCTGAACAATCGAGACACGCGTTCATTTAATTAAGAGAAAGCTCGTTACGCGGCTAGGATCTCTATGGGGAAACGTACTCGGCCAGGTCCTCCTCGGACCTTTGAGACGTGAACACGCCTGCGAAGAACTTGCTTTCGTCCACCTCGTCCGCGGTGCTCAAGGTTCTCACGGTCGTCCTTGAATTCTGGCTCTCCTCCTCGTCTCCGGAATCAAGGTCGCTGTACAGCCTTCCGAGAGAGGCGACGCTGCATGCCTGCGCGAAGACGTTTCACTCTCGGGTTAACAGGCACCTCGTTAACGATTCCGAATGGCTAACGTTTGTCCCGTGAAATTTCCCCGAAAAGAACGGCTTGCGTCACGATGCAATTATAAAATGTTTTACGACACCGCGGGCGGACTCTGGTGTGGCGTTACGTCTCACCCGTTACATCATTCTGCCCGACGAAAATACGCACCTGACTGTCGATGTCGCTGCCGCTCTCGGCGCTGCTCGGCCTGATGTTCGCCTCGGGCAGCACGAATCTGTAGCAGAAATCGTGGATTCATCGAGAGATTCCGTGAGATGAGTTATTATCTAAAGCGACACGCGGTTCGACGCGTTACAGAAAGTCCGACCGGAGAAACCGGAGAACCCCGCGATTAACGAGCCGGGTCTAGGTCAAGACGATTAACGTTTAGAAATTTCGACCGGTTTAGAAGGTTTCGGGATCACGAGCAATCTTACACCGCGGTTTCGCTGTAATGACGTCAGTTGGCTGGACAGTTATAGAAGGGATCGGCGATAAACTAAGATCGCCGAAGCCGATCGGAGTTTGGATCTGGCGTTGATCGATTCCGAGCGACCTTGAATGTTTCGTTCACCTTGCCGGAGACATTTCGGGCACCGGCAGCTCTTTCTTCTCCAGACATTGATTGATTATCCCGCATATACGCGACAGCAACGAATCGTACGCCTTATCCTCCGGACAGTTGCTGCAGAACCGGTACAGTAGTTGCAGGCCATTGTTCAGCTTGATAGCCTTCCTGCCGGCTTCTGAAACAGGCAAAAAGGAGTCGCAACGTGTAATGGCGACATAAAACCACCGCCGATGGGTAGAACGTGGACATAAATTTACATACCCGATGTTTGTTCTCTAAGAAATGGGTATACTTGGTAAAAAACGATTACCGGAGCGGTCCGGGCTCCTGTTCGAACTACCGGACGAGTCAACCGGTTAAAAAGTAATTAGGAAAGCAAAAAGAGACGAACGCGGGATAAAGTTTGATCCGCTTCTGTTTCAGCGAGGAATAATTCGACGGCACGAGATACCAGCGACGCGGCCAGATGCGAGTAGCGAGTAGATACTTCGCGGAAGCAACTTCCGGCCGAGTATCGCGATTCGCTGCGCTTTAAAGCTCCACGCGAATAAACTCACTTATGACGCACAAGTGCTGCAACGTGATCAAAGTGCAGTTGCAGATCTTCAGCCTCATCGGCCCGTCGAATCGCTCCCATCTCTCGAAGATCCTCATCAGCAGATGCACCAAGCCCACCTTCACGAATTTCGTGCAACAAAGTTCTGCCAACGAAACACATTCGCGTAAGTTGCGTACAGCCGGCCGCTTTGCTCCGGCTAATTGCTAAAGTTCAATTTACTGATACGATCAGCCCCGGCGTCGCTAACGATAAACGAAAATAGTCTACGTACTGCTGGTTGTGAAATATTTGAAACACTCTAACAACGATCTGAGTTTCAGGTGCGGTATGTAACCAACGCAGACGAACGTTTTCTCCAACGTGCTGGCGATCCCGTCCTTCACCAATATTTGAAGAGAAAATGCTGCAAACGAGTCGTTTTAAATAGCTATGACACCGACAAAACGTGGTAGAGAATAGGAAAGACGCGAGAGGATGTACTCACAGTTTCTGGCCAGACATTTGATTATCAACAGCAAAGGCAGCAGCGTTTTACCGTTGTTGTAATGTTGCTTCAGAAGGGAATGGAACACTTTTACGGTATTGAGCGTCTTCATCTTCGAAACGAACTTCTGGTCCCTCTGGGCTACCTGAAATCACCGGGAATCACCGGGAGAAATGCCGAGAGAGAGAAGAAGAGAGAGTTAGAGGGAAGCAGAAGAGGGAAAAGGATGCCTTACCTGGCCCAAAAGCCAAAGAACCTCCTGCGTGAGGACTTCGCTCGAAATAGTGTCCGCGTGTTGCAGGCTAACTAAAAGCTTAACTAGAACTTGCGTGATTCCTAAATTGATCAGCTGCATCACTGCCATTCGGCTACTGGATCCTGCAAAGGACAGCCAATTATCGTTTCAATTAACCGTACACTCGCCGTGGCTAATTATACACGATCGATCCAGCTTCTCGAACGCTGCACGACCTCTAGCGATGCTAACTCGCGGAAAGCTTGGAAATTGGCCTTACTTGTGGCACTTTTGTTCTTGTTCCCTTTGGGCTTGCCCTTCGTCACGCGGGGCGATATGCACTCGTGCAGTATGCTGGCGATGCTGCAGTTTATCGCGTGATCCTTGCAAGTCTGCAACAAACGGATTATTCGCCGTGATAAATTCCCCTGGGCGATCCACGGCGGACGCGTGTCGGATCGGCGTCGCGGTGGAAGGCGTTCGAACGAACGAAACGATCGAGAGATATTCGACGCGCGCGAAAGGCCACGGGGATAATTATTCCGGTGCTGCGTGCGTGCAACGCTTAACGGAAAATGGAACGAACGGATTTCCAGTTTTGCATGCCGCGGCGAACCTCGTCGACAAGACAGACAATGGGGACCGAGCCGGCTGATGCGACCTAGCCACGCCATTTCGTGCAAAATGTTAATCGCGACACGGTTATCCGCACGCTTAATTGGATCGGCCAGGCGTCGATTAAACGTCTGGATCGACGGAAGCCGCCACGGCTTTCAGTCACGCCTCTGGAAAATCGCGAACCCTCTCGACGCCCTCCACCCGCCGCCGAGATCACCGACCATTGATAACGGAATCGGGAAAAGTCGACGCGGAACAGGGTTCCAGATCGAGAATGGTCACCCACCTCCAGCGTCGCGATGAATATCTCCATCGCACCGGAATTCTTCCGCCATAGTTTCTCCAGCGTACGCTCGCGCACCCGTCGATCTGAAACACATCCGTCTCTTCATTCTTTGGCAAGCAGATCGAAATTCGGATAACGCGGTTACCAAGTTTATATCGGTACGATGTCAACCCCTTACGCGCTAGGACGAGAACCTCGATCAACCACGATCATTGTAAGAAGGATCTAGTAAATTACTCTGTCAGCGATAAAATTTCCTTTCCGAATTGCATCTAACTAATCGCGCGATTAAACGGCGAGACTGCTTGTTTACGTTTGATCGGATGTAGAAAGTGGCAGGAGGAAGGCTGGTGTTTATCGTCTCTGGCCCGAATTTCTCGGCACGAGTCTCGCTCGATATTGTAGGTTAAGGGGTTAATTGGATCCGCGTCGATGCGACAACAAAGCACCGTGCGGTATCTGTTGGACGAATCGACGTGGCCGGCCGGTACCAAAGGCTGTACGTCTCTGTCGTAATGAATAATCAGAGGAACAGGTGTGGTAACACCGTCCTCCATGCGATACCAGGCATACTGGGCATTGGCAAAATGCGTGGCTTCCATTTCAGACTTGACACAAGGCCAATCGCGCCCAATGCCATGAACACTACCCACTGAAGTCTGGACAGCGATATCCAACGCCAAGAAACCCGCTTGAGAAAGCGCTTCACGCTACTGCCACGTCTTCCAATGATCGATCGTTCCCGAAGATTTAAGGTCACGAAAATTGGGCAACCCTTGCGATCGAGCGTGCAAAGCCACGAGCAACATCCCCGACATCTTGTCGCGACTAAAATTACGAGGGCTGCGTTCGCGGAGTCTCGCGAGAATGCACCTACGTGTAAAACGGGCCCGAGCGTTTGGAAAAAAGGTCAGTTGACAGCGAGCCAGCTGAAAGAGCCTGAGCAGAGCAACCTGCAGCCAGGCGCAGAAATCGTTCTCCTCGGAGAAACGCTATTGCAGCGACTCGACGAAATAAATAACGTCGAAGAGCCTCTTCGCCGACGCTTGAGACTCCGGTTACACCGGCCAAGCGACCACCCGGTGCAACGACACCTGCAACCTCTGTGCTACCGAAAGTAGAGGAGTATCGACCAACGAGACAAAGAGTCCTTATCAAATTGGCACGACCGCGATTCACTGGGAGACGATCTAACGTTGTATCGCTCGGCTTCTTTGGCCCGGGTCCAAACTATCTGTCAGCATTAGCGAGAACTCTTATGTAACGGTGCGGCGGTGTGGTCGGCTTTTTCGAAAATAACGCCTGACGATCAGCGAACAAGAGTTCCCCTCCATCGGCACACCTGTTCGCCTGGCCCCAGAACCACCGTTCGCGACCGTTCGCGACCGTTCGAGCCGTCGCGAACGGTCGTCCTCGGAACCGTGCGTCATTCTCCCGGTGGACGCGTGGATCGCGTGCGATCGGCGCTCGCACCAGCGAAACCGGGTCTAAATTCGAACGCGGCGTAGATCGCCTCGATAATTCCATAGGGTACGTGGGAACGGTATCGCGAGCGCGACCTGTTTATCCGGCACGCATCTCGGGAACGGTCGTTTAAACGCTTTTCGTCGCGTAAATCTCACTGCCGTTTCTTCTTCTCCGTCTCCTCGGTTCCGAAGCGGAGAGATCCGAGGCAAAGCGAGAACGTAAGACGCAGGAAGAGAGACGCCGGGTCGAGAGTGACCCGAATTCGAGCGGAGCGGGATTCTTTTCCGCTCTGGGAATCGTACGCGATGGCGTGCTTCCTCGCGCGCTGCGCTCTCCCATTCCGCTTGGATTTTTCGTCACGAACGTTCGTGCGAGGCGGAATTAACGCGGCCCCCGAGGCAGGCGACGTGAAAGGTAATCGAGAGAATTCGAGGGAACGCGTGGAGTGTTGCCTGCCGACAAGCTGGCGAAAAGGGGTGGCCGTGTCGGAGCACCCCGACACGGCGCGGATAATAAATCGTGCAACTTTCTGGTGATTAGCCCGATGAAATAGAAGCCAACGTTCGCGGTAAAAATAGCAATTTACCGGCACGAGCCCCGTCTTAAAGTGTCCAATCTGTTTCGAGTCGTTTAAAACTTTGCTGCCGCATTCGAAACTCGTTCCCCGGCGATCGCTCGCGTTTTAAAACCGAGAACCAGTAAAAACGGGGGAACTGGTTCGCCGGAGAAACGCGTCCGTTTCAAAATTCCGGCGTTGAAGAAAAAAAAAGCGTGGAAAAGGGAGAACAAAAAGAGACGGGGAACTTTCCTATTCTCTGGCTGTTGGAACGTGTCGGGCGTGTTAATAACCAGCGAAGAAGACGCGATTCCCGATGTCCGCGAGAGTCCGCGGACGTTTGAGAGAGGCGCGAGAGGAGGATGAAGCAAATAAAAGGTGGTTTACCTGAGGACGTGACACGAGCATGAATCTTAGCTGCGATGTGCCTGAAGGTATCGGCCTCCTGCGGCTTGGACACGCAGTTTCGGAGCTTCTCCAGCAACACATCGTTCATAGCCTCGTCCGCGGTTTTGTTGCTCGGTGACATCGCGCTAAACCACAAACCCGGCAATCAAAGCTCAATTATCCGTCAGACTAGAGGAGGTACGAGCGTGAAAGGATTGCAAGTCAAACAGCACGCTTTATCTTGGCAAACCGGTGTCGAACATGCAATCTCGAGCCACGAAAATGCTACGCATAACGAGGGGGGGATCGCGGACGATTCGAGCAGAACGATGCGGATCTCGACGATCCTTTCTCGTTCGGGGGAGGAAAACGTTTGCAAGCGTGTCCGATTATTATCGTCGCCATACTCTCGGGCGATCGACAGAGGAATCTCCGCGAGTCCGTCGTGTCTCGATGCACAGTCAGGGGAGTAAAGTCAAAGTTTATCCACCACAACGCGTGATCATCGGGTTAAAACTCATCGTCATCCTGGTACTCGTGACAGCTCCGCGTACAAAGTCCTGCGAGTGTCTGTCACGCGAAAAACGGAAGAATCGACGATTTTTTATCCGTTTCTCGTGGAAGGAGACGACTGGAAGTTTTTCCGTCTGAGAGGTCAGTCGAGACGACTGGTTTCGCGATTTCAGAGATGTTATTCCCGCGGTTGACAAACGCGAGGTCCTCCCGAAGAAGATGAACGATGACTTTTATCGGAATAACAACGTAATTTTATCCAAGTATCCGTGTTATATTTAGACGCGTTACCAGTCGATTGTCCTAGCGTTATAGAGAAAAGCAAGAAAAGAGGATGGCGAGTAAGGAAGCCAGTATCATTCACGGCATCATCAATCGACTGTCCATTGGCGTCGCGCCAATTTCCCATGCGTAATGCGCATTAATCTCCTTTCACGTTCAGCTGGTCGCTACGCTGTTAGCCAATGTCGCAGAAACGAAAATCGAACCTCGGAAAACGTCGCCTCGCGTTCAAGGTTAATTAACACGGCCGAATAACAAGCGATGCTCGAAATAAACCGCGTGGATCACGTTTTCACCGTGATCCGCGCGATCTTCCGAGGTCGTTCGTTATTGTCAATTGCACTTCCTCGCCGAGGTTCCACGATAGCTTCGACGCCGTCGGCTCTCCTCTTCCTCTCTTCTGTTCGAGCCATCCGCGGAATTGCCGACGCCGCAGTTTCTCGAATCAATCGTCTATGCTCGCGATAGCGTCGCGGCTGTAAGGCAGCGAATTTCAATCGATAGCTTGGAATCGAAAAGCTCCGTTACGTCTCAAGAAAGTTCGTCGAAGATACCGTAGACCCAGCGAGACTTTCGACAATCCGTATGCCAAGTACGATAAGCACGAAAGCTCCGATAAAAGTGCAGGTAAAGCAAGCGTCCGCGATTGCAATTGGACGAGAAATTAATTCGAAGCACCTGCACCCTTTTTACCAGCGACCAATCCGTCCACGTTCCAGAAGCACATTGCAATAGCGCGATTAGGCTGGCAAGATTCAAAGGCCGTCATTGCCGTCCGGAATTTCACCGAACGCTTGGTCGACGCGATTATTTATCCGAGCGAAATGGTACAGCTACCGGTGCCAACGCGAATTTTGCAATTGTTTTTGCAACCGTCCTCGCTAGTCCAGCCAAACGACAACGATCAGCCGCATTCCGCGGAATCGTTTACGTATCGTTTCCATCGAAAGCGTGCACCCCATCCTCCTCGAACAAAGAGGATCTTCCTCGCGTGACCGGTAGGTCTGAACTTTTCTCTTTCCCGAGAATAATTCAGACCAGCTCTGCGAGCATCGTGCGAGCAGAGATAGCGTGACACGTGGATGAAAGGAAAGAAGCGGTGCTCGGATCGAAGCGGGTCGAAATGTGCGTTCAGAACGGGGACCGGAAACCTGACGCAGAGCGACGAGCACACGCACGAGACGCGGGGACAGGCGTTTTTGTTAGTGTGGCGGTTTTTACTCTTCGTCCTGGGCATCCTGCGCGTCCCCCTCGGCATCGGGTCTCGCCTCCATCGGCCGCTGGTTCTCCTTGTCGCACTTCTCCGACGCACTTTTCATTTCTTCCTTCGTGTCCCCTCGCGCGAACCTCCGCGGCCTTTACGCTCCCCCTAGTCGGAAAAAACAGGAGAAGAATCGTCGAGACGCGGCACCGGAACCGCCTGGTTCGCTTTATCCGCGAAAACGATTCGAAATCTTATCGGTTACTCCGGCATCGAAACGCGCGTTCGCGTCCGACCGCGTTTCATCCCGTCCCACGATCGTCCGCCAACCTTTCGTCCCGCTCTGCGGAAGAACAATGATTTCTCGATGATCGCGCGGAATCACATCTCCTCCCCGGGGATCTTAGTGTCACGGGATTTCAGGATTCCGAACTGTATTCTCCGTGAATTTCGCGAAGCGATCCACGCGCTTCGCCACTCCGAGGCGGTTTGACGTTTCGCGCTGCCAAAACTATGTTTAAAAGCATAGCACGCACGCACGAGGCGCCTCTATTTATAGTGACGGCCGCTTTCCGAAAACCGCGCCCCTTTTCTCATATTTTCGATACCACCCTCGCTCGATCGCCACCCCCGATCATTAATCCGCGCCACGCGAACCCCGCTCGGTCTCTCGTAGCCTCGAGCAAGCTACGCGATCCAGCCTGTTACCTTATCAGCCTCACGCATTCGTACACGGTCATTAGAAATGATCGATCACGGGATCTCGTCGATTTTCCACCATTTCCCACGATTTTCCACAACTTTATCACTGCCACGCGGAAGTTCGATCGTTCACTACACTATCACGCGTGCACTGTACTCCGCGGAGGATGCGAAAACGAGAATTCATCGGCCGCTCTGTTAACTCGTAAATCGAAGACAGAGATTTTTCTCCCCGGATTTCTCGACGTCGCTGTAAATCATTTTATACCGGGGATTATTTCGAAAGCGGCAAATCCCGGCGCGCGTTCAGCGAGCGGAGAGATGGCTCAAAGGCGACGATGAAAGATGGAAGAAACGGAACCGGCTTGCCAAAAGGTGGAAAACGGTCTCGCTAAACGTTCCATCGGTGTTTCGCGAGAAGATCTCATTAGTAGATCGAAACGTGGGACGGTAAATTATGGCAAACAGGTGAGCGACTTCTTCCCTCGAGCGTTTACACCGTGTAAACGGGCAACAACGACACAAGGGAACCTTCGAACGCGTCGTCGAAGATCCTCAAATAAATCGGCACATGTTACGAGCGAGGCACACCAAAAATAATTATGATCGCGATTTCGTAGAAACGAAACTCCGCGCTCGATGGACACGTCTGCGCGGGCATATCTCCGATACGCGAGATCCGCCTCGGGTTAAAGTCCGTGGAAATGAAAATAATCGTATCACTGGCAACTTGTTCGTCTGAATAAAGAACGCAGGAAAAGAAGTCCGAGCGCGATGCGTTTTCACGGAGTAGTTTCTCACGGAAAAAGCCAGAAGAATCTCCGGCTTGGTTCACCTAACCCTCTTCTCCGGGAAGGGACTCGTCCGGCTCCTCTAGGAAACCGCGAGTCGAGGTCGAGTCCGGCACGGGAATTCCCAGGAGAACACACCACTGTTTCTCGTCCTCGGGCACGAAAATCCTGGGAAAAACAAAGCTGCTGGCGAACGACGCGAGCATCGGCGTGCAACGACATGGACGAGTTATTAATAGCGTTCCGATGATTCCAGGCAACTCGCGCGACACGAGGAAATCGCGAGAACGAAGAGAGGAAAAGAGGCGATGAAACGGAAGGTCGGAGGAAGAATCGAGCAGCCTTGGGATGAACACGCACGTATTTGTCAGGCAGCTAGGTGGTGGCTGCGCGAGGACACGTTGTAGGTGCTTTAACCTGGTGCTCGGTCGCGACGCGAGAACCACCGGCGTCGACGGGGTTGCCACCGATGGCTGGCCATCGAACGAGCGAGTGCAGCGACGGAAGCGGAATCGCGGGCCGAGCAGACGCGAAAGCAGACGCGAAAGCAGACGCGAAAGCAAACGCGAAAGCGGACGCGAAGGCAGACGCGAAAGCAGGTGTATGCGGCACTTGTTGATAAACACGAAAGCTCCCGCGGATTGATTAGTGGCCGTGCGAACTTCCACGAGCGGAGTCGACGTCTCACGAGCTTCTCTCTATCGATTTCCGAAAAGGCGCTTTCGTTCAAACTGGTCCACAGTCTGCTTCCCCGTCCTGCCCCACGATTCTTCTGATATTCTTCCCATTTTCTTCCCATTTCCGCGAATCGAACGAAACTATCGCGTTCTCTTATGAATTATCTCTCGCTCTCTAGCTTCTCTATCGGAATTCGTTCGATTTCGTGAATATCATCCGTGTTTTCGTAACGAAGCACGCGTGTCTTATCGTTTATTAACCCCTTGCGCTATCGTTCAATTGCGAAAAATAGCATATCGCGGAGGTATTTAAGTCTAGTTGAATATCGTATATCTATTTCGTACAGTGAAATTGTACACAAATTTTACAACATTGGAATCAGTCAGGTTATCGCGAAGTTCCGCGTGAGAATTCGCGACGTTTCGAGTCATTCGAACGAACGAAAGGAGATTCGTTAGAGGCAGATACTTTTGTCGCAGGCTGCGTTACGTTTAGTCGCTTTGCGGGGCATTTGCAGCGGGTGGAACGCGTGAAACGTTCGTTTCGAATAATATAACCTAACGAGGATGAATTTATACGTGGACGGTACGTACCTCGATACGTCGGCGTGACATCTATCCTCATCGTTTTGACTTCCTTGATTGTCAACGTTGCACTTCGCGCCCCTCACCGTCGGAAGTTGTCTTTTGAAATCTCGGCTAACCAAGCTCGAGGTCCATTCCTCGGGAGCCATCACGGAACGAGTCACGGCGATGTTAAATACTTCCGATTTCGCTGGCCCCGCCGAGCAACCATGATTATGCGGATTAATATCTACCAACTCCACGATTTTTTCCTACCAAATATGTCGCGCGCGATCTGCGAAACGAGGTTACTTGCGAACTTTAAGAGAAATGTCAAAAATCAAGCCGACACCGAACACCTTGAAGTGAACCTCGAATTTTATGACCCCGTTTACATGTAATTTTATCTTTCTCTCTTCGAATAACCGCGCGCGGTTCTCGAAACGATCCTGATTCATGCGGCTAGGAATTGTTTTCGTGCCGATGGGCCCACGTATGGCCGGGTAACCTCGAGGAGAGTCCCCCGCGTTAAGAATCGGTCCAAATTCCGCGTGGTCGTCGATCAAAATCGGTGAACGGCGACAGGCTACCCGGAGGACATTAGAAATGTAGATTCGGGAGTCAAAGCCATCGGGCCGCACCCTTCATTCGTATTCTAAACGACGATTTGCCAGCGTTAACCGGTTCATCTCTGCCTCCTCTTAGTTTATCCTCTACGCGACGGATAAACCTCGCGATACACCCTGTCCTCGACGCGTAAATCCCGTGCATCGTCTCGCATTTCGATAAATTTCTTCCTTCTATTAGTCAGGCCTCGGGAATTCCTTCCTTATCTCGCGAGTCGCACTGCTCTTAATTCTACCTGTTCCCCTGGAAATAAATAATATCGATGCTATACTCGAAATTCCGTAACAGCGATCGAGAGACTCGCGCGAATCTAATCCCCTTTATCGCGGATATTTCACCGACGATAGGTACGAGATTCCTTCGTGATCCGAATAGAAATCGCGCGGTGCAATTTGCCGAAATCGGAATTGACGGGAGGAGGAAAATCGGAGGCGAAACTGGTTTGCTCGTTACGACTCGTTGACAATGGTCGAAACGGTCGGATGATTACGAGGCGCTTACGTCGTGGAAATAAAAAAAAGATCACGGGCAGGTATCCCGTTGATCGTGGCGGAGGACCGAGAGGAAACGACAGAGGAGCTAAGCATAGGAGCAAAGGAAAAAAAGAATCACGGATGATATCCGATGAGGTGGGGGCCTCTGCTCTCCATGAGGAATATATAAATCGCGGGTAGGGCTTAAATTCAGGTTAGTTCAGATAGTTTGCGAGCCTATCCCGAAGCTGTGATCACGCTATGCAGGTGAGTCTACCCGAACGCTTGGTTATCCTTTCCTCGAGTTTTACTACTCCGAGTTTGCATCTTCAACGTTCCGGATCATAACGCGATACCTCGGTCCATATCTACCTTCTTTCTCTTCTTTCTCCTCCGCTTGTAATATAATAAATTCGAAATCCGGAGAAAGGGGCGGAGAAGCAGCGCAGGGCGGGAGAAAAAAAGAAAACGGCTCGTTTTTATAAATAATTCCGAAGGCAGGAGGAACCGTTACATCTGTCGACGAAATCTGTTGCCGCGTTGCCTGCGAATCAGGATCATTGATATGCCGGGCACGCGGGACCGCGCATCGAGCCAAACTTCGTATTATCAAAAGCGTCAGACCAGCTGCTTCTTTATTCGACGCAGGCAATGATCAATCTCTGCTCGGCTACCGCATTGTTTCTCGTGTCACGCCAGTCCAGATATATCTCTGTGAAACAACCGTTTCCTCGGACAGGGTAACCGTGGTCGCGAATACATCTGGCTTCTCTCTCGCCTCCTCATCGCGTTTCCAGGTCCACGTCGCGTTCCTTGCCGCCGCTGTGATCCTGGTCATATCGATAGAGGCGAAACCGATCTGGTCAGACCTGTCCGTCAGCAGCTACCAGTACCCTCCTGCTGCCATTAACGTCTACCCGCAACTGCTTCCCTACCGGAGCTCTCCGTACTACGTCTACAATGTAACGTATACCGTTTAAAACGATAATCTATGGGTCGTTCTGCGTTTGTGTTTCGTATTTCCGATTTCCTTCCTATTTCTCTAGGTACACGCTGAAGCAAGCGCGGCACCCGCTGCCGCCATCGCCCAAGGAGGACTTTCCGTCTCTCACTTGCCAGCCTACAGCGTTTACTATGGGACCCCGGTTTACGATTTCCGGTTCCCGTTGAATCCGGTAAAAATCTCGGCTATTTCCAAATACCGATTAGTCTTGCGAATGAAACGGCGAGGATTTTCTTCACCCTTCCAGGGTTGTGTCTTCGCGCGATCGACCCAAGGGACGTGAGATTAACGAGCTTATCTTCCTCTAGGTGTTTCCGATATTGAAGCCCGCCCGGCCGGGAGGAGAGCCGATGCCAACCGTACCATCGACGACCACTGCGAGACCAGCCGACAAGGACGGCGAAGATGGGATCGAGAAGCTGGACTCGAAGGTTGAACCAGGAAAGGAAACGAAGACACCGGACGAGGAGAAGAAAGAAGAAAACGAGGACGACGAGAGCATCACCATTGACGCGATATAAGCCGCGTATACATCATGTCCCGCGGAAATCGATGCTAATTGAATAAAACACCTTCGCCGTTTCCTATTACGTCCTTACATGTTCATTTATATGCTTAATGGTCTGAACGGCGGCGGCCTTAATCGGTTCGTCGGACGCGATAAATGCCAATAACATTTCCAGCCGCTGGCGCCATGATCGTGGCAATGTCATGCCACAAAGGCAAACAATTAGTCTGCGCTCATAGATTCGCGATAAAGCTTATAAATACAATGCTATAATTAGGCATGACTTTTAAACGGGCGAGACAATCGCGCGTCTAACAACAAGGTCTCTCACCCCGCGGCTCGCGGACGGCAGATAAACCGAGGTCAAAGATGCGGTATGCTCTTTCGATTCCTTCATTTCCACCGTCAGTCCTCGAATCGTCAGCATCGTTCGGGAAGTATGGCCGCGAGAAGTCTGTGGCTCGCCTGCGTTTTCCTAGCGGTATTCGCGATCTTCGCTATTATCGAAACGTCCGCGTGGAACGAGACTCGGGCCAGCGAGGATTACGAGGGTCTGAAAACGTACGACGTTAAGACCAAAGGAAAGGAGTTGAAGTTGAAGAAGTCGAACGAGTCGATCGAGGGGAAAGACGCCGTAAACACTGCCAGGGCCAAGGCTAAACCGATCCCGAAGAAGTACAGGATCGTTCTGATGAGAACAAGGGCGAAGAGCCCCGAGGACGAGGAACACCGTCTGCCGGTGGAGAAAATAACCGAAAAGATCGGCGAGAACGGCGAACGGTACAAGGACAGAGCGAAGAGAAACGCGACGGTGGTGAAGGAGTCGAAAGACGCGAAGAAAAGCGAGAAGAAGCTGAAGCTGGCGCAGAGTCGGGCCGGTTACAAGAATTGGAAGAACAAAGAACGGCCGAGCGACTCGGGCAAAGATAAATCGTTGGACAAGGCGCAAAAGAAGATCAGCAGGCGTCGCGTGGATTATCCGGTGGACGGGGAATATCGATCGGGGAGATCAAAGCGGTACGCGGTGTCGAGGAATTTCAAGGATGAGAAGTATTACGCGCAGAGGAAGGCGGTTATGGACCGATTTTACGCCCGGCAGAAAGAAATCGCGGAGAAGTACGCGAGGAAACTGTCCACCACTCCGAAATACGTCTTCAGATACGACGCGAGCGGCGAAACAGAGCAAAAAAACGTATCTTCGCCTATCAAGACGACCATCGGCAACATCGAGGAAACTGGAAACGCCATTAGCGGCAGGTTTAACGATCTCGGTACCAGTACTACCACTATTCCCGCGACGGAGGACCAGCAGATCGAAGAAACGGTAACGGTGGCTAATCGTGACAGGAGTAGCAACCGGGTACAAATTGCGGAAAATTTGTCGGAGGACAACATCGAGGAAGACGAGTCGGACGATTACGATTACTACATGCTCGGAGACAACAAGTACAACAAAGCAACCGAGGCAACGTTCGACGAAAACGACACGATGAACGACGGTATGTGGGATGCGGTGAGTAAGTAACGCAGATGTGCAACAAATTTTCATGTATTAGACTTAACAGGCTAAACTTAACAGACTTAGCTCCCTATATGTATATAAATAGATTGTAAAAGAGTATAAAAGGCATACTTCTAAGAGACGTTGTTAAATAACGAAATATATGTTCAGGACAACAACAGCATGGAGAAATGGGGCGACTGCTCGGGTAATTTAGTTTACGTGCACGATCTAGCAATCGGTTCACAGAACGGGCTGATCGCTGGCGCAAACGTAATGACATTGCTGGAGGTGCCATACTGCGTCACTTGTGTCGTTGTGCCGATAAACAAGAGGAAAGCGACGGTGGACATCAAGGTGAGCCGCAACAACGACGAGCACTACACCAAGGTGGTACTTACAATCGGCAGCTTTCGGGACGACAAATTAAATCTTATCGTGAAGATGTGGGGCGTTGGAAAAAGCAACGGCAGTTGCGACCACGCGTGAGCGGAAAATCTCGTCGACCGTTGTGTACCGTGACATTACATTAAAAGAACCATTCTATCCCATACAATGTCCTCGAGTGCACGCGTCGAATTTGTTCCTGATCCTTGGCGTCGCTCGCCGTCCGTGAAAATCGACGTTCCCTCGCGACGATACGAGAGATAATCAGTCTGATCGTGGTAGCAAACATAACTCGAAAACCTTGCCGAACCGGTTCCGCTTCAAGAACTTTTCGGCACAGCTGTCGGAAGGGGTGGCGGTGGTACATCTGGTATTTTCTCTTTCTGATCCTTTGTCGTGGTCTTCTTCTCCTCGTGGTAGGCCGGCAGCAGATGTTCCGAAAGTCCATTTTTCGGAGTGGTCGCCGGAATGGGATCCAGCACGCCGTAGGGTTGATAGTCGACGTAGTACGTGCCCGGGACCAGCTGAGGATTGAACCTATTGTACGTGTAGAAATAGGGGTCGTAGTACAGCGACTGGTAGTTCGGATAGAAGCTCAGGGGTTCCTGTTCCTCGTTCTTCCCTTTTGACCCTGACTTCGACGCGTCTTTCTCCTCTTCCGGATTCAGATTCGCCGCTTCTACGCTCTCCTTGTCACCAGCTGATTTCGATTGTTCCACCGTGGCGGAGGGCTCGGCTTGAATGTCAGGCTGATTGCTCGGCTTCAAGGGTCCTTGGGCAAGATGCACTATTTCTGGACCAGCGATCTGAGGCGCTACTTGCGTGTAATAAACCGGTGGCACGTAGCCGACTGCGGTTCGATGAATTACCGGCTGAATCACCGGGAATGCTCTGGACGGGGATAGATTCTGATTGCTCGTGATAACCGCGTTGTACACCTTCGGAACCCTTAGAAGTCCTGGATCTCCTGCAGCCAAGGTTACCAGCGCGAGGATGACGAATAGGTTCATCTGAAAATGATTAAACGTCGTCAGTGGTGGCAATACAAGATCCGAGCGACGTAACGTTCCAGGGACGTTTGAAAACGATATAATTCGACAAAGTCCCTTGTTCGTGTACGTGCCGATAAATCTAAGCGCAAACACGCGCGTATAGAACAAGGCAATCCCAAACTAACGTACGAGACAGTCGCAAGCATCAGCCGTTGATGCAACAACAAAGCTATGCAGGAAAGTCGTATCGCGGTGAAAAGTGGTTATGAATTCCTTCGCGCGACCTAACGAGTCTCCGAAGATATTTATCTCGTTTATACGCGTGTGTAATTTCCAATTTCGCTAGAAAAGTCGTGATACCGACGATTTATAAAGAGTTAAACCATAAGAAGTTTACGGTTTGCGTTAGGTGGCAAGGGGAGCGACGAATTTTCTCCGGCTGCTGCAGGTCTAAGAAAAGCGGCGTTCACGATCTGACCGCGTGTCAGCCAGGTGGGCATTGTTTCTGGAAAGGTAACTGCCATCCATGGATAATGATCTCGCGTGTGCGCGGTGGAACGAGCGCATACAAAAGAGCCGAGGTACGCGTGCACGGAATAGAATCTCGGCCGTTTTCTTCGTAGGCGTGTACCCACAATCGAGTTGTCGCACCTAGCGAAATTCTTCCGTCCCGCCGCGTCCAGATAATCCGGAGAACAATAGATCTCCGCGACAAAAGCTGTTAACTTTGCAAAGGAGTCGTTCGTGTACTCTAGCCGGTTGCAAAACAGTCCTATGGAAATTGCTCGCTCGATGATGAGCCATGCACGGAATATCGCGTTGTAAACACACCGCGATGATTCATCTCGTCGATATACGCGACTCTTCGGATTTTCCTCTTTTATCCGCGCGTTTTTTCCGTTTGTCGCCTCAGAGCGACGGTATCAATGATCGGACGCGATCGGCGAAGCGAAGAACGATCGTCTGGCCGCGTAAAGAAGAGCAGAATCGGAGATGGTCGGCGATGGCGAAGTGAACGAACGGCGCTTACCTTTTACTCGATCGGTCTCTCCCTGTTGATCTGTACCTTCCCTATAGAACAGCAAGGATCGCCGAGAAGCTGACACCAAGTAGCAAGAGTGCTGCATGGAACCGTAGTATATATGGCCCATGGGGTCTCAGGGTTCAAGTCCTACCTCCCCCACTACACGCGCCACTTGGCGAAAGTACTCCGCGATCGGTACTGTAATGTTCAACATCAGGCCCGTCTACATCAACTAGCGAACTGCAGAAGGACATGCATTTACCATGCACAGGATCGCGATGCACTGTGCATGATTGATAAACGAACTGTGAAATTGAACGTGTATCAGAAGCGAAACGCTTGGAAACGCGAGAGATGTGGATGTGATTCGCCGGGTTCGAAAACCGAGAAACGAAAAAAGGTTCGAGGATGATGTACGTGATCTAAGGGAAAATAAAGAACACAACGGTTAACGGCTCGATACATTTAATTGCTTAAGAAAAAATTGCTTTCAGAACAGGTATTACCGATGCGAGTGATCCCGCGCAGATGTTGCTAATAAATTCCCCAATGTTACCTTGATAACGTATTTTTCCTGCGAAATTTGTAAAACGGAATGATAAAATACCGGTAATAAAAGTGTCACAGTTAGTACGCCGGCTTTGAAAACGGTTTACAACTTCTTATAGCGATATGCGGCGAAGAAGTAATTGCTAACGGGATAATAAAAGATCAAAACGTGTCTAGTAAAGGGGGTACGGTTAATCTTTTCGAACCGAGCATTTACCAACGAGCTGATTAATGACGCTCGTGCAGGTACTAGCAGGTACGAGCATCTTTTCTTGTACAAGGCAACTGGACACCTTTTTCTCGGCAATCGCGATAGTTGGAAATGGCACTTGGCCATTGGTAGTGTCACGAAACGAGCTAGAAATTGCACGTAAATTAAGACGTTTCGAGGAAACGAAAAAGAAGAAATAATAAGGAAAAATTACTAGGACCGCGGTGGTCGTTCTTGAACCGTAGAACAGATAGACAGATACGAATCTGGAACGGTGATTGTACATGCTCGAATGTCACAAAAGTTCGAACCAGCGTCGGATACGCTGCAGTTGTCACGCGTCAATCATCCGATCTCGAATTACTCGCAAGTGCCATTTATTTCACGAATGGAAAAATAAAAGAGAGATTTGTCCGGTATCGGTTAAAAAATCGGTGACAAAAAATTCGAGTGACTAGCAAGATCAATGGTGAACGTTCGATGACGCACACCTTCGTTTACATCATGCATAGGAAAAAAATAGAACGACATCCGTGAACGAGAGTTACGCACGACGAAATTCGCGAGACAGCCAGGTGTCTCTGGAGCTGCTCCATCTTCCCGTCGAGCAGATTTGTTTATACACAAAACTGCTCGCTGTGCACACGAGACGAACGGATAAACCAACTCACTGACGCAAGAATCAACGACGCTGCTGTTACCAGGTTCGAAGAAACGGCGCGAGTACCTCGAAATTGTCGTACTGTTCGCGATTCGCGTTTTGCGAAACTACGTTCCCGTTATATCGGTTTTGCATGTCGGTTATACTCGTTCCGCTCGCGACAGCCATGGCGAAATCTTGGCAACGATGGTAAAAGAACCGTGACAGGAGAAGAACTTGGGCAAAGACTCGAATCGTGTGCAAAATTACGACAAACCTGGAACTCTGACGGTTGATCCGTAAATAAATAGAGATGATGGTTTTTCGTTGCACATTTCTTTATAATTAAACTCTAATTAATCGTGTACTTGACAATTCCACGGTACATTGCGATTATTAGCTACATCGTAATACAAAATGGGAATGACGAATCGACTGGTACAAATAAACGGTATACCTAAATATACAAACTGACTAATTGTTAAAGTGCTTTAAGCTAAATGTATTATCGCAGGTATTGGCTGTACGAGTACTTTTGATTTCGTTGAACAGGGTGCGGAAAATACGTGTTAAAAACGCAGGTATGTCCCAGCAATTTGTGCGCTTCGAAATTGCCAGGCCCGGCCACTTATCCCAACGTCATTGTTCCGCGCGACATAGTTTCGTGCAGGTATCTATTAGGAGACTTTACAGCTCTTTTCAATCTACTGTCCCACGCAAGATACTAGGGAATATAATTATAAAACTAACTCTAGGCTTTTCTACGTTTATCAAAGACTATCGTAACACTTTTCATACTTGGAATTTTCGAATACCACGATCGTCGCCTCCTAACCTCTACAACTAGAACGTGGTCTTATCGATCGGTTATGCGACACGTGATTCTAAATATGGTAACTTAAGAGGTACGATCTCTAAGAGATTAACTGGCCGATGATTCGACGTGTCAGATCGACTCTATCGGGATGTAACACATTCTTCTGAACAGCAGTATAGGGAAATTCGGTAGCAGTACGATGAAGAGCAGCACCAAGGGCGACAGCAGCAGCAAAATACTCGCGTACACCACGAACCACCATACCGTCGCTGTTCCAAGAATTGGATCCAACATCGTGACTCCTAGTTGGCGAAAATGTCAGGCATGCAGAATTTCCGAAGCATCTGTGGTTCGCTGGGATAATTCGGTTCCACGAAGGCAGGGCGAACTTGGAATCATGATCGATCGATATTCCCCGACGTATGATCGATTAACCGAAGAATCCCTGGAAAAGAAAGCCATAAATCATCGGTTCTCACGTCCGCGTGTCGTCGTTTTACTCTAGAACAATTTACAGTATTTCCCTTCTGTCACATTTATATAAGAATACATTAGAAATGTAAATGTCAAACCGTCTCTCTTCCGCATTTTCACAACTCGTAAAACGAATGTTTCGAAAAAGCGTATGAAGAGAAAAAATTATAATCGTTGTTTAACGCGTATTTCTTTTCGCTAAACGAATAATCGTATGCGTAATCGAACTAGCAGAACCGTAGCTAACGAAATGAACAATCGTTCGATCTATCGATTCGGATGGTAACATTCTAATTTTCACTCGAAGCACACTATAGTTTCGTGCACTGATTTCAAGGATAGACTACTTTATCCCTCGAATCGTCGCAAGCCACTCTTCCGTACGATATACGGAACAATGAACGCCGGATCGCACAGCGAAACCACGGACGATAAAACAAAAAACGAACCGATCGAAATGGTAATTTTCCTCCGCGATACACGCCGTGTCGAGAAACGGAATAACACGATCCGCGGATAACATCCGAACCAGTCGGTTTACCGATTGCAGATTGCGCAACCGTCGATTCGATTATAACTATTGTATAACTCCGCCAGGGAGAGATGTATGTCGAATTCACTACGCGACGTTAATGAAACACAGAGGGCGGAAGCATACTTGATTCGGTCGCGTAATATTATTTTCATCCGACGTCGAAGAAACGGTTAGAAATCCCGTATGTAAATTATCAGCTTGAAAAATTCTGGAGAGTCGCCAGTAAAACAGTTTTTTTTTTTTCTTATTTTAAGTAATCCCCGGTAGCTTTCGAGTCTTTTAAATTGGTACACAGTTACAAAATGCTAGAAGTACGTTGAATTCCAAAAATTTCATCCACGTTGAAGGAATACGCGCGTGTCGACACGCTCGTCCTTGTACGGCTAAGTACGTGCGCCTTGTGATAGAGAGACCGGTTGGACAAGCCTCGGCAACAGAATCGGACAAAGTAAAAAAGCATGGAAAAGAGACAGGCGATGCGAGCATGCTCGCACGATAAAAATCTGCCTCGATATCTAAAGGTAACGTGTACGCGTATATACGAGTTTACTATCTCGAGACGCTAGCGCGCGTGATCGCACCGCGGAAAGTGAAATTTTCGCGATTGCATAATGCTAGCATAATACTATTATCCGACGTAAATTATAAGCCGCTTGGTTACGGAGTATACCGCCATTAACCAAGTTACGATTAACCTCGTTGCGGTTCTTGAATCAAAAATCAAAAACCTCTAACGCTGGATTTAATACGAAAAATATTTCCTACGATTATTTTTTCACGATTTTACGTACGATAATTTATTTCCTTCAAAATGATTTATTCCGTGCTCGATTCAAACGAGTTATTTGAAAGTTCTAATTCAAAACCCGCAGATCGATCCAAAGTGTTCGAGGTCTTGTACATTTGCGTAACGTAATGTTGCAACCCATAGATATTTGCTACGTCAGCGAAGTACAATTTGAATTTTTGCGTGCTACCTCGACATATTTATATCCCGTATCGTTTGTCAATTGTCGTCGAAATAAAAACCCGCTGACGTTAATTCGAATTCGTTTCTAGGTCAAAGGAGCAGAGTGGATATAACTGGTGAAGGACTTCCAGATTTTCGATCCCTTCTCCGATATCGCGATGACCTTGCCAAGTAAAAAGTCCATGGTGTTCACGTATACTGGACGAAACACGGCTGTCCGATTACCTCGCGCCTTTAACGTTTCTCGAAGAACCTCGTGGAGCAGCACTGTGCATTATTCCGAGTGCAGCTGCGCAAATAAAAATATCATCGATCGAATATTTGTCTTTCACCGTCTTCGAAAAAATTCAAATAGACCAAGGATCGAATATAAAAATAAAATGTTAATCATTCTGAATTTTTCATTTCTCGAATGCCAAACGCTAACGATCATAAACTGTCAAACTGACGATCATAAATAACCCTCAAAATATACAAGTAGTTCAAGAACAAAGATATCTACCAGCTTATCAAGAGTATCAACAAGATACACAGAGGCTATCCATCGTTTCTTACCATTCCTCCACCCAGCATGATCTGCATCACAGAAAAATGTCACCGATCAGCACAGCCAAGTCCAACGAACGAAATTCCAGTCGGTGGACACGGTGTCACGACGAATCTCGATCGCGATTTCCGTGAATACGCGACAGATCGGTACGGAGAATCGTTTCTCGTATGCGTTCAGTCGCTTTCCGCGGACTGAGAGCACGCCAGACTCCCATGCTTCGATGTCCCGGGTACTTTCCCTTTCTTTCGGCGCTTTGAAACCGACGTACGAGTCGGTTGAGTCACCTGGTAACGCTTCGCCGGCATCCGATGGACATGATTACCACAATCCCTCCGCTTATGAAACGTATGCACGCTGATCGTCGTCATCCAACGCGATCACACACCATTCTCGATGGCATTGACGACTTCCAAGCTTCTTCGACCTCGCCTCCGACTCATGGACATCCATGTAGAGAGGTTAGCTCGAGACTAACGAAAACGACTTATCGAATGAAAAAGAAAATTCCTTATACCTACCGACTTTCTGGATAATACTTTATTTACAAGACAAATATTTTACTACCTTTTGGTTATGGGTCGTCGTTTTGCAACGATTAAAACAGTAGCTAAACAACAATCGGATATATACGCGTACATTGCCTCAGATGTGCATATATAAGCACATCTTTGGCGTATCGTGCCAAAAGTTTTTTGTTAATATCTCGGATAATATATAAATACCTAAAGCTGAAACTTTAAACTTGAAGCTCATTTTTCTTTGTATTCCAAATTTTCTTTCGATCAGACACTGAGACCATTCGGTACTTTATCCAAATCGAACTATTTTTATCTGTCGGTAATGGAAGAAAGAAAATTAAAATGAACACGAAGGTTATATAAAAAAGATATGAGATAACTCGACGAATTACGTGAATTTATATCATTTTGGCAGTGTACTTGGATAACTACGTATAAACGTTTCGATTAGACATTATTCGTCACACGAGGTTCAATGCTCTTGTATGAAAGAGACCTTTGAACGTTTGCTTTTTTTAGGAACGCCATAATCTGCGTTGTCTGAGAGGATGCACAGGAAATAATGGAGAGGGAATTCCATGATGGAAAGGGAACGTTACGAATGGAGAAGGTGGTTGCTAGGCAACCGCCGCCGCGTACATCGCAACGTTAACACTATAACGAATCTCAACTTCGCTATTTGGTTTAGTGAAGGACACATGGAAGATCGAGTGTGAGCAGTGAAAAAAGGTTTGAAGGACATTTTATTGCGTATAGAATTTTTTTGAATACATTCTTTATTTAGTTTCAAAGGTTGCGGTACGATCGACGAATCAGGTAAGACAGACGTTTAACATATTTCCTTGAATGTAATTTGATAAACTTAGCGATTTCGACAATTTCCAAATATATCGTTAAGAAGAATATTTTAAACAATTATGTATAACCAGTGATCGATCTTAGTTTCCGAAATATTGGTGAAATTCCTTTTGTACTCTCACATTGAATTTTGTCTATGCGTGTGCATCCGTGACGTGTCGCAAGCAAAGGCGGGAGTCGTCCGGCGCATCCGTCGCGCCAGTGCTGCCTACCGAACATAAAATTCTTCATACTAACGCTGTTACGTATTCGACAAAGCAATGGCGTAAAGACTATGATTTCACAATTAATTCTTATAATTTAAAAGTTAATAGAAAATTTGTTTAAAATTCTAAAAAAAGCTTGGTCCAAGCAGAGGTTAAGCACTCATATGCCGAAAAATGTAACCTAACCTAACCTAACTTAACCTAATCTTAAGCTACATACGGGATAAAATTATTCAATTTAATTGAAGATTAAGTCAGTTTAGGTTAGATTTTTCGCGGAGTGAGTGTAATTGAAGTTTGAAACGAATCTTTCAGTAATTTGTACGACATAAAAATCTACGATAGTATTATAGTTCAAACGTTATTGTTTCAAAAAATAATTGATAGAAACGATCTTCCGATCGATGAAGAACAATGGTTTTTATTATTAGATATAAAAGAGGGACCACTTGTGCTTGCAATTGTATCGTGAATATATGTATATAGTAGTATCAGAAGAATTTTGTTAATAGCTTGGAAACTAAGGCCAATTACCAATTATATGTAACGGGAAATATTACTCAAAATTTTCCTTTTTGCAACATATGTCATAATCATAGGTTTCTATGAAAAACCGATATACTCGGTACATCGATGAGATCATCCATAATTAAAAACTCGATGATTTCTTGAAAAATAAAATATTTTCGTTACCCTAACCGCTCGAATAAATTTGTAATTATGAATTTTGTAATAATAGGAAGTACCAGTTTATCTTCTTCTGCTCCAAAGAAAACGAATGTTCCACTTGAAGATCATTGGCTGAAAAACTCAAATAGGCCAAGTGCACAGTATGCTACAAAAATTTTAAGGCACGAAAAACTTTTGAACGAGCATAAACAATCAGGTATATTTAAAGCAAAAACCATATTACGTTCTTAACATCAAAGAGAATGGTAGAAAATAATAATTTTTTGTTTTTTCAGATTTTACCCGAAAAACCACTTGTCGGACTTCTAGTATTACTAATGTCTTCCTTGATTCTATTTCGATGTAAAAGATTTTAAAATATGCAAAGCTACGTCATTTAGCCTTTTGTCAAACACGATATAAATCACGATGCCGAGATTACGTACACAACTCAATATCACTGAAATATCATTCTAGTATTATACTTATTTATTGTTATCCGGCTATTAAAAATATGTAATATTTGTCGCTGTAGCGCGTACATAGTCTCAGTATCGATGATTATGGAATATAACAAAAAGTTAAACTCATAAACAATTTATACAATTTCTGGAACATCTCATACAAAACTTCTAAAGTGGGATTCAATCATTTATAAGGTTTTATAAATTTATTTAATTTGAGACAGTATTCTCTCGTACAAATAGTAAGGTATTATCGATATATCGTTGTTTAACACAAAAAGGGTTAAATCCTTCTGCAACACCTTCAGAAACAGATTACTTACCTCATCTGTAACATCATAATCATCATTTTGTTTGAATGAGCGTGATTCGACAATTGTTTTATACAGTGTGTTAAGTCAGGTAAGTCTAATAAATAATATGCAAAATAAATCCTTTGCAGAAGATTGTGTGTGGGCTTTCAACTTTACTTCATCTTTAGTGTGAATCCAATAACATGAAATTTAAAGTGAATATCAAGATATGCAAACATTTGTATATTCAACGAATGTGTAAATTGTATAAATATATATAAATTTGTACATGCATATATATATTTAACATTTGTACATACTACATATCTTTATAGGCGTGAATCTATATAGTTATACATATTATACTATTGCAATTATGTATAGCGATAAAAGAATACAAATAAACGTGCAGCAATGAAAACAAATTTTTATATAAATTTCAATTCCCTGCTAACTTCCTTACATTTTATAGTTGGATAAATCCTTACATAAGGAAATTCTTGGGTCAGTGTAATAATGAGAATAATTTTAAAGATATCATGTACTATTTTTGAGTTTAGTTGCATGTCACGTAGTCTTTACTTTTATTGCTACAGAAATTCTTAATCTTTCAATGGAATGGTAATTCGTAGCGTTTGCTTGATCCACCGATAACAATTAACATGTTACAGACACATTTTTAAAACGTTAACTACGTATTGTTTATGGTTGCTATGGATGTTATAAATAAGTTACGAGGCAGCAAGTCGACATCGTGATCAAACGGAGACTCCACGATTCCCCTTCTCATATTTTGTCGACCTACACTCCCCTTCGCTTCCTGCGCTCTCGCCGTGAGCGTCAGCTCAGCTACCTGAATCGAAGTGGGGAAAAATAACGGGTGTCCCTTACAGAATCAGTATTCTTACGTAAGATGGATTCGCTTAGGAAAGACTGGGTACTAAATATTATGCAAAATCATAAACTAGTTTAATAAAATAAAATAATCTTGTAATATTATAAGTAGGAAAAAACGTATTAAAAAATCGTTTATTATAGAATTTACAATATAGATACTATATTATTATACTATAATCTTAACACAAATTATTTACAATAAATATAGAGTTATACACAATAAGGTTATATATCATTACGGTATAAATATGAAACTATTACATTAGCCCCTACCATCACTGTTAGTTATAGCATGATTCTTAGGCACTGTTATAATCTTAAATTCTTGTAGCAAACATTTCTTTTTTTTATACAAATTTCTAATAGGTTTTATGCATATATATAAAAATATTCTAAAAAAGTCGTCTGTTATAGAAAAATATTTTTGTACCTTTGAAATACCTACGCTCTTCGTTCAAAGTGGCACAAAACGACGAGAGAAGATTATATACTAACGTTCAAGAAACTATTATCTTCGCTAATACCTTGATTAATATCTACAGCCTTATTTACTAGAACCAGGTCTTGCATCCATTTCTGCGAGAGAAATATGAAACAATAAATGAATAAATATACGTATGTTCATAATTAAAAAAGAAATTTCTAATAATTCATATTCTGAATGGAAAATAATAAACAATTTTCCAAATGTATATCTTACCTGATCTTTCGGTAGTTAAAATAATCTATAAAAATACAATATATCACACGATTTAAACGGTCCAACTTTCACTGTACTGCCCGACGAACGATTTCAAAGTGAATTGTATTCGAAAACCAAGTGGAAATCGTGGAAAAGAACACCCGTTATTTTTCCCCACTCTGTTGGAAGTCGGTTGAATCGGGCAGGCAAGCTGCAGGTACGTTGACGGGGAGAGAAGAAAGGGGAAACCTAGGCGGAGGAAATGCGAAGAGAAGGGGAAGCGTAGAGTCTCCGTCTGGCCACGCGACACGTCACTAGCGTCGGTTTATCAGTTGCTAGGCAACTCCCTACTCGATTCGTAAACTTCCCTTCCCAACTATCAACTTCTTTCTCTCTCTCTACTACTTTCAACGTATTCTCCTCTTTTCGGTTTTTTCATCATTGTTCTTGTAAACTCATCCGGTTATGTCCTTTGCAAATAATGCTTCATAAGGTCTGTTGCGCGATCCTAACTGTAAGAGTACAAATTTGTAAACGGAGAAAACAAAGCTTAAGAGTTCAAACGAATTAATCGGGACACTTAGAATTTTTCTTCAATTTACATACCGGAATTATCGAAGACCAATTATTACTTTTACAACTGTCGAGATCTTGTGTCATGGTACACATAAATAAAATATTTTTTGGCTGTTCTGTAGTTTTCTTCGATCCATAATTCGATTCCTTGTTCACTTATTTAAAAAGTCAACGAAAAACTGAATTATTCTCAATTACACTCGAAGGTTCCTTTTCATCAAATGTTTATTTATAAAATAGTATATAATACAGAGTAAATTTATGCTAATTTGAAATCGAAAAATTAAATTTATTCATCGCTAAAATGCTTCAAAATTATTTACCGTTAACTGTCGAGTATCTGATGACGAGGAAGCATAACGATATTGGCCATGGTATCTATAGTATGTAGAACCGTTTCAGCTGAAACACAACCGGCACACTAACAAGCTGCAAAACCATAACCGGAATCGATATTGACTGGAACTAGATTTTCCCACTAGTAATAGTAACAATTTCATATTAGCTCTTCAAAACTGTTACGAGAAACGAAACTGATATTATAACCGTTTTCAATCTACGATTTGACAACGCTATGTGGCACACTAGCGCCATGCTCCAAAGTAGAAGCTTCAATCTGCGGGCAACTTTATCGTTTGAGTGCGTGCTATTATATCGAAATATGGTTAACCGCCAATTTATTATGTTATCATATGAAAATACAAATCTTGTACAGTTAATCAATGTAAACGACTGATATAAAAAAATAGTATACGTTTTTAATTATATTTACAAATAAGAAAACGTAATATTGTTCAATTCGAAAAATAGATTTTATCTGTAACTGTCTTCCCCATTGACTTCAGTATTCAACGTCAAATCTATAACCTCTAGTCGTCCTGATGCTCTACACTACATAATAAGAAGTCAACTATATTTCTTCGATACAATGCAATCAATTTAGTTGGAGGTCATTCTTTGTAAAAAAAAATTGGTGGTCCTAAAAAGGACCGTTTTATTGTTTTGATATGGATGAAAAGCAAGCTTATGCCTTCTTCTCGGTTTTCTTAGGTAATAGAACTGCTTGGATATTTGGTAAAACACCACCTTGGGCTATGGTAACCCCAGATAAGAGTTTGTTCAACTCCTCGTCATTCCTGATGGCAAGTTGTAAATGTCGTGGAATGATCCTAGTCTTCTTGTTGTCTCGAGCTGCATTACCAGCCAACTCCAAGACTTCGGCAGCCAGGTATTCCATAACAGCTGCCAAGTAAACTGGCGCGCCAGCACCAACGCGTTCTGCGTAGTTGCCTTTACGAAGCAGTCTATGGATTCTACCAACAGGAAATTGTAGACCTGCTCTATTAGAGCGGGACTTCGCCTTTCCCTTTATTTTTCCACCTTTTCCTCGTCCAGACATCTTTAGTTATAAAGATTATACACACGAAAGCGAATAAACAATGATGAACTCCCTTTGACTGGCAAGCGGGAAATGATGCCTCGACTTCAACTGCAACAGCTTTATAGGCCTGGCAAGCAGCTAGCGCCTAACCAATCAGGAGCCGCATTTCAATTCCCCTCCTCTGATTGGTTCGCAGCTGTTCTCGTACGTACGCTTGGTAACTATAGCTTACGTTTTTGTGATTAATAACAACATAAGATTTATGCAAATATAATAAAAAATATTCCCGAAATATTCTAATTAAATACGTAATTGTATTATAAATATTACAGAAGTTCAGCATAAAGGTTATATTATTTCGTTTATCAATTTGTATTTTGTGTTCATATGTATAAAATGATATATATAACCTTATAGATTAATTATTTATATAAATATATTAAACAGAATCATATATTGCGATGTTACGTTGGTTAGTTTGAACACCTTTTGAATATCATATTGTCAACGAGGCTAATGTGTAAAATATTAATGAGTACAAAAAGTTTACAACTCCTATGAAATGTTCAAAAGGAATCCTAAAACGGTCATTAATATAATTTGTATTAATAGTTACTAAAATATATTACATGATATTGAAAAATATTTTTTAAATTTTTTATAAGAATTAAATCATTTTATATATATGATATAACCTCTAAATGAACCATTT